>CM035159.1:49280748-49880748 GCA_020205615.1 Panax quinquefolius
TTTTTATGTTTGAGTTATCTGTGAAAATTTTCTGTAAACTATTAAGTCACGTTGGATGATTGTATATATGTGTACATATAGTTTGGTAGAATCTGTTAGTCACCATATTTGAGTGTTATTGGAATAATCAAACACAAAAAATTGGATTGTAGGAGGGAATTTAAAATAGCACAGATATGTTCATATGATATGGCATTCCAAAGTACGAAATTTGATGCTCTATACTTGTTATAATCTGTAAATTGATGTTGGATTATGTTAGTATGTTAAGAAACAAAAACGGCGTAGTTTAAATCGTGTTAATTGGTTAAGAAACGAAGCCGTGGCGATCGAATTCGCTAAATGTGTTAAAACATGAAAATAAATTATGAACATGTGTTTTGGGTCAAATTTTAGGTTGGTTAATGTTTTTATAAATTGTTAGAATTCTAGTATGTTGTAGTTCTATGAATTACAAATCCATAGAATCAAAAACGGACTAATTTGGATGTGTATAACTCAAGTTATGAAGATTAGTAGGAGAAAAAGGGTCAAAAATCGCAAGAAAACGGTAGCTTTGAGGTCTCTTTTTCTAACTAAGCGCATGATGTGACAACCCGAATTTTTATAAATTATTAAAATAAGAATTTAATAATTAAAATTCTTATTATGAGATGTTTTGAGTTTGAGTATGTATATATATACGTGTTATATGTGTTGAAATATATGATCTGGTGTGAAGAGAAATATATATTTATATTGGAAAAGTGAAGTTTAATAGTGAAGTTAACTATTGAAGAAATTAAATAAATTTTGTAATTAATTTTAAATATTTATTAAATTAAATAAATATTTTAATTAATTTATTTATTGAGATAAATAAATAGTTGATGAATTATGGTGCATTAATTTAGTAACTAAATTAATTAATGTAAATTAAATTGAATAATGTTAATTTTATTTGAAGGATTTAATTTAAGGAAATAATTAAATTAAATCAATTACTTAATATTTAATAAAAATAATTAAATTAAATAAAATTTTGTTTTGTTCTAATTTATTAATTAAATTAGATATGTAAAGATTTATTAAGTATGTTACAATGAGATTTATAATTGCAAGTTATTTAAATGTTACATGTGTGACAAGTGAAACTATATAATAAAAGTATTATAAAAATAATCTAGTTTTGGCGGGTTTGTGGTAGCCAAACAAGGCCCTGTGGCCTTTGGCTTATTCAACTGACGCCTTTTTGTTATTTTCTAACAGAATAGTAAGTGGGGGAGTGCCAGTTTATTTCTTCACGTCTTATTTTCTAAGGCCAAAATAGCAGAGGGTTAGACAAAGATTGGTAGTGAAGAGAGAAAAACACAAAGAGAATTGCTAAGAGATTGAGGGTTTTGCAGTGGAAGAAATTGAAACCACTATATATCAATTACTTCAATAAACAAGGATTAAGGTATATCGTAGTTCTAATTTTTATGTTTGAGTTCTCTGTGAAAATTTTCTATAAACTATTAAGTCACGTTGGATGATTGTATATATGTGTACATATAGTTTGGTAGAATCTGTTAGTCACCATATTTGAGTGTTATTGGAATAATCAAACACATAAAATTGGATTGTAGGAGGGAATTTAAAATAACACTAATATGTTCATATGATATGGCATTAGCAAGTACGAAATTTGATGCTCTATACTTGTTATAATCTGTAAATTGATGTTGGATTATGTTAGTATGTTAAGAAACAAAAACGGCGTAGTTTAAATCGTGTTAATTGGTTAAGAAACGAAGCCGTGGCGATCGAATTCGCTAAATGTGTTAAAACATGAAAATAAATTATGAACATGTGTTTTGGGTCAAATTTTAGGTTGGTTAATGTTTTTATAAATTGTTAGAATTCTAGTATGTTGTAGTTCTATGAATTACAAATCCATAGAATCGAAAACGGACTAATTTGGATGTGTATAACTCAAGTTATGAAGATTAGTAGGAGAAAAAGGGTCAAAAATCGCGAAGAACAAGAGCTTGAGGTCCCGTTTACGCTAGCATCTAGCGAGATGTGACAACTCAAATTTTATAAATTATTAAAATAAGAATTTAATAATTAAAATTCTTATTATGAGATGTTTTGAGTTTGAGTATGTATATATATCGTGTTATATGTGTTTGAAATATATGATCCGTGTGTGAAGAGAAATATATATTTATATTGGAAAAGTGAAGTTTAATAGTTAAGTTAACTATTGAAGAAATTAAATAAATTTTGTAATTAATTTTAAATATTTATTAAATTAAATAAATATTTTAATTAATTTATTTATTGAGATAAATAAATAGTTGATGAATTATGGTGCATTAATTTAGTAACTAAATTAATTAATGTAAATTAAATTGAATAATGTTAATTTTATTTGAAGGATTTAATTTAAGAAAATAATTAAATTAAATCAATTACTTAATATTTAATAAAAATAATTAAATTAAATAAAATATTGTTTTGATCTAATTTATTAATTAAATTAGATATGTAAAGATTTATTAAGTATGTTACAATGGGATTTAGAATTATTATAATTATAATTGCAAGTTATTTAAATGTTACATGTGTGATAAGTGAAACTATATAATAAAAGTATTATAAAAATAATCTAGTTTGGTAGATTTGTGGTAGCCAAACAAGGCCCTGTGGCCTTTGGCTTATTCAACTGATGCCTTTTTGTTATTTTCTAACGGAAGAGTAAGTAGGGGAGTGCCAGTTTATTTCTTCGCGTCTTATTTTCTAAGGCCAAAATAGTAGAGGGTTAGAGAGAGATTGGTAGTGAAGAGAGAAAAAAACAAAGAGAATTGCTAAGAGATTGAGGGTTTTGCTGTGGAAGAAATTGAAGCCACTATATATCAGTTACTTCAATAAACAAGGATTAAGGTATTTTGTAGTTCTAATTTTTATGTTTGAGTTCTCTATGAAAATTTTCTGTAAACTATTAAGTCACGTTGGGTGATTTTATATATGTGTACATATAGTTTGGTAGAATCTGTTAGTCACCATATTTGAGTGTTATTGGAATAATCAAACACACAAAATTGGATTGTAGGAGGGAATTTAAAATAGCACAGATATGTTCATATGATATGGCATTAGAAAGTACAAAATTTGATGCTCTATACTTGTTATAATCTGTAAATTGATGTTGGATTATGTTAGTATGTTAAGAAACGAAAACAACATAGTTTAAATCGTGTTAATTGGTTAAGAAACGAAGCCGTGGCGATCGAATTCGCTAAATGTGTTAAAACATGAAAATAAAGTATGAACATGTGTTTTGGGTCAAATTTTAGGTTGGTTAATGTTTTTATAAATTGTTAGAATTCTAGTATGTTGTAGTTCTATGAATTACAAATCCATAGAATCAAAAACGGACTAATTTGGATGTGTATAACTCAAGTTATGAAGATTAGTAGGAGAAAAAGGGTCAAAAATCGCGAAGAACAGTAGTTTCAGGTCCCGTTTCTGCTAACGGGCGCAGATGTGACAACCCGAATTTTTATAAATTATTAAAATAAGAATTTAATAATTAAAATTCTTATTATGAGATATTTTGAGTTTGAGTATGTATATATATATGTGTTATATATGTTGAAATATATGATCTTCTGTGAAGAAAAATATATATTTATATTGGGAAAGAGAGGTTTAATAGTTAAGTTAACTATTGAAGAAATTAAATGAAATTTGTAATTAATTTTAAATATTTATTAAATTAAATAAATATTTTAATTAATTTATTTATTGAGATAAATAAATAGTTGATGAATTATGGTGCATTAATTTAGTAACTAAATTAATTAATGTAAATTAAATTGAATAATGTTAATTTTATTTGAAGGATTTAATTTAAGGAAATAATTAAATTAAATCAATTACTTAATATTTAATAAAAATAATTAAATTAAATAAAATATTTTTTTGTTTCTAATTTATTAATTAAATTAGATATTTAAAGATTTATTAAGTATGTTACAATGGGATTTATAATTATTATAATTATTGTAATTATAATTGCAAGTTATTTAAATGTTACATGTGTGACAAGTGAAACTATATAATAAAAGTATTATAAAAATAATCTAGTTTTGGCGGGTTTGTGGTAGCCAAACAAGGCCCTGTGGCCTTTGGCTTATTCAACTGACGCCTTTTTGTTATTTTCTAACGGAAGAGTAAGTGGGGGAGTGCGGTTTATTTCTTCATGCGTTTATTTTCTAAGGCCAAAATAGCGGAGGGTTAGAAAGAGATTGGTAGTGAAGAGAGAAAAACACAAAGAGAATTGCTAAGAGATTGAGGGTTTTGCTGTGGAAGAAATTGAAACCACTATATATCAATTACTTCAATAAACAAGGATTAAGGTATATCGTAGTTCTAATTTTTATGTTTGAGTTCTCTGTGAAAATTTTCTATAAACTATTAAGTCACGTTGGATGATTGTATATATGTGTACATATAGTTTGGTAGAATCATTAGTCACCATATTTGAGTGTTATTGGAATAATCAAACACATAAAATTGGATTGTAGGAGGAATTTAAAATAACACGACATATGTTCATATGATATATGCATTAGAAAGTACAAAATTTGATGCTCTATACTTGTTATAATCTGTAAATTGATGTTGGATTATGTTAGTATGTTAAGAAACGAAAACAACGTATTTTAAATCCTGTTAATTGGTTAAGAAAGCAAGCCGCTATGCGATCGAATTCGCTAAATGTGTTAAAACATGAAAATAAAGTATGAACATGTGTTTTGGGTCAAATTTTAGGTTGGTTAATGTTTTTATAAATTGTTAGAATTCTAGTATGTTGTAGTTCTATGAATTACAAATCCATAGAATCGAAAACGGACTAATTTGGATGTGTATAACTCAAGTTATGAAGATTAGTAGGAGAAAAAGGGTCAAAATCGCGAAGAACAAGAGAGTTTAGGTCCTGTTTTTTGCTAATCTGCATGAGTATGTGACAACCCGAATTTTTATAAATTATTAAAATAAGAATTTAATAATTAAAATTCTTATTATGAGATGTTTTGAGTTTGAGTATGTATATATATATTATATATGTGTTGAAATATATGATCCGGTGTGAAGAAAATATATATTTATATTGGAAAAGTGAAGTTTAATAGTTAAGTTAACTATTGAAGAAATTAAATGAATTTTATAATTAATTTTAAATATTTATTAAATTAAATAAATATTTTAATTAATTTATTTATTGAGATAAATAAATAGTTGATGAATTATGGTGCATTAATTTAGTAACTAAATTAATTAATGTAAATTAAATTGAATAATGTTAATTTTATTTGAAGGATTTAATTTAAGGAAATAATTAAATTAAATCAATTGCTTAATATTTAAGAAAAATAATTAAATAAAATAAAATATTGTTTTGATCTAATTTATTAATTAAATTAGATATGTAAAGATTTATTAAGTATGTTACAATGGGATTTAAAATTATTATAATTATTATAATTATAATTGCAAGTTATTTAAATGTTACATGTGTGACAAGTGAAACTATATAATAAAAGTATTATAAAAATAATCTAGTTTGGCGGGTTTGTGGTAGCCAAAAAAGGCCTTGTGGCCTTTGACTTATTCAACTGACGCCTTTTTGTTATTTTCTAACGGAAGAGTAAGTGGGGGAGTGCCAGTTTATTTCTTCACGTCTTATTTTCTAAGGCCAAAATAGTAGAGGGTTAGAGAGAGATTGGTAGTGAAGAGAGAAAAACACAAAGAGAATTGCTAAGAGATTGAGGGTTTTACTGTGGAAGAAATTGAAGGCACTATATATCAATTACTTCAATAAACAATGATTAAAGTATATCGTAGTTTTAATTTTTATGTTTGTGTTCTCTGTGAAAATTTTCTATAAACTGTTAAGTCACGTTTGATGATTGTATATATGCGTACATATAGTTTGGTAGAATCTATTAGTCACCATATTTGAGTGTTATTGGAATAATTAAACACATAAAATTGGATTGTAGGAGGGAATTTAAAATAGCAGTGATATGTTCATATGATATGGCATTAGAAAGTACAAAATTTGATGCTCTATACTTGTTATAATCTGTAAATTGATGTTGGATTATGTTAGTATGTTAAGAAACGAAAACGGCGTAGTTTAAATCGTGTTAATTGCTTAAGAAACGAAGCAGTGGCGATCGAATTCGCTAAATGTGTTAAAACATGAAAATAGAGTATGAACATGTGTTTTGGGTCAAATTTTAGGTTGGTTAATGTTTTTATAAATTGTTAGAATTCTAGTATGTTGTAGTTCTATGAATTACAAATCCATAGAATCGAAAATGGACTAATTTGGATGTGTATAACTCAAGTTATGAAGATTAGTAGGAGAAAAAGGATCAAAAATCGCGAAGAACAGTAGCTTCAGGTCCCGTTTCTGCTAACGGGCGCAGATGTGACAACCCGAATTTTTATAAATTATTAAAATAAGAATTTAATAATTAAAATTCTTATTATGAGATGTTTTGAGTTTGAGTATGTATATATATACGTGTTATATATGTTGAAATATATGATCTGGTGTGAAGAGAAATATATATTTATATTGGGAAAGTGAGGTTTAATAGTTAAGTTAACTATTGAAGAAATTAAATGAATTTTGTAATTAATTTTAAATATTTATTGAATTAAATAAATATTTTAATTAATTTATTTATTGAAATAAATAAATAGTTGATGAATTATGGTGCATTAATTTAGTAACTAAATTAATTAATGTAAATTAAATTGAATAATGTTAATTTTATTTGAAGGATTTAATTTAAGGAAATAATTAAATTAAATCAATTACTTAATATTTAATAAAAATAATTAAATTAAATAAAATGTTGTTTTGTTCTAATTTATTAATTAAATTAGATATGTAAAGATTTATTAAGTATGTTACAATGGGATTTATAATTATTATAATTATTGTAATTATAATTGCAAGTTATTTAAATGTTACATGTGTGACAAGTGAAACTATATAATAAAAGTATTATAAAAATAATCTAGTTTTGGCGGGTTTGTGGTAGCCAAACAAGGCCCTGTGGCCTTTGGCTTATTCAACTGACGCCTTTTTGTTATTTTCTAACGGAAGAGTAAGTGGGGGAGTGCCAGTTTATTTCTTCGCGTCTTATTTTCTAAGGCCAAAATAGCAGAGGGTTAGAGAGAGATTGGTAGTGAAGAGAGAAAAACACAAAGAGAATTGCTAAGAGATTGAGGGTTTTGCTGTGGAAGAAATTGAAGCCACTATATATCAATTACTTCAATAAACAAGGATTAAGGTATATCGTAGTTCTAATTTTTATGTTTGAGTTATCTGTGAAAATTTTCTTAAACTATTAAGTCACGTTGGATGATTGTATATATGTGTACATATAGTTTGGTAGAATCCGTTAGTCACCATATTTGAGTGTTATTGGAATAATCAAACACAAAAAATTGGATTGTAGGAGGGAATTTAAAATAGCACAGATATGTTCATATGATATGGCATTCCAAAGTACGAAATTTGATGCTCTATACTTGTTATAATCAGAAATTGATGTTGGATTATGTTAGTATTAAGAAACAAAAAGCGGCATAGTTTAAATCGTGTTAATTGGTTAAAAACGAAAGTCGTAGTTTAATTCGTGAAAGATATAATTGGTTCAAGATTCAAGAAAGCGATGTGTTACTTGAAAGACATGAATCGATGTGGTACTTGAAGATTTAAACTGTGTTAAAAACCATGAAAATGTATTAATGGATTGTGATTTCATGTTAGTGTGTTGAAGCCATTAACTTTGCACAAATAAACAAATTACAGGCTTTGGCATAACGAATAAGGGTTGAGGCCAAAAAAGTTGTAGGTTGATTTGTGCCATGCTTATAGTTCCGTTGTGTACCCGGTATGCACAAATCAGTGATAATCCTGTCAAGATCAATCTTGAACCACGCAGCCTCGACCCAGTTCGCACATCCAGTTGGGGGGTCGGGTAAGTTGAAAATGCTTCGTATCGCCTGTGGATGATAATCTACTTGAACACCTCTGACAAAGGACAGCCCACTCATGGTCTCCTTTGCGTTTGCATAAAATTCACGCACAATGCCCATAGACGTAGGCATTGGGTTAGTTACAACTCCAATCCAGCATCGTCCTCTGATCATTTCCTTAAGCTGCCCATCTTGTGCACCAGGTTTGAAGCTAAGCTCCTTCACAAAGGTTTTGGCCACTATTCTGTAGTACTCCATCTAAGCATCAAGGCTGAAAAACTTGGTAAGGTCAACAATATCCTCACTTTAGCTGCTTGAGGAAGATGATTCTGGAGTGCGGGAATGTGCTCTTTTTGGCCCCATAAAAAATGATGAAGAAAACCCTAGCTGAAGAGAAGAATTTGACTGAGAAAATGTGCTATGTATACTACCTCCCCCAAACTTGTTGTTTTGACAAACTCTCTTAAACCCTAGCTTTATCTCTGTAACTGAATGGATGTTGTAGAAGAGTTTGAATGTAGAACAGAATGCGTACAATATGTAGTGGAGTGAGGAGTTAAGATTTGAAACGAAAACATTTGGAAGATGTGGAGAGATAGGTGTCGGTTTTTAAAAAGAGATAGGGAGACGCACGTTGAAGAATGGTAACTAAAATAAGAAGTGGGGTGGGACACGATTTTAAGTCTTTAAAATTTTTCTACAATCGACCTCGAGCGCGGCCGCACGGTTTTTATACCTGCTGATGGCGTGGGCGCGCTTCTATGATGACGCGGGCGCGCTGAGATTAAACGTGTAAAGGGTGCGGGCGCGCTTTTGACCAGACTGTGAAGAAGTACGACGCGGGGCGCCATTTTTGAACTACTAAGATCTTGTGATAATGATGCCAGACTCGACAAGAGTCGAAATGCACTTGAAGTAGAAATAAGTTGCTACTAACATTCTACAAATCACCTGCACATATATCATTTACAATTATGAGATATACCAATTCCCCAAGATCAAAATATGAACTAAGTAACATGCATGAATGAATATATCCAAAAGAATGCTCTATATGCTACTCCTAACCAAAATGATATGCACATTTAGCTCCAACAAAACTTATATCAAAAATTATATGTTGTCAAGAATTAAATACGTAAATGAGAAAATAAACATGATTCGTAAAGAATTGAACAAGAGGTAAGGAAGAGAAATAATGGGGTGCCTCCCATTAAGCGCTAATTTATAGTCAGTTAGCTTGACTATCTCTGCTCCACTCATGTAGAAGAAAGAATTGAGGTGACCTTCTGCCTGCCAATTTCACCACCATAATATTGCTTAAGCCACTGTCCATTGACCTTGAAAGCCTTATCTGGGAACTTATCAAATATCTCGATCGCACCATGTGGATAAACTGTCTTCACAGTAAATGGCCCTGACCACCTTGAATTGAGATTCCCGGGAAAGAGTTTAAGTCTGGAATTAAACAATAGAACCCTTTGCCCCGGTTCAAACACTCTTTCCATAATCTTGCAGTCATGCCATCTCTACACCTTTTCCTTGTACAATTTGGAGTTCTCGTAGGCTTGCATTCTGAATTCGTCCAACTCATTGAGTTGGAGTAGGCATTTTCTCCCTACGCAGCCTTCAAGTTGAAATTTAGCTTCCTTATTGCCCAATATGCCTTGTGTTCGAGCTCCTTAGGAAGGTGACAAGCCTTTTCATATACAAGCTGAAATGGTGACATTCTCAATGGTGTCTTATAAGTGGTCCTATAAGCCCATATTGCGTCGTCTAGCTTCAATAACCAATCCTTCCTTGTGGGATTCACAACCTTTCCCAAAATTCTCTTCACGTCACGATTCGACACCTCTACTTAACCATTAGTTTGGTGATGGTAAGTTGTAGCAATACGATGACTCACCCCATACTTAGCCAATAGAGCTGTGAACTGACGATTATAGAAATGAATGCCCTCTTCACTAATAATGGCCCTCGGAGTCCCAAACCTTGTGAAAATGCTCCTTTGTAAAAATCTTAGGACCACCTTAACATCATTTGTTGGAAGAGCTGCCACTTCCACCCACTTAGAAACATAGTCAACCGCCAATAAGATATAAAGGTTCCCATATGATGAAATAAAAGGCCCCATGAAGTCTATTCCCCACACATCAAAAAGTTCTACCTCGATGATTGTTTTCAAGGGCATTTCATTTCTCTTTGATATGTTCCCGACTCGCTGACATTTGTCACATTTTTGAACAAAACTATAAGCATCTTTAAAAATTGTCAGCCAGTAGAATCCTGCTTGTAACACTCTAGTCGATGTCCATTCACCATCGTAGTGACCTCCATACAATGATGGGTGGTAATCCGGCAAAATACCCTTTGTCTCGCTATATGGGATACATCTCCTTATCAGTTGATCGACACATTGCTTGAACAACTACGGTTTATCCCATATAAACCACTTCACATCATGTAGAAACTTCTTCTTTTGATGCCTCGTCAAGTCAAAAGGGATTATCTTGCTCACTAAGTAGTTTGCATAGTCTACGAACCATGACACTTCCCCTTTCTCCACAAATAACTGCTCATCTGGGAAGGACTCATTAATAACAACCTTGTCATATACATCCCTTCTCGGATTTTCCAATCTAGATAAGTGGTCCGCCACTTGATTCTCAGTTCCCTTTCTGTCCTTGATCTCAAAATCAAATTCTTGCAACAGAAGTATCCACCTAATTAGATGAGGCTTTGCATCTTTCTTTGCCACCAAATATCGAATTGCTGCATGATTTGTGTACACTATCACCCTAGTCCCAATCAAATACGCACAAAACTTGTCAAAAGCATACACAACTGCTAAAAGTTCCTTATCTGTGGTGGTATAATTCAACTGAGCATCAGTAAGGGTCTTGCTCACATTGTATATCACATGAATGATCTTGTCCCTCCGCTGGCCCAAAATAGCTCCCACAGCAAAGTAACTTGCGTCACACATTAATTCAAATGGAAAGTCCCAATCTGGTGTTGTGATTACTGGTGCTGTAGTTAACTTTCTCTTTAAATGCTCAAATGCAGACATACATTCTTCATCAAACTTAAACTGCACATCATTCTCCAATAAACTGGAAAGTGGCTTTGTGATCTTGGAGAAGTCATAATAAACCTCCTGTAGAAGCCTGCATGCCCTAAAAAATTGCGAACACCTTTAACAGAAGTAGGTGGAGGTAAGTTCTCAATGGTCTCTAACTTGGCTCTTTCCACCTCTAGTCCTTTCTTTGAAACTTTGTGTCCTAAAATTATCCCTTCTTGTACCATAAAATGGCACTTTTCCCAATTTAAAATCAAATTTGTTTCAACACATCTCTTCAACACCATCACTAGATTCTTTAAACATAATTCAAACAAATCTCCAAATACTAAGAAATCATCCATAAACACTTCCACATTGTTCTCCACCATATCCAAAAAGATTGCCATCATACACCTCTGAAATATGGTCGGGGCATTGCACAACCCAAAAGACATCCTTCTGAAAGCGAATGTACCATATGGACATGTGAAAGTTGTCTTTTCCTGGTCCTCTGGAGCTATTACAATGTGATTATAGCATGAGTATCCATCCAGAAGACAATAGTACTCATGACCTATTAGCATGTCCAACATCTGATCAATAAATGGAAGTGGAAAGTATTCTTTCCTTGTAGCTTTATTAAGTTTGCGGTAGTCCATGCAGACTCTCCATCCCGTTACTGTCCTAGTTGGTATTAGTTTGTTGTTCTCGTTGGAGACTACAGTCATTCCCCCTTTCTTCGGCACACACTGTACTGGGCTCACCCAAGAGCTGTCTGAGATAGGATATATTATTCCTGCGTCTAGCAATTTTAGAACTTCCTTCTTGACCACTTCCTTCATAATCGGATTTAATCTCCGTTGTTGCTCCACTGAAGGTTTACTATCATCTTCCAGTAGGATCTTGTGCATACAAAATGTTGTGCTAGTCCCTTTTATATCTGTTATGGTCCATCCAATTGCTGATTTGAAATCTCTTAAAACTCTTAGCAACTTTTCTTCCTGGAAAGATGTTAGTGCAGAAGAAATAATAACAGGTAACTTTGAATTATCATTTAAAAATGCATACCTTAAGTGGTTTGGGAGAGGTTTTAGTTCAAGTTATGGAGGAATCTCAAGAGATGGCTTGAGTTTCAATGATGTCTCTCCAGAAAGCTTTAGTGGCTCGACAGGAGTCTTGAATCTTCTAAAGTGTGGTGCTGTGTCAAGAATCTGAATAAACTCTGCAATATCATCATCTTCCATCTCTGAATTCCCTAAAATAGCACTCTTCAAAGGTTCATTTTCCACCAAATTCTCTACTCCATCATTCAACATCTTGTCCACCATATCAATCCTAAAACACTCTTCTTCGTCGATAGGAAACTTCATAGCCTTGAACACGTTGAAGGTGACTTCTTGATCATGGATCCTCATTGTCAATTCACCTTTCTAGACATCTATCAAAGTTCGTCATGTGTCTAGGAATGGTCTCCCGAGGATGATAGGTATACTTCTGTCTTCTTCATAATCCAAGATGATAAAATCCGCTAGGAAAATAAATTTATCCACTTTAACCAACACATCTTCTACAATACCTCGTGGATAAGTAATGGACCTGTTGACAAGCTGTAAAGTAACATTCGTCGGCCTTGGAGCCGGTAATCCCAACTGATTAAATACTAACAATGGCATCAAGTTGATGCTCACCCCTAAATCACACAAGCATTTGGTAAAACACATCTTTCCGATTGAACACGGTATCGTGAAACTGTCTGGATCCTTTAGCTTTGGAGGTAACTTGCGTTGAAGCACTGCACTACATTCTTTAGTCAAGGCTACTATTTTGAAGTTCTTTAATCTCTTCTTACTTGACAAAATCCCCTTCATGAACTTGGTATCTGTTCCAATGCCTCGGCGAAGGGTATGTTGATTGTAGCTTCTTGAATACCTCCAAAAACTTATTAAACTGCTTATCTTCCCTTTGCTTTTCTAGTCTTTGTGGACACGGAATAGGGGGTAAACAATTGGTGGTTTAGTCACTGGTTTCTCAAGTAACTCATCATTAATCTTCTTGACTTCCACTTGTTCAGAACCTTCTTTGATCAAATCTTCATCAGAAAATTTCTCTTCACCGCGCGGTTTCCCTTTGTAAATGTGGCGCGGGTGCGCCATGCTGTAAACATGTCTGCTTCCCTGATCTTAAAGTAATGGCCTGACACTGTTCTTTACCCTCTCTTCATGGATTAGCTTCTGTTATACTTGGGAAGGTCCCTTGTGGTCTATTATTCAGCATACTAGTCATTTGACCCATCTGTGTCTCCAAATTCTGTATAGCCACTACTTGGCTCTTGATCATAACCTCTATATTTGCCATGTACTTGTGCATCATCTCCTCAATTTCTGACTTCTTCTCTGGCTGAGGTGCAGGTGGTGGATGGTTATGTGGTTGCTGTTGAAATCCTGGAGGGTATGGTGGTTTTTGTGCATACTGTTGGTGAGATGGTTGTGACTGATACTGATGTTGATGTTGAGACTATTGATTTTATTAATTTTGATTGTTTGTCCAGCTAAAATTGGGATGATGTGACCCCGAACATATCTCACATACATAAGCAACTGGCTTCACTTTATTATCTGCCAACGAATCAATCTTCTTCGCTATAGATGCCATCTGACCTGACAACTATGTGATAGCATCCACCTCTAACAATCCCGCAACTTTAGGCTGTGGCATCCTGGCCGTAGGATTTTGAAAGTCATTTGCTGCCATAGTCTCTATGAGATTATAAGCCTCTACATAACTCTTGGCCCATAAGGCTCCTCCTGCAGCTGCATCTACAATCGACTTTGATTGCCAACACAATGCATTATAAAAAGTGTTTATCACCATCCAATTCGGCATTCCATGATGAGGGCATTTCCTTAGCATCTCTTTGTAGCATTCCCATGCTTCATACAATGTTTCACCCTGTTGTTGTTCAAACTGGGAAATTGTTGTCCTCATTTCAGCAGTCTTAGATTGGGAAAAATTTGGCTAAGAACTTCTGCGCTAAGTCCTCCCATGTAGTAATAGATCCTGATGGCAAAGAGTGGAGCCAACTTCTAGCCTTGTCCTGTAAAGAAAATGGGAACAGTCTGAGCCTGATTGCATCTTCAGACACCCCATTGTACTTGAAGGTGTCACAAATCTCTATGAAGCTCAATAAGTGTTCGTTTGGATCATTTGTAGCAGCACCCCCAAACTGGACTGAATTTTGCGCCATTTGAATAGTGCCCGACTTTATCTCAAAAGTATTGGCTAGTATAGTTGTTCTCACAATACTTGATTGCAACTCATTTATGTTAGGCATTGGATAATCTCTTAAGGTCCGATGTTCCTCTCTTTGCTCTTCTGCTGCCATGCTGGATGTTGAAGTTTCAAAATCTACTTGTATATTCTGACGTGCTCTCGACTTTCAACCTCAGTCGTTGATATTATCCTGTGCAAGCACCAATTCGGAGTTTGTTGATCACGTGTGAATAAAATGTACACAAGTACCTGAAATAAAAACAAAAACAAAATAGAAATAAGATAAGAATAGTTTTGTCTAAGTCGCACAAATCTAGCTTTAGTTGATGACGACCATATTAAAAAATAAACGCCTTTCCCCTGCAACGGTGCCAAAAACTTGTTGCCTCCTTTTTAGTTTAACAAAATGGACTCTAACTCATGCAAGTATACACGGGTCAACAAGTAGTACATAGTAAGAAAGTATCGATCCACGAAGAAAGGTGAATAAATCTAAACTATCATGCAACAACATAATCATTGTTTTCGTATGCCTAAACGATCAACCCACAAATAACTTGAATTCTAAATTAATTATCAACACAAAAATTATAATAACTAAGATAATGTAAACAAATTATAGAGAAATGGGATCCTAATATCATTTAATGTTTCATCTAAAATACAAGCCTCATGTTCTGTTTAATTTTTTATAATGTAAAGCTTATCAAGAGCACAAAAGTGGAACATAACCATCTTATAATGAAGTGTGTCTAATTTACATAAAATCCATAATTGATAGAATTCATGTAAGCATCATAATTACCAAACTAAATATATTTCTATGTGAATTTACAGCAATAATGATTTACACATGGTGAACCGGTATATGCCTATCCGGGTCACGAATCACAAAGCCTAATACAAATAAGCCTTATGAACATATGCCATCATGGTCTAATCTATACTTATATTTTATTTTCCAAATCCATACAAGCAATTAGTGTGAATGGTGATCAAACATTTAGCATAACCATAATGGGCAATCCACTGATAAATATACAACATCACAATCAGGCATACATGTTTAGACTACACATCAAAATCCATTAGAATCCCATAATGGAATTTAGTTCATTTCTAAACCAACAACCATTATGGGATTACAACAAACCATAGAAATGAACAATATAAACAAGAAATTAAAGAGAATTGAGAGATCAAATCTGTTAATTCCTGCTGCAAAGTTTATTTCCAGGCTTGTTCAAATCCACAAAAATCTCCCAAATGAAAACTAGTATTATTAAGCAATCTAAATAAAGAGAGGAGCTTAAAGTAGTAATGGAAATGCTCAAACCCTCCTTAGAGAAAACTAAACCTAAGAACAGTAGTAAAAACTGAAAAACCACATCTCTGGCAACCAACCATATCATCTCATAACAAACAAACACGTTCAAATTTCAAATTACAAAAAGTCGCTAGCTTAAATCGACATGATCATATGGCTACACACAGATTATATCTTGCATTTTGGGCGCCAAGCGCCGTAGGAGTTCTGAATGTCGAGTGCATGGCGTGGGTGCGCCATGGTCTTTTGTTTCTGAAGCGCGGCCGCGCGATTGCTTAATCTGCCTCTGTATTCCTTTGGCGCGGCCGTGCCTTGTTTAGCTTGAATGGTAGTACGGCCGCGCTGCTGCTGCTTCTTGTCTGCTGTGTTTGTTGCTATTACTGTTTTCTGCTACTTCCTTCTTCTTAATCTCTTTTCTTCTTCACTCTACCACTTCATTGATCCTTCTCCTCACCTGCTCAGGTCCAGCTGCTCTTCATTCTAGCTCAAGTCCACCGTGCCATGTTAATGCTATCTCCATACCATTTTATGCCATTTCATGCCATAAGTTGCTAAAGGAGTTCCAGCTATGCATATTGTAAAATAAACATAAAAATAAAATAAAACATAATAAAACTACTTAAGTTAAGCATAATTCTAGTGAGTTAGTAACCAATAAGAAGGTATAAAACCTACTTATCATGTATACCTATTTTGGGGGCGTCACACATTTTGTTACGAGTTAGCTTCAAGTCTAAATCCGATGATTCCACTAGGGTTATGTTCGTATTTTATATATGTTTAATGTAACATTCTTTGATTATTCACATAGCTTACGCATTTTATGACATTAATCACTATTATCAAACCTTCAAGCATACTAAGCTAGCTAGGTTTCATGCTCACATGCATTTTTTTGTCATATATTTGGTTTTATTATCACATACAAGGCATGTATATTACATATACTCCTCCCAATATTCATCCTTATACTTTTGGATCCATCATGATCACACAACACACAAACCTCCCACAATCAAGCATGCATTTCTTACTTATATCTACAAATACTAACTTAGCTTGAAAAAAATAAAGCAAGATTATGAACTTACTCCTTGAAGGTTTTCGTCCTCTTAGCTAAGAACCTCAAGTAGCTCTCCACCTTTGCTTCTCCTTTTTGAACTCCACCAAAATGCAAGAGCTCCCCTAGGTTTCTTCTTTTCTCTCAATTTATCTCTAGGTCTCTCTATACTAGCTAGAACATAAATATTTGAAATGTGGCAAATTTTCACCAACACTCTAAGGCTCTTATTTATAGGAAAATCATTATCCAATAATTGGGGTATTAACCAAGGCTAAAAGTGGAGTTAGTGAAAAGTTCTACCAACCCACACTATTCCTACACTATTTACAGTACTTGCACCATCATTTCCCACACATGGACTTTGCTTGTGAGCTCAATTAGCTAAAAAATTAGCATTTTGGCAAGGGGAAAGAGGGGTGGTCGGTTGGGAGGAGTATTAGGGCTAGGCTAGGCTTTTTATTTACCTATTAAACAAAGTGCTACCAAGTGTAGGTATATATACACACATATATGTATATATACTTATATACATACTCCCACATATATACCTACATGTACATGTATAAAAATACATATATCTATCATCCATACATTACACATTGGGCTAAATCTCAAGCTAAATTAAGTTGGGCTAGGTACAAATGTTAGTACATTACGGACTCTAACATTATTCTAGTACATCAATTGTTTGGGCTACAATTCCCAACTCTTGCAAGCTTATCACATTAATAAGGTTAGGCTTGGATATACCCTAGGCTTAATACTTCATTAAGTTAACAATTAATTAATCTCATTAAGACATTAATTATGCCACAAAAGGCTTAACACTTAAGCTTAATTAATTCATAATCAAGCTTATCAACATTATCAATATATTTCTTAATCCTTTTATACATGATTCAATTTATATTGAATTATTAATCCCAGGTGACATATAAATATATATATATATATATATACACACACACACACAAATAATTTCAAATACCTTTATTTTATTACTAAAATTATAAATTGTTAATTGACATGCCACATATTATCCCTATATTCTGACCGATCAGTTAAATAACAAATAAACTTAGGTAGGTCATACTAGCGAAGGATTTACCCGTCTCTCCCCTCCTAGTTCTAGTCTCAAATCTCAATCAGGGATCATATCCCTAAGCTCTAATACAAACTGTGATATCCCCAAAATAGGTATACATCACCCATATTGGGTCGCCAAATATTTGGTACAAAATACAAATATAACTTAATTATACAACTATCGTGTAAAATACGACAAAACATAAGCTGAGAGTTAACAATTGTCTTTTAGACAATATACAAACTCAATGAAGTCCTCATTATTACAATTATTATCACAGTATTTCATAGAATAGTGAGGACTACTATAGCCACTTATCATGGACCATCACTCCATTCCCCGACTCGTCCTAGCTATATTCTCATTTCCTGAAGAGAACAGTGAAAGAAAAGGGTGAGCTCAACTAGCCTAGTAAGAAATATTATGACTAAGATAATGCAGAATAAATTATCTTTAGCCTTCAAAAGTATAACAACTAATAAAATACAATAGACAACAAGTTTTAGATCAACAACTGCAGCGGAATAAGCAATCCATTAAAAGAGTTAAGTAGAGCATGATATCTACTATCTTCTATGATTTAAAAGTTTATCATCAATTTTATCGCTGAGACTCAGCTTAATAAATAATCCACATCACTGAATTATCCATGCACTACGGGCTAAAGATATTCATTACTATCACAACCACGAATTATCCATGTACTATGGGCCAAGGATATTCGTGTTTTCACCAATGGTCATGATCATGCCAAACAACAATTCATCTTTGCACCCTTGGCCGAAGAGAACGTATGGTTATGATCATTCCAACAGAAAATATTTAAATCTTAATTATTGAATTTAAGGTTAAATAATAAACCTAGACAGAAAATAAGTGAATGGATTCAATATTTTCAGGAAGGAATTTTGTGGATTTAAAAATTTTTAGTGGTGAATTATTTAGGATTAAGGGTATATGTGTGTATGTTCTGTGAATATGGTATTTTATCAGTGTCCAAACCCTATGTATATATTTAGAACGTCCACGTTCAGTTAGAAAATTCTTACAATTTATAAGAAACCCTATAAATCGGTTCTGGAAACAATAATTTCAGTTTCGGGAATCCAAAACCCTAATTCGGAATATGAAACCCTAATTTGAGAATTCAAAGGCTAAATTTAATGGTATAAGAATTTTTGATTATAAATATAATTAGGGATAACCCTAATTGACTATTTAGAAAACCCTAATTCTTGGGTTATAAACCCTAATGCCCATTTTGGTAAAACCCTAATTATTATTAAAATTTTAATTAGGAAATATTAATCCTAATTATCAAGATTGATTTTTACTGGGAAATTAGAATATAATTAGAAAATTCTAATTATAATTTAGAGATATTAATTTCTATTTAAAAAACCTAAATTGAAAATATTAGAAAATTAATTTTTGAAAACATTAGGTTTTAACCCTAAGGGTTTGCACAAGATACTAAAATGCTCTAAAAAATGTATGCAAAAAGTCTAAAATGCCCTTTGTGCATTATTGATGGTAGCTTTCAATTATTGTCCTATTTGTAGTTGGAGGCTAGCTAAGATACACCCATGTGCTTTAAAAATCAGAAGATCAGCCCCTAATACCAACCATTTGTATTGCATTCAATTACATAAATAATTGAAGAGAGAGAAAGTCAACAAATCTTGCTCATTTGCTATCTTGCACTCAACAAAACTTTTCTCTCTCTCTTTAACCACAAAATTCATAAGTGGATCAGTCCCTATAATGATCCATAGTATCTCAAGAACAGATCATGATTATCAAATTCAAGATCAAGGCTCAAAAAGGTATAAAAACCCTAAATCTTAAAAATCAGTGATCTTATGTTATATGTTATACTTTGTTGGTTAAAGTTGTGTATTAGAGTGTCTTTTAGTGATCTGGGTTGATAGATCATGGATCTATAACATTTAGATGCACGATTTTTAAGATTTTAAAAATCTGGAAAAACTTGAAAAATATGGCCTGACATCCATATGTCAGAGGCCTTAGATCTTTACCTGTTAATATTTTGGTGTATTTTATGTTATGTATTTGTTCTTTGTTGTTAGGGCTTTGATCGAAGACTTGAATCAAGCTCAGATCATGAGTATACTGCAAGATATGATCGGTCAAAAGGCATTGACCAAGCACGAAACTACTTTACGGGCAAATTTCAAAATTTCGAAATTTCGATGATTGATATTCATGACCCTAGATCTTGCTATATTTAAAGAGTTTGGTCAAGTTATTGTTTTGTTGTTGTAACCTGACATAAGAACTTCACATCTATGCTTTTGTATTACTTAGATCATGACCATAATGACAATTAATCACGATCAAACCTTTATTGACCAATCTTCCTGAAGAACAAATCTTGGTAACCTAGATTTTTCCCAGATCTCTCTGACAACATATTCATGAACCCAGATCTGGCTTGTGTTTGATGATTTGATGGTGTTAATATATCTATGCTGTAATATGGTCTAGGGACTACAGATTGGTTCCTTTAGTTCACTTAAATAACAAACATGATTCATTTAATGAATGGTCAAAGTAGACTGCTCAGTCACGAAATCCTTTTTCTGGAAAACCCAGATCTTCATCAGCCAAACTTTCTGACAAGGTTTGACCAGCCTTGATCCATCACATATGATGTTGTAATATTAATCTAGTGTTATATTATTGTAACCTGTCATGAATACTACATTATTGAACCCTCATATTACATTGGTAAAGCCCAGAACTCAAGATTCAAGGCTTGTAATATAGGTACCTTGACTGTTCTTCATTTTTGGGAAACCCAGAAATGGAAGAACAGTCCTGACATGATTTCTTATGGCCAATAACTCTCTGATCTGTTGTAACTTGGTCATGATCTTAGTTTATAGTTGTAGTATTACAATTATACTACAACCCTAACCCATCAGGCTGCCCAGAAACCTTGTGATCAATGATTTAGACTTGGTCAAACCTCCTACCTTGAACATTGCCTATGCATTTCTAGGTTTGATGAAGAACAGCCCAAGAACACCATTAACAACGGTTTTGTCGCCTATGGTACCTATAGCGACAGTTAATTTCAAAAATTAATTACTTTAATTAAATAATTAGAGAAAATGGTTATTAATTACTAAAAATACAAAATAAATTTTTAAAAATTATTTTAAAGCCTGAAAATTAGTTATTAATTATTCTAGCTATATTTCATAAATATTTAATATTTTTGGAATAATAATGGTATTTAATTTATTTAATTATAATATTAAATAAATTATTTAAAAATGATTTTAATACATGAAAAATCATGAAAAAATTATATTATGGTATAAGAAAATAATTTAAGTTATTTTTGATGACTTTTAATATTTTGTGATGATTTTCATTAATTAATTAAAATTAATGGTAATTAGTTTATTTAATAAATATATTAAATAAAATATGAAAAAATAGGATTAATGATTTAAAAATCATATAAAAATAATTTAAGTGTTATAAAATATAACTTTTGATATTTTGCCAAAAAATGTTAATATTTTAATATTAAAAAGCAATTATCGGATAATGAAATTAAAGGTTTAAAAATCATATGAATGTGATTTTTAGGTATTAAAATACTTTGATATATTATAAATATATTATAATATTATGACATGTATTTCATTAATATTTGGTATTAAATAAATATTAATGATAAAAGAATTATGTGGTATTTAATTCATTTAAATACGATATTAATGATCGCAAAATCATTTTAAATGATAATAATTATGTGAAAATTATTACGAGCTTATAAAAATTATTTTGACTGATAAGAAAATTATCTAAGATAATTGTTAAGTGTCAAGCAGAGTTTAATTGAACTTAAACTCGTTATTTATCCGACTAAAGCCGTTGGGATGTCAGAATAATGCCAAACTCGACTCGGACTGAAATAGTTTAACTTGAGATTAGGTTTTATGTGTTGTATAGACGGATAGGGTTATGTGTTAATGTGTTTAGGTTATTTAAATACTGTGATGATATTATTCTAACTTAGAAATAAATATTATTAATATTAGGTCTTCAGACGAAGCTTATTAAATTGCTTAGCGGTAATCAATGGTACAGGCAAGTTTTTCTTAACTCGACCTCGAGTTGTTTCATTCAAATATACCTATGGTTAATCATTACTGATTTCCATGTCTATGAGTTATTTATTCGCACTCTGTGCATAATGCATGTATTCATCAGGTATGAAAGGCTGATCACCTTCATTACCATTCGGTTCAGATATAATTGCTATGTTCACGTTCAATGTTCGTTCAGCTATGAAAGTTTGTTTATGTTAGTTCTCAATTATATTATAGAATTATATCCAGCTTATTGTTCAATTCTTTCCATCATGATATATCTTTAAATAAATTTATACTTGCTGGGAAAACTTATGCTCACCCTTGCTATATCATGATAAACATTGCAGATTAAGACGAATGCGTCGGATACATAGAAAAGATAAAGACAAGTCCAGCTTTGGATTTTATGTGCAGCTTAATTGTAATAGTATAGTGTGATAATAAGGTTACTTGTTAAACATGTTATGAATTGTGTAATAAGTGAAGGTTCTCGACCTTGGGGAATTATGTGTATGTTTATTGTATAAACAATTTATGTTTATATCTTCTCCAAATAGTTATAGATTTAGCATACCAGGATCCATGGTGATTTGGGACTCGGATTTGGGGATGCTACAAATTATCCATGCACTACGGGCCAAGGATATTTGTAACGACCGAGAAATTCGGATCTATTGTAAAATAATTTTATTTAATTAATAATGAATAAAATTATATTATTTGTTATTATTACGTGTTAAAAAGATGAATGTCGTTCTATAACCTAGAAACGTCGGAACGTCGTAGTATTTCGACTACGTGAAGGAATTAAAGTGTTTGAATTTCCAAGACGAAAATAACAGTTTTCTGAGAAATTTTTTGAAAAAACACTATTCATCGATTTCTGCTCGGGAATTATTTTAGAACTTCTGAGAAATACATAATGATAGAGGTAAGATGGATTATGTAATAATAATTCAAGTATGGAAAACATAGTTTTTCGCATGCGGACTTAATTCGAGAACGTTAGGGAAGATTGTGACGCCCCCAAAATAGGTATACATCACCCATCTTGAGTCGCCAGATATCATACTATAAAAATCAAATACAAACTTCATTTATACAACTGTTGAATCTGTCCGAGGCGAGAATCGACCATAGTTAAACCGTGAGTTTTAATACAAATGTATGTAACTCTCATGGTGCCTCGACCACAACCTTACAAAGGTACTTTACATAAAAAGTACAATCAAAAAGCTGCTTTTAGAAATTAAAATCTTTGGGAAGTGCTCAAGAAACCTTTCGTATATGGGAGGCCATGCGTACAGGTTATGATAGATATCATATGTCCACGTAATTATCCTTGGTTGACCTAATAGACCCCAAAAAAAAATGAGAAGATTACTATCATGTTCTTTCTAATGGTGAGTCTTCTCCGACATATAACTATCTCCACCGCATGCGTAATTAAAATTATATTTCAACCAAACTCCAAGATCATATAGGTAGTGCTCGTAGATATACTCAGCAAGTGGATGTGCACAACCTTGTCTTATGATAACACGAGGTTGTATGTCATTAGACATCTTGTATGATAGTGGGAAAACACCCTTCCAAAGTTGGGTTCAGCAAAATTAAATATCGAATGACGTGTACAATACGACACACTTATCTAAAGTTCTCAATAAAATTATTTCCATACTATTTAGGGAGAACCTCAACAACTATAAACCACTAATCTACTCTCCTGTTACCCCCGTTCGACCCAGCTACACTCTTATTACCTGAAAGGAATTGTGAAGCAAAAAGGGTGTGCACAACTAGCCCAATAAATAATATCATGACTAAAGATAATTTACGTCATTAATAGCCTTCATCAGTGATAAATCAGAGATTTAGAACATATGGTAGATGATAAAACTTTTCAACCATAGTTGCAGCGGAACGAGCAATCCATTAGAAGAATCAAATAGACCATCTGTTGCCTCTTTTTTAATTTTGATAAAAGAGCTCTAACTCATACAAGCATACATGTGTCAACAAGTAATATAGAGTAAGTAGAGTATCGATCCCATAGAGAAAGTTGTCAAATTTAAACTATTATGCATCAAATAAATCACTATATTTATATGCTTAAACGAATGACTATATTGGTGAATTCATCTACTTGAAAATAAAAACTAAAACAAAAATAATAATGAAATAAACCAAATCTGGAAATAATGGGATCCTAACTTCATTTAATACTTTATCTAATTACCACTATCATGCAAGAATTGTTCACATATCATAGAAAAGTAGCCAAGAGCACTAATAGAGTCACATCCATTTTTCAATGTACTATGACCTACTTACACAGCATCCACAATTGATAGACTCCATGTAATCAACAATATAACCAAAATCACCATATGTCTATGTGAAATTGCAATCATACTAAATTTAAGCACAAGCCCTTATTTTAACTCATACGGTGAAACAGTATATGTCTATCTGGTTCACGAAATAAACAAGCCATATAAAATAGCCCCATATACGTATGCTATCATGATTATAATCCATATTCGCATGTTCATTGTCAAGTCTATATATGTACCGAGATGAATGGTGATCAACCATTCATATATGCAAAACAATCATGATAGAAATCCCATATAACAAGTAAAACAGCCAAAGCATTCAAGCACGCAATTGAACTACATATTAAAATCCGTTAGAATCCCATAATGGAGTTTAGTTCATGACTGAACCAAAAGCCATTATGGGATCAAAGCTAAACATGGTTAACAAATAAACAATTGAAAGATGAAGGATAGAAATGATCAAACCCAATTGCTGATTATAGACCAAAGTTAACTTTCAAATCCTCATATAAATCCAGCAAAATAGTAATGATAATCCACAATGATAGATAATCCCAAGAATAATTGGAGAAGTAGGCGTTTAAGCTTCGTTCTACGTTGGAATCTCCTTTAATGTGTAAACCCTAGTTCCTACTATGTAAAATACGTAAAAGTAATCAAAAGTCACGTCTGACACCAGTCAGATATTGTTTTAATCAAATTACAACCTTTTTAATTAAAAATTAAAATAAAACAAATCAGTAGCTTTCACCATCGCGGTATGCACTTCCCTCCTCGATGTAATCCTCGTGGTATGCGAGACTTGCAATATGTCATATTGTCCAGCCAAGTGATCACGCGGGCGCGCGTCCCCAAGCTTGTTACGCTTGCATGATTGCGATCTAGGAATTACGGTTCTGCTTTGCTAAACCGATCTGTTTCACTTTGCTCCTTCCTTTGTCCATGCATGCTTAGCCTTTTGCTCCACTTGGTCCGCATGCCATGCATATCCCATCTTGTGCCTCGCTTCATGCGTCCATTAGCCTCGTGTCCTATAATACCACCAAATTAAGCCGTTTCCTGAACTTTTTCACCAAAAGGCGTTTTAAGTAAATGCAATGCAACTAAAAACACACTAAAATGTACTTGAGATGGGCATAGTTTGCATGAATTGGTATTCAATAAGTAGGCATAAAACCCACTTATCAAATATCTCCAAACTTGAGCTGTTGTTTGCCCTCAAGCAATTCATACTAATGAACAATGAAAATGCAGCTACAATACTATATAACTAAGCTATGATGCAAACTAGTCTCACATAGTTCCTGCTCTACAGATTTTCAGTCCAAATTGCCTTAGTGAATTATCCAGATTCAAAAATACCATTTCAAACCAAACTATAGGCATAATATCATACACTTAGATAATTCATATATGCTATAGAGATGTTGTGTGTGTGTGTGGTGTTCACCAAAACTTAACTTAAGCAAAGAATACACATGTTACATTGCTCAAAATAGAAAATTATAGTCTAAATCAAGACTCTTGTATACTCATGCAGCACAGACTGTTTCAACATATCAACACCAACTAAGGTTCAACAATGGGCTAAACTGCTTTATTACTACTCACGAGGGTGATTTTTTTTGCTCTTTCCTGCGGTGTTTATTGCTATTTTCTTTTCTTTTTCTTTTTTTTTCTTTTTTCACATGACTGTGCAATGTTTTATTCCATTAGGCAACACTGCTACCACTTAGCGAGCTTTCAACCAACGACTCCAGGACCATGAAAGACCTTAGGGCGCTAGGTGTAGAGACAATCCCCTCGGGCGTACTTACTCAAGTAGCCAGGGCCCCGAAATAAGACTAGCCATGTTACTGCTATTTGATTTTTTTTAATTTTTTTTTATACATAGCATACCCATGTTTTCCACAAAGTCTGAATATCAATGTTTCATACAGTCTACGATCACTTTCCACATGTTTCTCTTTTTAAAACTACATTTTTTATCGAGTAATGCAACACATACTTCTTATACCTACAAGTGATTGTGAACACATTCGTACAAACCGAAAGCATTTAAACAGCAATATGAATTTCATCGTGTAAAACATTATATCTCAGCTCGTGTTATCCACAATACTCCAGAATCTTTCAAAATTCACTATCATCATTGGCTAGACAAAATTTCCATAAAGCTAAACATTGTGAGACATGGAAACTAAAACATACTATCACAAGCAATAATAACTGAAAATTAAAAATTTTTTGCAAAATTTTAAACACATAAACATGTAAAATTAAAACTAAACATGCACAAACTAAATGAAACTATATGCAACTATACTACTATCCCAATACCCCCAAACTTATAATATTCAATGCCCCATTGAATGAAGGTAAAGGGTATAGAAAACTCCCCTAATGATCGGCTGTACCACCCTTCTTGGGTGGTGAATCTGGTGGTGGATATGGCACTGCTATCCCGAACTGAGTCCACTTGAGTATTATTCCCTACTACGCAAAAGCCTCGGACAAGGCCCTCGTGAGTCCTTTCGCAAATGCTCCAAAATTATCATATATGGCATCAACCCTTCACTCCAACCTTCGGAGCTGGCGATCACCATGAGGAGCATGTGGTCGTGTCAACGGGCCCGCCTCATCTGTCTGAGTGGGCTGCGGTGGTGGCTCTAGGAAAGTGGGCTGGATAATAAAACCTAGTCCTCGCGGATGAGGTTCACCACCCGTCCAATCCTTGAATTTGGCAATAGTAGCATGAGTGATATCGTGGCTCGGGTTCTGCAGCTGCTCGTTATTCCACGGGACTCCTTGTTGTGTACCACGACATGGTTTTGCCACAGACGCTGCGGTGGCATACTCCCGGTCGTCTTCCCATGAAATAACGCAAAGATGTTACGATGAATTAGGTGGCCAGATGTCAATGTACTTGCCTTTGATAATGCCCCATAAAATGATACCCGCTTCGGTGGTTATTTCATCTTTGGTGGTGATGGACTTAATTTGGCACAGATAAACAGATTCCATGCCTTGGCATATCAATTCAAGGCGGACGTTGGAAAAGATTTTGGCTCAGTCGTCCCTGCCTTATAATTCCATTTGGTACCCGGAATGCACAATTAAGTCCAAGTCCGACATCAAATGTACACCTGTGACCCAATTAGCAGACCCCGTTGGTAGTGTGTCAGTCATCCCAAACACTGCTCTAATGGCTGGGGGGCGAAAATCCACTTGTACTCCTCGAACCAGCGTTATTCCTCCTGTCATTTCCTTAGCATTCGCGTAGAACTCTCGAACAACCGCCATGGGAATAGGCATATGAGTTACAGCTAGGCAAACCCAACCTCTTTCTCGTATCATATTCCATAGTTGGTCGTCACTCTTCTCAGGTTTAAATCCCCGTTCCTTCATAAATGATTTAGCCACAATGCGATAATATTTCTGCTGGGCTTCTAAACTAATAAATTTCCTGTGGTCCATGACATCCTCATCTTGGTTACTAGAGGATGATTCTAATGACGAAGAGATGAAGATTGAACGTTCTCTTTTTGGACCTATGTGTAGATGATAGGTAGATAATACAGATGCTCTGCGGCAGATGAGAGTACCCCCAAACTCGTTTGTGCCAACCCACGAAGAAACCCTAGATTTATGCCAATGGAGAGAGTTGTGGGTATGAACTTTGATGAGAGCTGAGGGGTCTTATGATTATGGGAGAACAGAAGATTACGCTTCTATTATGTCAAGTGAGGGGACAAATAGACCACAACTCAGTGTTTTAAACTTTAAAAATTTTCAACGACTTTGGTGTCACAAGCAGCAATGTGTCCCTATGATGGTTTTCAAGTCTTGCCATGCACGGTGGCATTCTGATGCGAGATGTGTAGTGCGCGGGCGCGTGGTCTTGAGATGTAGTCATTGTCAATGCGGCAACATGACTCTTACTTCTGCCTTCTTTGAGTTGACTCTGGCCCCGCTTATCGGTGAGATTTAACATGAAGATACCTACATCACACCAAGTACCCGTATCAATGTGTGAACTCTGGAATAAGCATGAATAAACCAGTAGAATCTCTACAATACTAAAGCAATGTCCAATGCAGACTCTAATACACACTCACTTATGCTCCACATAGTCAACTATTAAGAATGAAATAAAGATGAACTAGCTAAATACCCTACTGAATAAATAAAAAGAAAATAGAGATAGAGATAATGGGTTGCCTCCCATCAAGCGTTAAGTTATAGTCAATTAGCTTGACTGTCTCTGAAGCTCATGCAGACGAAAGAATGGACGTGACTTTTTGTCTGTCCACCTCACCACCAAAGTAATGCTTCAAGCGCTATCCATTCACCTTAAAAGGCTTGTTCAAAAACTGATCATATACTTCAATGGCACTATGCGGAAAGACAGTTTTCACTGTAAAGGGTCCTGACCATCTCGATTTCAGCTTTCCTGGAAAAAGTTTAAGTCTGGAGTTATAAAGCAAAACCCTTTGTACGGGTTCAAATGTCATATCCATGATCTTGCGGTCATGCCATTTCTTCACCTTCTCTTTGTACAACTTCGAGTTCTCATATGCCTGTAATCTAAATTCATCCAACTCATTGAGTTGGAGTAGACGTTTCTCCCCTGCAGCTTTCAAATCAAAATTGAGCTTCTGTATTGCCCAATAGGCCTTATGCTCTAGCTCCATAGGAAGGTGACAGGCTTTGTCATACACGAGTTGAAAAGGTGACATGCCCAACGGAGTTTTGTATGCAGTTCTATAAGCCCATACAGCATCATCCAACTTTAACGACCAGTCTTTCCGTGTGGGATTCACAACTTTTTCTAGGATTCTCTTAACTTCCTGATTCGACACTTCATCTTGGCCATTCGTTTGCGGGTGATAAGTTGTAGCAATGCGGTGGTGCGCCCCATACTTGGCCAACAAAGCTGTAAACTGCCTATTGCAAAAATGGCTGCCTTCGTCACTGATGATAGCTCTTAGAGTTCCAAACCTCGTGAAGATGCTTCTGTGTAAAAATCTGAGGATGACCTTGGCATCATTTGTCGGAAGAGCTGCCACTTCTATCCATTTCAAGACATAATCCACTACGAGTAAGATGTAGAGATTTTCGTAGGAAGAATCGAAGGGCCCCATGAAATCAATCCCCCACACATCAAAAATTTCTACTTCGAGGATTGTATTCAAAGGCATTTCATTTCTTTTAGAGATGTTCCTCACTCGCTGACATCTATCACACCACTGGACAAAACTGTATGCATCCTTGAAAATTGTCGGTCAGTAGAATCCTGCTTGTAGCACTCTGGCCACTGTTCTTTCACCACCATAGTGACCTCCATACACTATAGAATGACAATCATGCAAAATCCCCTCGGTTTTGCTATATGGAATACACCTTCTTATCACTTGATCAGAACATTGTTTAAACAAGTAAGGCTCATCCCATATATACCATTTGATATCGTGCAGAAATTTCTTCTTTTGATAACCCATCAAGTCAGAAGGTACCATCTTACTTACCAGATAATTCGCATAGTCTGTGAACCATGGCACTTCCCCTTTCACCACAAACAACTGCTCATCTGGAAAGGATTTGTTAATCATGACTTTGTCGTTTACTTCCCTTTCTGGATTCTCTAGTCGAGATAAGTGGTCCGCCACTTGGTTTTCAGTCCCCTTTCTGTCCTTGATTTCCAAATCAAATTCCTACAATAATAAAATCCATCTGATCAATCAAGGTTTTGCATCCTTCTTTGTCACTAAATGTCGAATTGCCGTGTGGTCTGTATACATTATCACCTTTGTGTCAATCAGATATGCTCGAAATTTATCAAATTCATATACCACTGCCAATAACTCTTTCTTTGTAGTGGTGTAGTTCAACTGTGCATCCGTGAGGGTCTTGCTAGCATAATAGATCACATAAAATATCTTTTCCTTTCGCTGCCCCAAAACAACCCCTACGGCGTAATCACTGGCATCACACATCAACTCAAACGGCAAAGCCCAATCTGGTGCAGTAATCACTGGTACTAAAGTTAATTTTCTCTTTAAGTGCTTAAATGCGGACACGCAAGCTTCATCAAAACTAAACTATGCATCCTTCTCCAATAGACTACATAGTGGTTTAGTTATTTTGGAGAAATCCTTGATGAATCTGCAGTAGAAACCTACATGTCCCAAAAAACTACGAACACCTTTTACTATAGTAGGTGGTGGCAAGTTCTCAATAGTCTCCAGCTTTGCCCTATCCACCTCAAGTCCCTTCTTCAAAACCTTGTGTCCCAATATGATTCCTTCTTGGACCATGGAATGGCATTTTTCCCAGTTCAGCGCTAAATTAGTTTCAATACATCTCTTCAAAACCATAACCAGATTCTTAAGGCATAAGTCAAATGAGTCCCCGAAGACTGAGAAGTCATCCATAAATACCTCCATATTCTGCTCCACCATGTCTAAAAATATAGCCATCATGCATCTCTGAAAGGTGGCTGGAGTATTGCACAATCCGAAAGACATTCTCCTGAAAGCAAAAGTGCCATATGGGCATGTGAAGGTAGTCTTTTCCTGGTCTTCTGGAGCTATCATAATTTGATTGTAGCCCGAATATCCGTCCAAAAGGCAATAGTATTCATGACCTACTAATCTATCCAACATCTGATCAATGAATGGGAGTGGAAAATGATCTTTCCTTGTAGCTTTGTTGAGCCTGCTGTAATCCATGCAGACTCTCCACCCCGTTACTATTCGTGTTGGAATTAACTCATTATTCTCATTAGTCACGACTGTCATGCCACCTTCTTTTGGAACACACTGCACTGAGCTCACCCATGAGCTGTCTGAGATCGGGTAAATTATTCCTGCATCTAACCATTTCAGTACCTCTTTCTTGACCACTTCTTTCATTATCAGATTAAGCATTCTTTGTTGTTCAACTGATGGCTTACTACCATCTTCCATCAGGATCTTGTACATGCAATACGAAGGGTTGATCCCTTTGATATCTGATGTGGTCCATCCAATAGCTGATTTGAACTCTCGAAGCACTCGTAGTAGTTTTTCTTCCTGAAAAGATGTTAGTGCAGAAGCAATAATCACAGGTAATTTTGAATTTGAACTTAAAAATGCGTACCTGAGATGTTCTGGAAGTGGTTTTAATTCCAGCTCTGGAGGTATCTCAAGAGATGGCTTTAACTTTACTGACGCTTCCCCAGCTTTCGTCAATGGCTCGGCAAGGTGGTCTGAATCTCCTGAATTATGGAGTGGTATCCAGATATTGCACAAATTCATCGAATTCCTCATCCTCTAAATCTAAGTTCTCATTAGTGATATTCCTTAAAGGTTCGTAATCTACTAGACTCTGTACTTCATCATTTAGAACCCGATTCACCCAATCAACTAGGAAGCAGTCCTCTTCATCTGCTGGGAACTTCATGGCCTTAAAGACGTTAAAGGTAACCTCTTGATCATGTACACGCATAGTAAGCTCCCCTTTCTGCACGTCTATCAAAGTCCTTCCTGTGGCTAAGAATGGTCTCCTCAGTATGATCGGTATACTCTTCTCTTCCTCGAAATCCAAAATAATGAAGTCAGCCGAAAAGATAAATTTATCCACTTTCACCAGTACATCTTCAACAATTCCCCGTGGATACGTGATGGATCTGTCAGCTAGCTATAAAGAAATGTTTGTCGGCCTCGGGGCCAGTAATCCCAACTGATTAAACACTGACAATGGCATCAGATTAATACTTGCCCCAAGATCACATAGACACTTTTTGAAGTTTATCTTTCCGATTGTGCATGGAACTGTGAAACTGCCCGGATCATTCAGCTTTGGAGGTAGTTTATGCTGAAGCACCGCACTGCATTCCTCTATCAAGGCCACTGTCTCAAACTCATCTAGTCTTCTCTTCCTTGACAATATACCCTTCATAAACTTTGCATAGCTTGGCATTTGTTCCAATGCCTCGGCGAACGGTATATTGATCTGCAGCTTTTTGAATACCTCCAAGAACTTACTGAATTGTTTATCTTCCCACTGCTTATTTAATCTCTGCGGATACGGTACTTGAGGGTGAATTTTTGGTACTGAACTCTTGAGCTTCTCCTCCAAACCTGCTTTATCTTTCTTTACCTGCTGAACCTCAGACTTTTCCAGATTTTCTTCCTCGGCGATCACTTTTCTGCCTCCTTGCGACATGGCCCCCTAAAGTATAATCGGTAGCAGAGCCTTGCGACTTGTAGTGTCTGCAATGTTTTTCCCAGATCAAAAAATGATCGCTTGACACTGCTCCTTCTCGTCTCTTCTTGGATTTGTCTCTGTGTTACTTGGCAGAGAACATTGGGGCCTGTTGTTAAGCATGGTCGGCATCTGCCCCATTTGAGTCTCCAAATTCTTAATAGCCACTGCTTGGCTTTTGATTATAACTTCAGTGTTTGCCATGTATTTCAACATCATCTCCTTTATTTCTGATTTCTTTTCTGGCTGTGGTGCAGCTGGAGTGTGATGTTGTTGTTGTTGTTGAGAAAATCCCGGTGGAAACGGTGATTTTGATGAAAAGCGTAATGGTTGAGATATTTGTGTTGAAACTGTTGGTTAATTTAAAACCCGATTCTATTGATGTCCTTGATTATTTGACCAACTAAAGTTTGGATGGTTTTGGTTGTTGGGGTGGTATGTGTTCTGAAACTATCCTTGATCTTTCCTGTAATTGCCCACATCTTGTCTGGACTACGGTGATATAGACACCGATCATCAAGTGTGACCTCACACAAATCTCACATACGAAGGCAACTATTTTCACTTTGCTCTCTGCCAGTGTATCTATCTTCTTTGCTATCATTTGCCATCCATCTTGAACAAGCGTGTAATAGCATCTACCTCCAACACACCTGTAACCTTGGGCTGTGGCATCTGAGCTGTAGGATTCTGGTAGTCATTTTTAGTCATAGTCTCGATAAGTGTATAGGCCTCGTCATAGCTCTTTGCCCATAATGCCCCTCCTGCAGCTACATCCACAATAGGTCTCGATTGCCATCCCAATCCATTGTAAAATGAGTTGATCACCATCCAATCTGGCATACCGTGATGTGGACACTTTCTCAGCATCTCTTTATATCTCTCCCATGCCTCATATAAGGACTCGCCTTGTTGTTGCTCAAATTGCGAGATAGCTGTCCTCATTTTTGCAGTCTTTGACATTGGAAAGAACTTGGCTAAAATTTTTTGTGCTAAGTCCTCCCATATAGTGATTGACCCTGACGGCAAAGAATGTAGCCAACTTCTTGCCTTATCCCTCAATGAGAATGGGAATAGCCTAAGTCTGATAGCATCCTCCGTCACACCGTTGTGTCTGAATGTATCACAAATCTCGATAAAACTCAACAAGTGTTCATTCAGATCATCCGTAGCAGCACCCCCAAACTGTACCAAATTCTGCACCATTTGAATAGTGCCTAGTTTAATCTCAAAAGTATTGGCTGCTATCGTCGGTCTGACTATGCTAGACTGTAGTCTATTTATATTTGGCATGGAATAGTCCCTTAGAGCCCGATGCACTTCTCTTTTCTCAATTCTCTGTTCTTCTGCCATACTAACTATAGGACTTTCTAACTAAGCTTGCAAATTTTTCCGCACACTTGCTTTCCAACCTCTTCCGTTAATGTTATCCTGTGCTGGTGTCAATTCTGAGTTGGATGATCGCGTGTGCATAAAAATCTACAAGTGCCTGAAACCAAAAACAAAACAAAAATAGAAATGAGAAACGGTCAGAATTGTCTAAGTCATACAATATAGCTTGAAATTGAAGATAATTATTTAAATTAAACGCCTTTCCCCGGCAACGGCGCCAAAAACTTGTTGCCTCTTTTTCAGTTCTGATAAAAGAGCTCTAACGCATGCAAGCATACATGTGTCAACAAGTAATACAAAGTAAGTAGAGTATCGATCCCACAGAGAAAGTTATCGAATTTAAACTACTATGCATCAATTAAATCACTATATTTATATGCTTAAACGAATGACTATATTGGTGAATTCATCTGATTGCAAATAACAACTAAAATAAAAATAATAACGAAATAAACCAAATCTAGAAATAATGGGATCCTACCTTCATTTAATACTTCATCTAATTATCACTATCATACAAGAATTGTTCACATATCACAGAAAAGTAGCCAAGAGCACTAATAGAGTCATAGCCATTTTTCAATGTACTATGACCTACTTACACAGTATCCACAATTGATAGACTCCATGTAATCAACAATATAACCCAAATCACCATATGTCTATATGAAATTGCAATCATACTGAATTTAAGCACAAGCCCTTATTTTAACTCATACGGTGAAACAAGTATGTCTATCATCTGTTCACGAAATAAACAAAACCATATAAAATTGACCCCCATATCGTATGCTATCATGATTATAATCCATATTCGCATGTTCATTGTCAAGTCTATATAAGTACCGAGATGAATGGTGATCAAGCATTCATATATGCAAAACAATCATGATATAAATCCCATATAACAAGTAAAACAGCCCCAGCATTCAAGCACGCAATTGAACTACATATTAAAATCCGTTAGAATCCCATAATGGAGTTTAGTTCATGACTGAACCAAAAGCCATTATGGGATCAAAGCTAAACATGGTTAACAAACAAACAATTAAAAGATGAAGGATAGAAACGATCAAACCCAATTGCTGATTATAGACCAAAGTTAACGTTCAAATCCTCATATAAATCCAGCAAAATAATAATGATAATCCATAATGATAGAAAATCCCAAGAAGAATTGGAGAAGTAGGCGTTTAAGCTTCGTTCTACGTCGGAATCTCCTTCAATATGTAAACCCTAGTTCCTACTATGTAAAATATGTAAAAGTAATCAAAAGTCACGTCTGACACCAGTAAGATATCGTTTTAATCAAATTACAACCTTTTTTATTTAAAAATTAAAATAAAACAAATCAGCAACTTCAGCCATCGCGTGCGGCCGCGTGCCCCTCTAGTGTAATCCTCGCGCGGACGTAAGACTTGCGATGTCATCATTTGTCCATCCAGTGCTTTCGTCTTGGTAGCGTCCCTAAGCTTGTCTCTGCATGCGGTAAGCGTGACTTGCAGTCTATGAATTCAGGTTCTGCTGCTCCTTCCTTTGTCCATACATGCTTAGCCTTTTGCTCCACTTGGTCCTCATGCCATGCATATCCCATCTTGTGCCTCGCTTCATGCGTCCATTAGCCTCGTGTCCTATAATACCGCCAAATTAGGTCGTTTCCTACACTTTTTCACCAAAAGGCATTTTAAGTAAATGCAATGCAAAATAACATGAAATGCAACTAAAAACACACTAAAATGTACTTGAGATGGGCATAGTTCGCATGAATTGGTATTCAATAAGTAGGCATAAAACCCACTTATCACCATCAGATCTATTATCTTCTCCATGTTAAAAGTCCACCAATAATGTTTTATCCCTGTAATATCAATCAACAATTCCTGTCCACAATCATATGAATAACTCATAATCATAATTGTGATTCTAAATTCCTCTTCGCACCCAGGACGAAGATAATTTTCATCACCTATCTTCACCTGAAACATAAAAAATCATGGTTATACCAAATCACAATTCCTGTTCATATTCATACTAATAAATTCATCTTTGCACTATGGCCAAAGATATTCATTAACAATTCATCTTTGCACTACAGGCCAAAGACATACAACTGTATTTTAGAAGAGTCAAGTAGAGCATAATATCTACTATCTTTTATGATTTAAAATATTTTCATCAATTTTTATCGCTGAGACTCAGCTTAATAAATAATCCACATTTTCGAATCATCCCTACACTATGGCTAAGGATATTCATGTAATCATCAATGGTCATGATTATACTGAATAATCCCTGGTTATAATCATACCAATAACTGTCCATCAATGCACTACGGGCCAATGAGGACTTTTACCACATCATCTATAACATTACGGGTTATGATTATATCGAATGATCCCTAGTCATAATCATACCAATAAACAGTTCATCTATGCACATAAGCCAAAGATACTCATCAATCAATAGTTCATCTTTGCACGTAAGCCAAAGATATACAACTGTAAAACCAATAATCAACAGTCCATCTTTGCACGTAAGCCAAAGATATACAACTATAAAACTAATAATCAACAGTCCATCTTTGCACGTAAGCCAAAGATATACAACTACAAAACCAATAATCAACAGTCCATCTTTGTACGTAAGCCAAAGATGACTTTCATCATATTATAAGCATGAGGATGATGACAATGATATAAGCATTAACAAACAAAATCAGAGATAAATATTAAAGACTTTAAATTTATCCAGAGTTTAAAAATATCCAAATTATCAACATGATACTGCTTTGTGGAGTAAAATTCAAGAATAATATTCATGTACCAAAAATAATTTGGACAGAAAAGAAATATATTTTTTGGATAAATAGTACCCTATGAATAGTACTTTGGGAATAGTACCTCATGAATAGTACCTCGACATGAAAAATACCCCAAATACCCGAGTGAATAATATTCGGGTGAATAATAATTTGGGTGAATAGTAACCCGTGAATGGTAACTTGTGTATAGTACTCCGATATGATAAGTGCCCCGAATACCTGAGTGAATAATACTAGAGTGAATAGTAACCGGGTGAATAGTAACTCATAAAAAAAATACCAAAGAAAATGATATTCCATGATGAGTACAAAAGAAATGATATCTCATACGAGTATAATAGAATATACGAAACTGCAAATGGATTTTCACACGCCATGCGGTAATCCACGTAGACATATTATTTCCACAATTTAATAAAGAATGAATACGAAGGATCATTCACCATGCATCTGCGTAGTCCACCACATGACGGAGTTATTCCAATGAGAATAATAAAGAATGGAATAACAAAAGAATTCACCGAGCATGCGATAGATCCCATGCATGAGTTATATTCAATGAAATAATAAATAATGGAACCAGGTCATTCCAACATAATAATACCCCTTACACAATAATGATAAAGAATGGAATAACAACCCTTACGAGTATTGAAAGAAAATAACTCTCTTCATGAATACGAAAGAATAATACCCTTACACAATAATGATATCCCTTACCTCAGAAGAAGACTATATACTGGAATAGTGAGGTAACAGACTTCTTTTCTTCTTTCTCTTTATAATTTCTCTCTATAATAATTACTCTATAGCTTTAGTGAATTGGTGAGAAATGAAGGAAGAATGAGTTTTTATTTATAGGAAAATATAGTTTCAATAATTACACATTTTGGGGCTCAAAATATTACAGTATAATACCTCCCTCTTTTCTTCATTTTTAATTTAGTCCTGTGCAAGTATTATCAAACTTACACCACCTCCCTAATAGTAAATAATGTGAATCAATAGTAAATCATGTGACTCAATAGTTCTAGACATGTGAAAATACAAATTACAGTATAGTACCTCCATCTATACCTCTATTTTTAACTTAGTCATGCAAGTATTATCAATCTTGCACCAACTCTCCTAATAGTAAATGAATGTGAATCAATAGTACACACATGTGAACAAATAGTTATAATCATGTGAATTAATAGCAATCAATTGCTCATTTATCCGGTTAATTACCCGATTTATCAGTATAACTTCCAGATATCAATTAATATCGAAATAAATGTCGATTTCCACTAACACTAATAATTCCAACACAATGGAACTATCAAATTCATCTTTAATCAACATGAACATATTCATCATTAATATTATAACTCACAATATTTAACAACCAGGTCATTCCCAGGAAAGAGGGGCTTTCAGATAAGGATTTCTCCTGATTGGCGCCGCAATTAGGTGACCAAACTCTCTCCCCGATGAACTTCTGTAGACATTGTCGATATTGCAAATAATAATATGAATAACTTTTTATTCTCAATTATTGATTTAATAATATATAAAATATTATCTGAGATGATCTTTGTGACAATAATTGAATCGATAATATGAGAGATATGATCAAAAAATTATTGTAGCAATAATTGAGTATAAGCGAGTGAATTCTCACGTAGGCATCAATAACCAATACCATGTACTACTATGCTGACCCATGCGTATTCTTGTACTTTTACTACCGGTAGTTCAATGAGTTTTAACGGTAACACTTCGTAGTTATTTTTATAAAAGATAATTATGTCATTTTCTAACTACGACAATACTTTAGTTGTAGGGTCCACTGATGATTGTCTTGTCATTATGAATATTCCCTGTTAAAATGAATATTCCCAGACCAATCGAATATTATATAACCACTTGCTTACTTTGCAAAATTTGTAAATATTACCCACAACTATAACATTATATCAAATCCACACCATAATATTCAAAAATATATTTCGAGAAAATTATTCTTTATTCATAAAAGTTGGGGTCTTACAACCTCCCCTTCTTATAAAATTTCGTCCTCAAAATTAGGGTGCGTACCTGGTATGTCGAAGAGGTGAGGATTCCTTGCTTTCTTTTCGGATTGCACCTTCTCGGTTATATCCTCTGTATCATAATTTTTTTTCCATTGCTCAACTCCTGTATTTCAGATATCATTCTAGAATATATCTTCAAAACAAAGGTTAATTGACATATCATAATTTGTCAACTTATCAATTAAACAATTTTAGCTTAGGTAAGTCACACACTAGCGAAGTATATTACTCGTCTCTCCCCTCCTAGTTCTAGACTCCTATCTCCGCCAGCGACCATATCCCTAAGCTCTGATACCATTAGTGACGCCCCCAAAACAGGTATACATCACCCATCTTGAGTCGCCAGATATCATACTATAAAAATTAAATACAAACTTCATTTATACAATTGTTGAACTGTCGTGCAGAATATGACCACAGTTAAACTGTGAGTTTTAATACAAATGTATGTAACTCTCATGGTGCCTCGACCACAACCTTACAAAGGTACTTTACATAAAAGTACAGTCAAAAACTGTTTTAGAAATTAAAATCTTTGGGAAGTGCTCAAAGAAACCTTCGTACATGGGAGGCCATGCGTCTAGGTTATGATAGATATCATATGTCCACAGAATTATCCTTGGTTGACCCAATAGACCCCAAAGAAAAACGATAAGATTACTATCATGTTCTTTCTAATGGTGAATCTTCTCTTGGCATATAATTATCTCCACTATCTCCAATTGAAAATTATATTTCAACCAAACTCCAAGATCATATAGGTAGTGCTCGTAGATATACTCAGCAAGTGGATGTGCACAACCCTATCTTAGGATAACACGAGGTTATATGTCATTAGACATCTTGTATGATAGTGGCAAAACACCCTTCCAAAGTTGGGTTCACCTCACCTATTCGGTTCACCAAAATTAAATATCAAATGGCGTATCTGATCGACACACTTCTCTAAAGTTCTCAATAAAATTATTTTCATACTATTAAGGAGAACCTTAATGACTATAGACCACCGTTCTATTCTCCGATTACCCCCTTTCGACCCAAATACACTCTTATTACACAGAAAGGAATTGTGAAGCAAAAAGGGTGAAACCTGACTAACCCAATAAAGAATATCATGACTAAAGATAATTTACATCATCAATAGTCTTCATCGGTAATAAATCGGAGATTTAGAATATATGATAGATGATAAAACTTTTCAACCATAGTTGCGGTGAGCGAAGCGATCCATTAGAAGAGTCGAATAGACCATCAGATCTATTATCATCTCCATGTTAAAAGTCCACCAATAATGTTTTATCCCTGTAATATCAATCAACAATTCTTGTCCACAATCATATGAATAACTCATAATCATAATTGTTATTCTAAGTTCTTCTTCGCACCAAGAACGAAGATAATTTTCATCACCTATCTTCACCTGAAACATCAAAAATCATGGTTATACCAAATCACAATTCACCTTCATAATCATACTAATAAATTCATCTTTGCACTACTGACCCGAAGATATTCATTAACAATTCATCTTTGCTACTGGGCGAAGACATACAAGCTGTATTTTAGAAGAGTCAGTAGAGCATGATATCTACTATATTTTATGATTTAAAATGTTTTCATCAATTTTTATCATTTGAGACTCGACTTAATAAATAATCCACATCTTGAATCATCCACGAACTACTGACGAGGATATTCATGTAATCATCAATGGTCATGATTATACCGAATAATCACTTGGTTATAATCATACCAATAATTGTCCATCAATGCACTACGGACGATGAGGACTTTTACCACATCATCTATAATATTACGAATTATGATTATACCGAATGATCCCTGGTCATAATCATACCAATAAATAGTTCATCTATGCACATAAGGCAAAGATACTTATCAATCAATAGTTCACCTTTGCACGTAAGCCAAAGATATACAACTGTAAAACCAATAATCAACAGTCCATCTTTGCACGTAAGCCAAAGATATACAACTGTAAAACTAATAATCAACAGTTCATCTTTGCACGTAAGCCAAAGATGACTTTCATCATAATATAAGCATGAGGATGATGACAATGATATAAACATTAATCAAACGAAATCAAAGATAAATATTAAAGACTTTAAATTTATCCAAAGTTTAAAAATATCAAATTATCGACATGATCTTTGCTTTGTGGAGTAAAATTCAAGAATAATATTCATGTACCAAAAATAATTTGAATGAGAAAAGAAATATATTTTTAGATTAAATAGTACCCATGATAGTACCCTATGAATAGTACTTGAGAATAGAACTTAAATGAATAGTACCACAGCATGAAAAGTACCCCAAATACCCAAGTGAATAATATTCGGGTAAATAGTAATTTGGGTGAATAGTAACTTAAGTGAATAGTAACTTCGTGAATAGTACTCAGATAGGAAAAATTGCCCCGAATACGGTGAATAATACTAGAGTGAATAATACTAGAGTGAATAGTAACCCATGAATAGTAACTTCGTAAAAAAATATCAAAGAAAATGATATTCCATGACGAGTACAAAAGAAATGTTATCTCATACAAGTATAATAGAATATACAAAACTGCAAATGGATTTTCACGCGCCATGCGGTAATCCACGTAGACAGATCATTTTTATAATTTAATAAAGAATGAATACGAAGGATTATTCACCATTCATGCGCTAGTCCACACAAACAGGTTATTCCAATAGAATAATAAAGAATGAAATAACAAAAGAATTCACCAGGCATGCGATAGATCGCATGCGGAATGAGTTATTCCAATGAATAATAAATAATGGAACCAGAATTATCGCGTAATCCATACGAGATGTAATATTCCAACAGAATAATAAAGAATGGAACTAGGTCATGCGTAATCCGCACAAATAGGATATTCCAACAGAATAATAAAGAATGGAATAACAGAAGAATTTCACCATGTATGCGGTAGTTCGCATAGACAGGTTATTCCAACATAATAATAAAGAATGGAATAACAACCCTTACGACTATTGAAAGAAAATAACTCTCTTCATGAATACAAAAGAATAATAACCCCTTACACAATAATGATATCCCTTACCTCAGAAGAAGACTATATACTGGAATAGTGAGGTAGCAGACTTCTCTTCTTCTTTCTCTTTATAATTTCTCTCTATAATAATTGCTCTATAGCTTTAGTGAATTGGTGAGAAATGAAGGAAGAATGAGTTTTTATTTATAGGAAAATATAGTTTCAATAATTACACATTTTGGGGCTCAAAATATTACAGTATAATACCTCCCTCTTTTTCTTCATTTTTAATTTAGTCCTGCAAGTATTATCAAACTTGCACCACCACCCCTAATAGTAAATAATGTGAATTAATAGTAAATCATGTGACTCAATAGTTCTAGACATGTGAAAATACAAATTACAGTATAGTACCTCCATCTATACCTCTATTTTTAACTTAGTCATGCAAGTATTATCAATCTTGCACCAACTCCCCTAATAGTAAATGAATGTGAATCAATAGTACACACATGTGAACAAATAGTTATAATCATGTGAATTAATAGCAATCAATTGCTCATTTATCCGGTTAATTACCCGATTGATCAGTATAACTTCCAGATATCAATTAATATAGAAATAAATGTCGATTTCCACTGACACTAATAATTCCAACATAATGGAACTATCAAATTCATCTTTAATCAACATGAACTTATTCATCATTAATATTATAACTCACAATATTTAACAAACAGGTCATTCCCAGGAAAGAGGGGGCTTTCCAATAAGGATTTCTCCCTATTGGCGCGCAATTAGGTGACCAAACCTCTCCCTGACAGAACTTCTAGACATTGTCAATATTGCAAATAATAATATGAATAACTTTTTATTCTCAATTATTGATTTAATAATATATAAAATATTATGCAGATGATACTGTGACAATAATTGAATCAATAATATGAGAGATATGATGCAGCAATTATTGTAGCAATAATTGAGTATAACTGAGTGAATTCTCACGTAGGCATCAATAACCAATACCATGTATCTTCTTATCTGACCACAGCGTATTCTTGTACTTTTTTACTACCGGGTAGTTCAACAGTTTTAACGGTAACACTTCCGTCGTTATTTTTATAAAAAGATAATTATGTCATTTTCTAACTACGACAATACTTTCGTTGTGGGGTCCACCAATGATTGTGCCGTCGTATGAATATTCCCTGTTAAAACGAATATTCCCCGACCAATCGAATATTATATAACCACTTGCTTACTTTGAAAAATTTGTAAATATTACCCACAACTATAACATTATATCAAATCCACACCATAATATTCAAAAATATATTTTGAGAAAATTACTCTTTATTCATAAAAGTTGGGGTCTTACAAAGATAAAGCGTTAAGGAGCTAAAGTGATGATCGTATAATACATAGGTATTGTACGAGGAAATGAATACGAGTATGATACGAAGTATTGTACGAGTATGTATGAATGATGGTATGTCATATATGTTGAATAAATATACGAGTGAGAATATGAGAACAATACATAGAGTATATGTTCTAAGGCTTTATGCCAAATGAAATGGACTTGTATGATTATGTAGCAATTTATAAAGTCCAATAGAAGATAATGTGCAAGCCCAAGTGTAAGCAATGGTAAAGCCCAAAGTGTAAGATAAGTTAATTAAATCTAAAGCCCAAATTATTAATCCAATGGGTTAGGGTGACCCATGGGGCAACCCATGATCATATGGTTGAATGTGATGACCAAGTAAATAATGTGGGGACCAAGTAAATAATGTAATGGCCAAGCAAAGGAAGTATTGAGCAACTTAACTTAATTGTGAAGTAATGAATAGTAAGGAGGTTTACTAAGGAGGTGGGATTGGCTATGGACTAAAATACCCTGACTTTGGTTTTCCTATAAATAGAGAACCTTGGATTTCATTATTTGTTTGTTAACTTTCACCAACAACTTAAGTGCTTAATTTTTAGAGATAATAAGTAAGAAAAAGTTAGACTTCCATTGTTAGAAAAGAAGAAGAAAAACTTGATCATCAAAGGTAATGATCCTATGTCATTAGTCTTCCCTCTCTACAATTGTAGGTTGATAAGAGAAGTGTTGATTGATTGACATGTATGCTAAGAAATGATAAGAATGAATAATCTAAGGACTAAAGTCTTAATAAGTCGTGAATAAGCACTTTGTTCATAGTTAAGTTATGAACTAAGGAAGAACTTGTAACATGTTTACATGAATGAAGTTTGTATGAAAAGAAAAGGTAAGGATGATGGTTAGAAGACTTAAACTATCATGAGTCATGTGAAATGAAAGCGTAAGTAGTTTATACTTTTATAAGTTATAAGCTCATAAAGAACAAGTAATAACTTATTATGAAAATAAGTTAATGAAATGATTAGGTTAAGATGTTAATATGATGGAAATAATCCATTTGAAATGATGAACAAACCATAAGTAACGAAGTTATGTCGCAATTCACATGATTAGATGATAATCGTCGAATTCGTAAAATTCTCGGATTAGAAGTCGAGTTTTGATATTGAGCTTGGAAATGGTTGTTTTTGATGGAGACAAGTCTTATTTGGCATTATACAGTTACGGACTTGAAAATGACCGAATTCTGACTTAGAACAAAGAAACGATCATTGAACGTTTATGAACGTTTATCGTTTTCATTAAAAATGAACTAATAGGTGAATTTTGAGTCAACGAAGTCCAAAATGGAAAATTTTTGCATGAATACTGATGAGTGAGTTTTATACACATGAATTGCATACATTCGGGCTTAATTTATTGTTGTTCTCAAGTCTTTTACGATGTTTTTATGTGTTTGTGTCTATTCAAGCATGTTTTATATTGTTTTGTAGGATTTGGGACAAAAGTTACTTGGATCGACGTTTGGGGTGGCTAGATTCGCGTTTTCGGCTTGCCATTTACACAGCAGTCACTTAAGAGCCAATTTGACTATAGCTCCGGACATTATTTCGAAAAACTCAAAGAAAGAAAGTTGTAGATCTACTTCTCCTCTTTTCAGAACATCTTGAATCATCGAAATCGGAGTTCGGACGAAGACGTTATGGCCATTTTCCCAAAGAACGTCAGAGCAGAAAATGTCAGAACTTGTAACAGCCTAGGGCGCTAATTTTAAGCCTATTTGCAGCGCCGGGGAGCTATAAGGCAGATTCTCAGCATTGTGAACAGTTCTGGGGCGCTGGGGAAGAGGTTGGGTGCGGCCTGGACGCGTTTTGTGCGAATTTTGACACCTTTTTAACTCCAAATTGGATTGAGTTTGTTCCTAAGCTAAAAATTGGACTTGTAACCTATAAATACATTATGTAAGGCATAAAATAAAGGAGATTTACATAGTTTAGCCTAGATTAAACACTCCTTTAGATTATAACATAACCCTAGTTCTTATTAGTTTTGGAGATTGAAGCAACCTGGAGACCATTGAAGATTCAAAGCAAGAGCAAGAGGGGAGCATCAAATTTGCTGACAACAGATTCTATTCTCTTCTCTTATCATACTTTTATTTTTTAATGTCTATTCAGTTGTGGATTCTTGATTTTAATTCATTAATTATGAACTAACTCTTTCATTAAGATTTCAATTGAACTTTTTATGGTTATGAATTGATTATTTAATTTATTCTAATTATTTATGTTGAAGTGAATTGTTCATCTTGCTTTGTGATTATTGATTAATTATCTGATCAATAATTACCTTGTTACTCTAGAAGGAATTGAGAAAGGAATTCTAGGGTTAGAACTGAGCATGGTGACATGTGACTTAGTTATTTTCACAGTGAATAATTAGGTTTGTGAATAGAATGAGAATATCTATTTACCGCATGTAACACATAAGGAATTGGGGTTGTAACGAGTTTAATTCAATTAGTTTGCATAGAGATATAACAAAATTAATCTGGGTTAAATAGAAGGCAATTGATCACTCGAGAGAGGGCTTTTGGCAATTGAGAATTCATGTTAACAATTCAGTAGACATAATAATTGGGATAATTGGATAATTGATTTATAGTTAATAATTGGGGATATTGGAGTCTTAATCCTTATTTATCTGAATTCATTCAAATTTTAGTTGTTTATTTGCTTTCTTTTAGAATAATCTCTTTTAATTGTTTTAATTTAGTTTTCTTAATTAGAAAAATCACAATTTGCGACTGTTTAAATAAAATTGATTTGGTTAAGAGTTAGTACTTGGTAATTTTTATTAAATAATTCCTCGTGGGAACGATACTCTACTTTCACTTTATTACTTGTTGACCGTGTATACTTGCACGTATTCATTGATTACGAAATCGATCAACAAATACATAGAGTATGTGATTTGTGAGCTATTGTCTTTTAAACGAGCCAATTCGGACTTATAACGAAGAAGTTACGAGCCCAAGAATCTCATTTAACAAAATTTTCTATCAAATTTTTCTATGACTCAGAGCCGGCGTCGCAGCGCCACTCAAGGCATTGTCCTTGGCCATGCAGTCACCAAAGCTTGACTATCATCACCCATAGCCGTGGCGCATGTATGGCTTAAAAACTGGGACTCATGCCACGGTCTTGAGTCCGACCTTACACATCGGAGAGTGGCGGCCGTAGTAGCCACGAGAGGAAGAAGTGAAATAAGGCAGCATGGCTGAAAGTGAGAGAACCCTACTGGAAACTCGCGCCTCATCATGAGTTATAGAGCAATAGTTGGCGCCGCAGCGCCAGCCTTAGAGTTTTCACAGTGAAGAAAGGTTATGAAGATAAAAAGAAAGGAAGTTGGTTAGTGATAAAGTACAACATTAATTAACTTAATGTTGCATTGTTTAAAGTATTTTAAACCTTAAAGTATGATCACTAAAGGTTGAATATAATCAATCGAACTTAAACGTAATGGCGATGTAAACTATAAATGGAAAGCCGGAACCAATAGTAATAAATCTAATACATGATTAGATTGAGAAGAAGGGTAAGATTCATTAGGAACTATGTATGTTTATTCATGACCTAATGTGGTATGTTATGTGATCATATATTGTAGAGACTTTAAAGACTTAAAGTGAACATGTAATAATAGTAGTAGACGTTGAAGGCAAGTATTCTAACCCTTGTCTATGTTCAACCTAGACAGGTTTTGTGATTCATGTATTCTTACGCATGAATTGATGTATGATGAAGTCAAAGCCAATTCTTTCGGCTAGACTTACGATATGTTGGATTGTTTACAATCTATTGAAGTGTTGTCAATGTTTTACCAAACTATATTGGTATGTTTTTCAAATGAAGACTGAGTATGCTAAACAAATGTTTTGTCATCAAACGACAGCCACGTGAGGTTGCCACCATTTAAACGTACATACGTTTAAAGAATGTAGTGTTGATCAATATAGAGTACTATAGGCTGATCACCTAGACGTACTCGTAAGTAATGTCGGACTTACAGACTTAGTGTCGCATTGTCCTTTTTCAAAGAAAGTATGAAATGCTCAAGGTCTTGGACCGAAATTGATGTTTTACTGAATGTTGTCATTGTAAAAAGTTTTAAAGAAAAGAGAAGTGCTATTTTGAATTATCGATAGTACTCCATAACTATTGTTCAGTTATTGAAGATATATGATTTATATGATTCAAGCATATTGTTAAATAGAATTGTTGTACTTGCTGAGCTAGTTATTCTCACTCTTGCTTGAACCATATGAATGCAGCTAAGACCTAACGGACTGAAGGATCCGGCAAGGATAAAGGAAATGCTAAGACGAACCTGTAGATGACCTATGTAATAGTATAGGTTTGTAATGATAATATTTGATATTATGACAAGAACAAATGTAACGGTTGTAAAGAACATGGGGAATGGTAATATTGTTGGAATATATACAAGACATATTCATTCTGTTGAGGCTTTTCAATTGAATGTTTATGTGAATTGTAGCACCGTGTAACACCATTTTTTGGGTCGTAAGATACCCAAATTTTGGGGCATCACAGGTTGGTATCAAAGCATTAGGTTATAAAACTTAAGGGGGAAAATAAAACCTTAAGTCATAACCTTAAGAGAAGTCAAATAAGTAAAAGATGAAATTAACCATAAAAATGCATTATATATATGATATATGTTTTTATTATTCTACTGACGTGTATTAATCAAACTTTATTATTTTGTTGTAGATGTCAGGAGAAAATGGAATTTATAGAGACGTACAAGTAGAAAGGAAGAATCGGTTAATCAGATGGAGGTTATACCGAACCCAATAGCAGAGGAGCCGGAAGTAGTAGTGATTGAGTCTGGAGACTCGGAGAACCACGACTTAATGTCGGTTTTCGACGGCATGTTGGAAGAAGAGGTAGAGTAATGTAATATTTTGAGTAATATTTATAAATTTTGCAAAGTATGAAAGTTGTTATATAATATTCAATTGGTGGGGAATATTCGTTTTAACGAGGGAATATTAAATGCGACCACCTGACAATCATTAGTGGACCCCACAAATGTAATTATTATCGGATTGAAAAAAGCAAAAATAGTTTTATGAAAATAACGGCGGAAGTTTTACTGGTTAATCTTGTTGAACTACTTCGGTAGTAAAAGTATGCGATGTCTGGCGTGGTTGCATAGTAGCACACGGTATTGATTATTGATGCTTACGTGAGAAAACACTCAGTTTTGTTCAATTATTGCTACAATAGTTGCTGCATAATATCTCACATTATTTGATTCAATTATTATCGATTGTTATATTATATATATAAGTTTGTTTTATTAGTATTATTAGTGTAATAAAACAGAAAAGATTTTTATATAAAATAGAATAATTTTATAAAGTTATTCATTTTTTTAGCGATAATTAGAATATATAATATTCTATTATGCATAGTGTTTTGCATAGTAAAATCTTTTTTATATAAAACATAATACTTTTATAAAGTTATTTGTTTTATTAGACAATAATTAGAATATATTATATTTTATTATGCATAGTGTTGTATAAATGTCTGCATAGTGTTTTGCGTAGTAAAATCTTTTTATATAAAATAGAATACTTTTATAAATTTATTTGTTTTATTAGATTATAAATAGAATATATTATATTTTATTTAAAATATTTTATTTTATTCGAATATTTTATTAAATCAATATGGATGTCATCGGTTTAAAAAGTAAATCAATCTGACCGTTCATGAATTAGTTACTATCAGATCCATTCTCCTATAAATAGAAGCTCATTCCTTCATTATTTCTTATGAATTCACTGAAACTCTAGAGAGAGAAACTATAGAGAGAGTTCTTAAATATTAAAATTTTTGGGGGCGTCACATAATTATTAAATAACTTTAATATCATTAATAACAATTAATTAATGAAATTTACCTTTAATTATTGAAAGTTATATTTTATAACTTAAAATATTTTAAATGCCTTATTATTATTTAAAATGATTTTTAATATAATAAAATCATTTTTAATTTATTTATTTAATTCATTTATTAAATAACTTAATTATCATTAATATTAATTTATTAATAAAATTCATCACAAAATATTAAAAGTCATTAAAATAACTTAAAATATTTTCTTATTCCATAATATAATTTTTAAATGACTTTTAAAGTATTAAAATAATTTTAAAATAATTTATTTAATATATAATTAAATAAATTAAATACCTTTAATATTTCAAAAATATTAAATATTTATGAAATATATTAAAAATAATTAAAAACTATTTTTTAAAATTTAAAATAATTTTTTATAATTTATTTGGTATTTTTAATAATTAAAAACTAATTTTCTATAATTATATAATAAAAATATAATTTTTATATTTAATCTGTCGCTAAAGACCACCTATAGCGACAGAACCGTTGCTATAGGTGTTCTTCATGTTAATCATGCAAACCCAGATCTTCACACAAAGTTTCGAAGGACCATGTTTGACCAAGATTTCTGATCCAACCACGATGTTTCTAGGCATGTTGTTAGTCAGATCTTGTAGTTCTAGTGTAAGACTACAAGATACAACATCAAACATGACCAAACAACATCATATTAAGTAGATATAATCATGAAAAGTGGCTGTCAGAGGCTGTTCTTCATTTTTGGGTTGCCCAGAAATGAAGAAAAGTTTAAGCAAGCACTTTTGAGCTTCCACTACATGCTGATCGTTTAATGTTTTAGTGATCTATGACTTTCAAATTGTAGCCCACATGTAGCACTACAGATCTATTACAAAACATAACCATAACAAAAAAACAATAACAAGATATTGATCGGTCAAAGGCTGTCAGAATATGTGTTCTTCACGTTTCTGGAAATTCCAAAAAATAAAATTGTGATCGAGTGACCTGATTTGACCACTCACTACGTTCAATCAGTTGAGTATTTAATGGATATAAAGGTCCGGATTCAATGTCAAGATTACAGTCTACAATCTAGATATAAAAAAAATATCAAAACTTCAATAATCTGACAGATCTTGACCTTCAAACATCCTGTCAGACGCTGAAAACCCATTTCTAGGTTACCCAGAAACCTTGAAAGTCATGGTCGGTCAACGCAGTTTGACCTTCTATAACTTGCAATATACATACGATCTAAGTCTGATTTCAAGCCCAGATCCAAGACCACACATCAAACTACAACTACCAACTTTCAAAACACAAAACACATTAAAGATCACAGAGATATAAGGCCTGACATTTGGTTGTCAGACATCCAAAACAAAATTTCCATATTTTGTAGATCTTCATATTCGAGCCTCTAGATGTTTTGGATCTAACATCTAGCAACCCAGATCATCATTATACACTACTAACAACATGTTTAACACATAAAAACTAACATCTAACACATTGATCAAGATCAGATTTCAAACTAGGGTTTTATACCTTCTATAATTAATTTCTGATCCTGGCTTCTGAATCTATTAAAGGTGTTTGTGGGGCTTGAATATGTGAATGAAATACTTCTATATTTCGTTGGTTTTAGTGAGAGAGAGGATTGGTTGAGTGTTGTGCAACAATTAGGCTAGCAAATGATTTTCTCTCTCTCTCTCTCCAATCTATTTATAGAAGTCCAAGATGCACAAATTGGCTGAGCTAGAGGCTGATATTTGTCAATTTAAGTCACATGGAGTAGTTGCATTAGGTCACCAACTCCCACCTAATGTCAAAACCTACATGCTAGCTTCTTTAATGCATAAAAGGGCAATATGGTCAATTGTATTATAATTTTAATGGCATAAATGTAAACTTAGCAAACCCTTAGCGTTTGACCCTTAGGGTTTAACCCTAAGTGTAAGACCCCAACTTTTATAAATAAAGTTTAATTTCTCTCGAAATATATTTTTGAATATTATGGTGTGGATATAATATAATGTTATAGTTGTGGGTAATATTTAAAAATTTTGCAAAGTAAGCAAGTGGTTATATAATATTTGATTGGTCGGGGAATATTCGTTTTAAAAGGAAATATTAAATGCGACTAACCTGACACAATCATTAGTGGACCCCACAAAGTATTATTATCGTAGTTAGAAAATGACATAATTATCTTTTATAAAAATAATCTGCGGAAGTTTTATCGTTAAACCGTTGAACTACCCGTAGTAAAAATACGATGTCTGGCGTGGTTGCATAGTAGCACCACAGTATTGATTATTGATGCTTACGTGAGAAGTCATCAGTTATACTCAATTATTGCTACAGTAATTGTTGCATCATATCTCTCATATTATTGATTCGATTATTGTCACAATATCATCTACATAATATTTTATATATTATTAAATCAATAATTGAGACTATAAAGTTATTCATATTATTAAATTGTAATATTTACAATGTCTAGAAGTCCTGTCAAGGAGAGGTTTGGTCATCTAATTGTGCGCCAATAAGGAGAAATCCTTATCGGAAATCCCCCTCTTTCTTGGGAACGACCTGGTTGTTAAATATTGTGAGTTATAATATTAATGATGAATAAGTTCGTGTTGATTAAAGATGAAATTGATAGTTCCATTGTGTGGGAATTATTAGTGTTAGTGAAAATTAACATTTATTTCGATATTAATTGATGTCTGGAAGTTATACTGACCAGTTGGGTAATTAATCGGATAAATGAGCAATTAATTGCTATTAATTCACATGATTATAATTATTTGTTCACATGTGTGTACTATTGATTCACATTCTTATACTATTAGGGGAGCTGGTGAAAGTTTGATAATACTTGCAGGACTAAATTAAAAATGAAGAAAAAGAGGAAGGTATTATACTGAAATATTTCGAGCCCCAAAACATACAATTATCGAAACTATATTTTCCTATAAATAGAAGCTCATTCTTCCTTCATTTCTCACCAATTCACTAAAGCTATATAGCAATTATTATAGAGAGAAATTATAGAGAGAAAGAAGAAAAGAAGTCTGCTACCTCACTATTCCAGTATCCAATCTTCTTTCGAGGTAAGGGGTATTATTTCTTTCATATTCATGAAGAGAGCTATTGTTATTCCATTCCTTATTATTTTGTTGGAATAACTTTTACTATCATCTAAGTAATCGCATACATGGTGAAATTCTTCTGTTATTCCATTATTTATTATTCTATTGGAATAACCTGTATATGCGAAGTACTGCATTCATGGTGAAATTATTCTGTTATTCCATTCCTTATTATTATGTTGGAATAACCTGTCTATGCAAAGTACCGCATATATGGTGAAATTCTTCTGTTATTCCATTCTTTATTATTATGTTGGAATATCATATACATATGTATTATCATGACTGGTTCCATTATTTATTATTCTGTTGGAATAACCTGTCTGTGCTGGCTATCGCATGCCTGGTGAATTCTGTTGTTATTCCATTCTTTATTATTCTATTGGAATATCTTGTATGTGCGGATTACGCATGACCTGGTTTCATTCTTTATTATTCTGTTAGGAGTAACCTCTCTATGCGGTCTAACGCATGCATGGTGAATCCTTCTGTTATTCCATTCTTTATTATTATGTTGGAATAACCTGTCTATGTGGATTACCACATGCATGGTGAATGATCCATTGTATTCATTCCTTATTATATTATGGAAATGACCTGTCTACGTGGATTACCGCATGGCGGGCGAAAATCCATTTGCAGTTTCATATATTCTATTATACTCAGTTGGTTAAAGTTTTGGCTTCTATACTCCACGAAATTAGTAGAATATCTTGGATATTTGCGCTTCATCCAGTATCTTTTCTTGGAAATATTCTTCTAAGAATTCTTGAATTTTACCCTACAAAGCAGTATCATGCTGATAATTTGGACGTAATTGATTTCAGGATAAATTAACTTATAAATCTTTAAAATTTATTCTTGAACTTGTTTTATTGAATTATTATGTCATTGTCATCATCCTCATGCTTATATTGTGATGAAAGTCATCTTTGGCTTACGTGCATAGATGGACTTGGTATGATTATGACTAGGGATTATTCGGTATATTCATGACCTGTAATGTTATAAATGATGTGGTAAAAGTCCTCAGTGGCCTGTAGTGCATTGATGGATGCTTTTTGGTATGATTATGACCGAGGATTAGTCGGTATAGTCAAGACCATTGATGATTTAATGAATATCCTTGGCCGTAGTGTGCGGGGATGACTCGATGATGTGGTTTATTTATTAAAAGTAGAGTCTCAATGATAAAATTGATGAAAACATTTTAAATCATAGAAGATAGTAGATATCATGCTCTACTTGACTCTTCTAATGGATTGCTTATTCACCTAGCTTAAACTTGATGTCTATTATATTTTATCGGTTTAACATTGTTGAAGACTAATGATAATTTATTACGCATTATCTTAGTCATAATATTTCTTACTGGGCTAGTTGAGCTCACCCTTTTTTTCACCGTTCTCTTCAGGAAATAAGAACGTAGCTGGGACTAGTCGGGGAACGGAGTGACGGTCCAGATTATAACATTAGTAGTCCTAACTATTCTTTTAAATATTGTGACAATAAATGTAATGAGGACTCCATTGAGTGTGAATATTGTCTAGATGACAATATTCTTATTAAAACTCTTAGATTATGTTTCGTCGTATTTTACACGATTGTTGTATAATTAAGTTGTATTTGAATTTTGTACCATGTATTTGGCGACTCATGATGGGTGATGTATACCTATTTTGGGGGCGTCACAGTTTGTATCAAAGCTTAGGGATATGATCCCTGGCTGAGATGTGAGACAAGAACTAGGAGGGAAGAGACGGGAAATTCCTTCGCTAGTATGACCTACCTAAGTTTATTTGGTATTTAATTGGTCGGTCATAATATAGGGATAATATGTGATATGATAATTAACCCTTGTTTTGTGGTAGTATTTGAAAATGGCATTCGAAAATGTTAAGATAATCAATGAAGCACATGAGATCGTTGAGTCACCACAGATTAATGCCCAAGATAATGTGCAATAGGAAGACAATAATCCTCATGTAAACAATAACACCGATGAAATGGTGAATGATGGGATGTTCAGAGGCTCTATGAAATTCATGCAACATCAGGCGAAAGCGGCTCCTGTCCAAAATGCAGGTGGAAACACTGACAACTCTCGAACGGTCACCGCTAAGCAGTTCAAGGAGTTGGGACCACCGGAGTTTTTTGGAGAGCCAAAACCACTTAAGGCAGAGACATGGATAAAGCAGATCAACAAGATATTTGATGTCTTGGGATGCTCCGAGGAGCAAAAGGTTCCCTTTGCCACCTTCATATTGCGAGCAGAGGCAGATTACTGGTGGGAATCTGTAAAGCGTACTCAACCTGCCGCACTGAAGATGTCTTGGGAGAAGTTCCAAGAACTGTTCAATGACAAGTACTTTCCTGAAAGTATACGTCACATGAAGGTGGTAGATTTCATTAAGCTTGAGCAAAATAATATGACCGTGGCGCAGTATGAAGCTAAGTTTGCCTGAGATATGTCAATACCTTATCTCTCATAAACTGTGTTTGTATTCAGATGTTGTGAATAGGGCTCAGTTATTGGAGCGCGATAATGAGTCAACCCAACCAAGAGAGAGCAGCCAGCAAGTTGATAATACTAGTGGTAGCAATCATCGAAGCAGTGACAACAACTGTGGAAGAAATCAACATGCCAGAAATAATCATGGCCAAGACAATAAGAGTGGACATTTCAAGAAGAGGAGATTCAACAATGATGGAAAGACGTCCGCATTTTGAAGACTTCATTGTTAAGAAGGAGAACGATCACCGTTGTATGTTACAAATGTGGAGGGGAAGGACACATAAGTCCAAACTGCACGATGCAGTCCAAGGCGTGTTACAATTATGGAAAAGAAGGTCACCTAACCCGATTTTGTCGTGCACAAAAGTCAAGTCCAGCTGGGAAGGAGGCATCAAAGGGTGTCCCAGACAAGACAAAACCGGTAGTTCAAGGGAGAGCGTTTGTCGTAACCTCCCAAAAAGCGAGGAATCCAAACGAGGTGATCACGGGTAAGCTAATCATAAACTCTAGCGAAGTTTATACTTTATTTGATATCAGTTCTACCCATTCTTTTATTTCTCCTACTTGCGCTCAACATTTAAATTTGACTCTGGAGAAATTAGACTTTAACTTATCTGTTGAAACTCCGTTGGGAGAAACCTTCATTACATCCACGATTTATAAGTCTTGTTTGATTCAAATCGGTAACCGCACGTTACCTGTCGATCTTATTTCCTTGAAAATACTTGCATTTGATGTGATTTTAGGGATTGATTGGTTAACTACTCATCATGCTAAAATTGATTGTTTTCGTAAGGTTGTTAGGTTTCATATTCCTAACAAACCTATTATGCAAATTTAAGCAACCAAACCACTAAAATCAATCACTGTCATATCAAGTCATAAAGTTATTCGTTTATTGAAAAATGGATGTCAAGCTTTCTTAGCCCATGTCACGGATTTAAATAAAGATACGTCAAATTTGAATGATATTTCTATTGTTAATAAATTTCCTGACGTATTCCCTGAAGAACATCCTGGCCTACCCCCAGAGCGTGAAATTAAATTTTGTATCGACCTTGAATCCGGTAAAAAACCCATCTCCAAAGCCCCATATCGAATAGCTCCTATTAAACTTCAGGAGTTAAAAACCCAACTACAGGAATTGTTAGACATCGGTTTCATTCGTCCTAGTACGTCTCCTTGGGGTGCTCTTGTTCTATTCGTGAAGAAGAAAGATGGAAGTATGGGACTTTGTATTGATTATCGGGAGTTAAATCATGTCACCATCAAAAATAGGTACCCGTTGCCTCGCATTGATGACATGTTTGACCAGTTGCAAGGAGCCAAATTCTTTTCAAAGATTGATCTTCGTTCCAGATATCATCAGTTAAAGATTATAACTGCTGACATTCCAAAGATTGCTTTCAGAACTCGGCACGGGCATTATAAATTCCTAGTCATGTCTTTTGGATTGACTAATGCTCCTGCTATCTTCATGGACATGATGAACCAAGTATTCAAAGAATATTTGGATCACTTTGTGGTCGTCTTTATTGATGACATCCTCATATACTCCAAAACCCATGAAGACCATGAGCAACACTTGAGGCTGATACTTCAAAAGCTTCGTGAAAACAAGCTATATGCCAAGTTGAAAAAATGCGAGTTCTGGCTTGAGGAAGTAACATTCCTTTGGCACGTGATATCAAATCATGGAATGTCTGTTGACCCAACAAAAATTGAAGCAATTCAAAGATGGGAGCAACCAAAACCAGTGACTGAAGTACGTAGCTTTCTCGGCTTAGCTGGTTATTATCGAAGATTCGTGGAAGGATTTTCTCAAAGCGCTACTCCATTAACTCAGCTGACTCGAAAAGATACAAAGTTCGGTTGGAGAGAGGAATGTGAGAAGAGTTTTCAAGACCTCAAGAGAAGACTCATTTTAGCACCTGTTCTGACAATACCATCTGGCTCGGAGGGATTTGTCATCTACAGTGATGCTTCAGGCAAAGGGTTAGGATGTGTTCTCATACAACATGGGAAAGTCATAGCCTATGCCTCGCGACAACTCAAAAAATTTGAGAGGAATTATCCTAATCATGATCTAGAGTTGGCAGCTGTTGTTTTTGCGCTTAAGATCTGGAGGCATTACCTATATGGAGAGAAGGTGGAGATCTATACGGATCATAAAAGCCTCAAATATTTCTTCACTCAAAAAGAACTCAACATGCGGCAACGACAATGGCTTGAGTTGTTGAAAGATTATGATCATACCATCCAATACCATCCTGGAAAAGCGAACATAGTAGCTGACGCATTGAGTAGAAGATCATATGCGGGTACGAGTGCGATATTGTAAACGTAAAGGCCCATTTTGTATGACTTACAAAGGATGGAGATAGAGTTAAAAACTCCAGGGACCCATGTGTTGATGGAAAATATAAGAGTAGAACCGACTTTAATTGATAAAGTTAAAGCTACTCAAGCTACAGACCTGGAGCTGATGCGTATGAGGAAGAAAGTACAAGAAGGCGCTATTCCAGAAGCAAAAATCGATGAAGAAGGAATACTTCGAGTCAACTCCAGACTTTGTGTTCCTAACGATTCTGACTTGAAGTATAAAGTCATGATGGAGGCACACAACACCCCGTTTGAAATCCATCCTGGGAGTACCAAAACGTATCGTGATCTTCGACATACATTTTGGTGGAGCAATATAAAGAGAGAGATAGCGGGGTTTATCTCAAGGTGTCTAACTTGTCAACGAGTCAAGGCAGAGCATCAAGTGCCAAAAGGTCCATTGCAACCACTTGAAATTCCAGAATGGAAGTGGGAGCACATTACCATGGATTTCGTTACTGGTCTTCCCAAGGTTTCTCAAGGCATAGATGCGATTTGGGTCATTATTGATAGATTGACCAAGTCTGCTCATTTCTTACCGATACGAGAAACTTATACACTTGAACGTCTTGCTAGTATGTACATAAATGAGATTGTAAGATTGCATGGTATGCTAGTATCCATAGTTTTTGATCGAGACCCAAGATTCACTTCAAGATTTTGGGTTAGTTTGCAAAAAGCTATGGGCACATATTTACGATTTAGTTCGGTATATCATCCTCAAACGGATGGGAAATCAGAAAGGACTATTCAAACTCTTGAAGATTTATTAAGACTCTGTGTCCTTAACTTCAAGGGAAGTTGGGACAAGTTCTTACCATCGGTGGAGTTTTACTACAATAATAGTTATGAAGCAAGTATTGGCATGGCTCCATTTGAGGCGTTGTATGGAAGAAAGTGTCGTTCTCCAGTATGCTGGAATGAGGTGGGTGAAGCAACGTTATTGGGACCGGATTTGGTACGTATGACTACAGAAAATATTCAAACGATCCGACAACGTATAAAAACCTCACAAGATCGACAAAAGAGTTATGCTAATCTTCATCGAAAAGACGTGGAATTCAATATTGGAGATCATGTGTTGTTACGTGTTGCTCCATGGAAAGGAGTTACAAGATTTGGAAAGAAAGGAAAGCTCAATCCTCGATTCATTGGCCCATTTATAATTCTCGAACGAGTAGGAACTGTGGCCTATAGACTCGCTTTACCATCAAGTATGTCTCGTGTTCATAACGTTTTTCACATATCTATGTTACGTAAATATGTGAAAGACCCGAACCACATTATTGAATTAGAACCAGACGAGATAGAGGAAGATTTAACGTATGAAGAGTTACCTGTTAAAATCTTGTATAAGAAGGATCATATTCTACGCTCTAAAGTTATACCTCAAGTTAAAGTTTTGTGGAGAAACCATGATGTTGAGGAAATGACCTGGGAGTTAGAATCTGAAATGAAATCAAAGTATCCTCACCTCTTCGACATACCAGGTACGCACCCTAATTTCGAGGACGAAATTTCATAAGAAGGGGAGGTTGTAAGACCCCAACTTTTATAAATAAAGTTTAATTTCTCTCGAAATATATTTTTGAATATTATGGTGTGGATATAATATAATGTTATAGTTGTGGGTAATATTTATAAATTTTGCAAAGTAAGCAAGTGGTTATATAATATTCTATTGGTAGGGGAATATTCGTTTTAACAGGAAATATTTGTACGACGACACAATCATTGGTGGACCCCACAACGGAAGTATTGTCGTAGTTAGAAAACGACATAATTATCTTTTTATAAAAATAACGGCGGAAGTTTTACCGTTAAACTGTTGAACTACCCGGTAGTAAAAGTACAGTAATACGTGTGGTTGCATAGTAGCACATGGTATTGATTATTGATGCTTACGTGAGAAGTCACTCAGTTATACTCAATTATTACAGCACGATGAATTGCTACATCATATCTCCCGTATTATTGATTCTATTATTATCACAATTATCATCTCGTGATAATATTTTATATATTATTAAATCAATAATTGAGACGACAAAGTTATTCATATTATTAAATTTCAATATTTAAAATGTCTAGAAGTTACATCGAGGAGAGGTTTGGTCATCTAATTGCGGCGCCAATAAGAAGAAATCCTTATCTGAAAGCCCCTCTTTCTAGAACGACACAGGTTGTTAAATATTGTGAGTTATAATATTAATGATGAATAAGTTCGTGTTGATTAAAGATGAAATTGATAGTTCCATTGTGTTGGAATTATTAGTGTTAGTGGAAATCGACATTTATTTTGATATTAATTGATGTCTGGAAGTTATACTGACCAGTCAGGTAATTAATCACATAAATGAGCAATTAATTGCTATTAATTCACATGATTATAACTATTTGTTCACATGTGTGTACTATTGATTCACATTCTTATACTATTAGGGGAGTTAGTGCAAGTTTGATAATACTTGCAGGACTAAATTAAAAATAAAGAAAAAGAGGAAGGTATTATACTGAAATATTTCGAGCCCCAAAATGTGCAATTATCAAAACTATATTTCCCTATAAATAGAAGCTCATTCTTCCTTCATTTCTCACTAATTCACTAAAGCTATAGAGCAATTATTATAGAGAGAAATTATAGAGAGAAAGAAGAAGAGAAGTCTGCTACCTCACTATTCCAGTATCCTGTCTTCTTTTGAGGTAAGGGGTATTATTTCTTTCGTATTCATGAAGAGATCTATTGTTATTCCATTCCTTATTATTCTGTTGGAATAATTTGTCTATGTGAAGTATCGCATACATGGTGAAATTCTTCTGTTTTTCCATTCTTTATTATTTTCTTGGAATAACCTGTATATACGAAGTACTGCATACATGGTGAAATTCTTCTATTATTCCATTCCTTATTATTATGTTGGAATAACTTTGTTTATCGCAAGTAACGCATACATGGTGAAATTCTTCCATTATTCCATTCTTTATTATTATGTTGGAATAACTTGTCATATCTGCAATCACCGCATACATGGTGAAATTCTTCATTATTCCATTCTTTATTATTATGTTGAATATCATAACACATGCGTGACTTGGTTCCATTATTTATTATTCTGGAATAACTCGTCATGCATGGATTATCACATGCCCGGTGAATTTCATTGTTATTCCATTCTTTATTATTACGTTGGAATATCCTATCTCGTGCAATTACGCATGACTGGTTCCATTCTTTATTATTACATTAGGGAGTAACTTTCATGCATGCGGCTATCATCGCATGCATGGTGAATCCTTCTGTTATTCCATTCTTTATTATTCTGTTGGAATAACTTGTCTATGTGGATTACCACATGCATGGTGAATGATCCTTTGTATTCATTCCTTATTAAATTATGGAAATGATCTGTCTACGTGGATTACCGCATGGCGGTCAAAAATCCATTTGCAATTTCATATATTCTATTATACTCAGTTGGTTAAAGTTTTGGTTTCTATACTCCATGAAATTAGTAGAATATCCCGGATATTTCAAGCTTCATCGATAAAGATTCATGGAAATATTCTTCTAAGCATTCTTGAATTTTACCCTACAAAGTAGTATCATGTTGACAATTTGGACGTAATTGATTTCAGGATAAATTAACTTATAAATCTTTAAAATTTATTCTTGAACTTGTTCTATTGAATTATTATGTCATTGTCATCATCCTCATGCTTATATTGTGATGAAAGTCATCTTTGGCTTACGTGCATAGATGGACTTGGTATGATTATGACTAGGGATTATTCAGTATAATCATGACCTGTAATGTTATAAATGATGTGGTAAAAGTCCCCAAAAGTGGCACAGAAGTGCATTGATGGACAATTTTGGTATGATTATGACCAGGGATTATTCGGTATAGTCATGACCATTGATGGTTTAATGAATATCCTTGGCCCGTAGTGCAGGGATGACTCGATGATGTGGTTTATTTATTAAACTGAGTCTTAGCGATAAAAATTGATGAAAACATTTTAAATTATAGAAGATAGTAGATATCATGCTCTACTTGACTCTTCTAATGGATTGCTTATTCCGCTGCAGTTAAACTTGATGTCTATTGTATTTTATCAGTTTAACATTGTTGAAGACTAATGATAATTTATTTTGCATTATCTTAGTCATAATATTTCTTACTGGGCTAGTTGAGCTCACCCTTTTTTTCACTGTTCTCTTTAGGAAATGAGAACGTAGCCGGGACTAGTTGGGGAACGGAGTGACGGTCCAGATGATAGCATTAGTTGTCCTCACTATTCTGTTAAATAGTGTGACAATAAATGTAATGAGGACTCCATTGAGTGTGGATATTGTCTAGATGACAATATTCTTATTAAAACTCTTAGAATATGTTTTGTTGTATTTTATACGACTGTTGTATAATTAAGTTGTATTTGAATTTTGTACCATGTAATTGGCGACTCAAGATGGGTGATGTATACCTATTTTGGGGGCGTCAAAAAAAATAGGGCTTTAGCAATAACCGATTTTCGTTGTTAAAGGTGCCAAATTTCGTTGCTAAAGGTTTTTGGCAACGACTTTCTTTATCATTATCATCTTTCGTTCTGTGATGAGCGTTGCTAATTGTTCATGACGCTTATATTTTTTTGATGCCAAAAGTAATATATTTTGCAACGAAATTTGGCTTTCGTACAGATACATCGATCCTTTAACAACAAAATGTATTGTTGCAAAAAAATTAAAATTTCGTTGCTAAAAACCTCATTTCGTTGCAAAAGGCTACTAATTGGCAACGAAATGAAATCTTTTTTTTTTGCAACGACCATGCATTTTCGTTGCAATTGAAACCATTTTGCAACGACATTTTTCATTGTAGTAAATTATGAAATTTGTTGCCTAAGCTTGCTTTCGTTGCGGAATGTAAACTTTTTAGCAATGATTTTCTTTGCTGGTTATATTATTTGGCAACGACATTATGCTGAATCAGCAACGAAAATGTTTGTTACTGGTTATTTTTCAATAGCAACAACAATATATGTTGTTGTTTCTTTATATTTGCAACGAAAGTTGATATGATTTGCAACGATAAAAATATTGCCTTTTATTTTAGTATTAGCAAAAATATCATCTCTGTTGTTATTAGGTTAATTTTTCGTTGCCAAATATTATATTTTTAATGCCATTAGCAACGAAAATTTGTTGCTAAATGTATAAAAAATTGTTCCTATATTAAAACTTGTTCAATAATTAGGTAACGAATTATATTGTTGCCAAATCAAAATTTGACATTCTTTTTGTGTACTTGACTGGCTCAATGTCCCCATAGCAAATAATGACAAAAATACATAAAAAACTAAAATATTATTAACTTAATAAAATCATCCACTACATAATCATTCATTATCTTTACAATTAACCATCTAAAGCTACCACAGTTCTTCAATCAAAGTATATATCTACATATATAGAGAGAGTACACTTCATAATTTTGTCCCTTGTCTTAAAATAAGCGTATACGAAAAATTTGATACCCAGTATTGTAAGTCAGGTCGTAGAAGCAATCTTCCTGCACATATTTAAAAATAATAGCAAGTCAGGAAAATGAAGCAAATAGGTCACCAGAGGCACTTAATGCCAAAATCAATACACAAATACAACAATGTTGTGTTATTTTCTTACTAATCAAGAGACATGGAAGAAGGTAATACCCTTTTTATTGACTACCAAATTAATATCTAAATCAAATATCCTGAAGAAGATAAGCATGTGCTTCGTGAACCTTGTCCTAGTGGGTATACATTGACACGCGGATCAAGATAATAATTGGTGCTCATAAATAATGCTACAAGTGAACAGACATTTTACAGGCTTATAATGATGATGGTCTGACTTGATAAATATGTTCGTATGCGTGTAGCGAAAAGTCGAAACATACTTGATGATTCTCTTTGGAAAGGAAATCGTTGATTGTGATAACTATTTTCCTGCTTAATTGCATGATGTTTACGGAGCGAGTTCGATGTTTGGTGCCTTAGCGGCATGTCTTGTTGTAATATATTTGGTTGATGTTCTTTGTAATTGTCGTTTGTGAATCCGTTGTGGCTCTTTTGCTCAATTCACCTTCTAAAACATATATTGTGAAACTTCACCAAATTAAACTATGAAACACGATATATGATAAAAAAAAAGTGTGATTTACAAAGCATATGCTAGTCATATGGGAATGTTGGATAAACCATTCATCATTTTTAGAGAACCATCATATATGATAGTGAAGCCATATGAAAATCAATAGACAAGTCTATCGATTTAGCTGGTAAAAACATGTTCAATGTTGAGATAATGTCAATTACATGTATAATTTGACATCTAGATATACTTATCAATATTATATATATATATATATATATATATATATATATATATATATATATATGTAAAAAATCTAGATATGGATAAAAAGTCCTGATTTACAAAGGAAGTCGAGCACAAAAAAAAATAGAAAGAATGAAAATAATGTGATAGAAAGGAAATTGATCTTGTGTAAGCAATGCTCAGTTTTTAAAAGGTGATCCTTGATAATAAAGCACCCAAACTAACTTATACTGTTTACTAGCCTAAGATATATTTAAGGTAGCCAAAAAAAAAGAAGATTTTACTTTAAGCTTACAACTGAAGCCTTTGGTAAAACTCTTGTCCCAAGAAGTAGCAAGCAAATAAACATTAGATTCCCAAAAATGGCGTCCATCAACAGCTACATTGATAATGGAAAACCCATTTAATCAAAGAAAAGTATGCCATTACTATGAAAAACTTCTTTATCATACAAAAGAAAATATTTATACATTCCCATAGCATGAAACTATTGATGCAAAGCTTGTATGAGTGAATATGAAATAACATGGCATTCAAAATAATCTAAAGTTCATCCTAGAAAGATTCTAATTGCAAATATATTAAGTTATAAATTTAATAATAATGCTATTTCTATCCTCAGCTCCATTCATTTCTTTTGTTTTTTTTTTTTGTCTTTCTTCTTTTTTTACCGAATCTAGTTGTCAATCCTCCTAAATTTAACCACCAAACCCATTCATTAAAAAAACTACTTGTACAAATGGAACCAAAAGGAACTGCTACTGAATAATACTGGGGAACTATATATATTGATGCACGCGCTTGAGAAGCTGTTACAGGTTGCACTAAAGGCGGCAAAGAACTTGCTGGTTGGGCCTACATAATTAAGCAACTCCATTAGCACTTCAAATTCATACTATAGAAATACTTGACATATAAAATGGTTCCACAACATCAACTTATTTAGTTCCCCCATCCCCAAACATGTGCGCGAGAGCACGAAACAACAAAGAGACGAAAGGAAAATTTAATGCAGTTCAAGTAATAGTTCCAACCAACTGGGTCAATCATGCAGAATTTTTAATCATTACACTTTTTCTTAGGCAACTCAAGAAAATTACAATCACAGTGATTTGGGGACAACACATTTTAAAAATGAAAAATAAAAAGAGGTCCTTATATCAGTAAATGCAACAGGCCCCTTTATTCAAAGAAAACATAATATCAGTACAATAATTAAAATGCACTGATTAATATCATGTTCTGACCTCATTAATGCAAAACCTTGACACATAATCCCATATCTCTAATAAAGCTAAAATAGTTTGATACTTTGTTTAAATGAAGTGTCCGGTTGTTTCTAATTTTGTTAGCGGCTATAAATTTCACGGTGATAATGAAATGAAAAATCTACTTTAAATTTAGCAGAGGCAAAACTCAGATGCGATTGTGTTTATCTCTTCACAATAAGACTGCAAATAACTTTTCTAATCTACAAATCTTATAATAATGTTATGATAAATGATATTTTACTCCTTTTGTTCTTCATTTCTCTTTTTCTTTATAAATTTGAAAGTAGTTGACAATAGATGTAAATTTTATCTAACAAAGTCTGCTGCCAAGCATCTGATTGTGATACTATAATTCAAATTACAAGACAAACACGGCTTTGAACTCACCCTTCTTGAAGGTACAACTGATGTGGTTGATGCCCCGCTTGATGACACTTTAGTCTACAATGGTTACAAAATACATACATAATTAGTAATAGATTTAAATTCTTTCTTACGGTAGGTAAAATAGTTGTATTACAAAAATGAAGGGTGTGACTGGTTATTGACGGCACCATGACATAAGATAAATGTACCTATAGAATTGAATAGTTCAACCCTTTCCCGGATCTAAATTAAATATAAGTTGTATTATAACTATTTCAATTTTGATGTTCCACCCAAACAATTACATTATCACCACTCATTCAAATACCATACCATACTTTGAGCATGGCTGCTTTTCTTTCATGAGTAAAGCCATAGAGAGAAAAGATTAGGTTGGAGGATATAATCAAATTTACCTTAAAGAGCATAATGACAATAAAACTATTTTCAGCAACTTTGTTTTCCTCTAGTGTTGTTGCGTCCTTCAGAACTTTACCCTGATGGATGAGCATCTATTGTGGGGTAGGGTAAACATTGGCACCCTGTGCTGTCTATAATTTTCTTCACATCAGTTAACTGAATAAACCATCTGCGAGGTCAACACGTATAGCAAATAGTGTAATAGATAGGGTTTTAGTGACACATTAGTGCATACATAAATAGCAAATGAAAAGGATTTCTATGGAGCATTAACAATCACAGAAGGCTTCATCTATGAACTTTTAGAGTCTTATGAAGCCCATGAGACATGCCCTAAAAATTACTTCAGAAAAAAAAAGTAAAAGATCTTTAATTTAAAGTACTTGCTTTCTTCTTTATCTCTTTTCTAGTCCATCTTATCCGACATCTCCATTAGGGAGCAGCAATTGATATATCATGGTAATGACTCAAATATCTTACAGGTTTGGGTACCTTGTAGGTCCACACCTTTTAATTATTTTGTTATGGTGATTCAATTCTTAATTTCATAACCTACAAGATCTTGAAGTTTAAATTTTTTATCAAAACAACATTATTTTCACGTGCACGTAAAAAATTTCCAATTTTTTCAAGAAGAGCCCCAGACACTAATTACTATTAACATTTCTCTTCAGCTACAACTTAGACGGCTCATAAATCTAAGGTGAACTCATAGCAAGAAAAACAACCATGAACTTTTGTAAATCCAATGGTTAGACCTTGAACTGTTCATATGGTGATTTATATAAGCAAGCATGCAATGCAATAAAAATCTGACCTTAAAGTACTCGTCGATTTCGTATTCCAGTTCGAACAGAGATCCATTCATCATTAGTTTAACAAGTTTCGTGAAGATCGTCGTTAGAAACCTTTAAATTTGGTACTGCATAACCACATCCAATTAGTTTACTGTCTTTACTGAGGAGCCTGTAAATATATGCTATAAAAATCAGAATGGAAAAAGGAAGATTCTTTTAATCACTGGCCAATTCTTGACCAGCCTCATGCCAACAAGAAAAGGGAAATAAGAAAAAGCAGCAATAACTACAATCCTTAAACCTTAAGAAAAAAATACAACGAGCAATGAGACTTGAGTCAAAGCTGCTCAAACAAAAATATTCTGCACAGCTTCTAAAGCACTACAAATTAGCACAATCACAGGTAAGGTACTAATTGTCTACCTTGTCAAATACATAGAAAGATAACAAATACATAAGCACGTATTCATTCAGATTTTGAGTAGTAAAATTGAAATACATTGAAGATTTTGATTTGTATGAAAGCTAGAAGTAGTTGGCAAGGCATGCATACATTTTAGCAATTTCATTGATACCAAATTTAACATATTTAAGATACTTGGAAACGAAGCTCAATTGAGGCTCAATCTTACTGAAAATCTTATCTGCAAAGACAAACAGGGAAAACAAGAACACTCAGAAACAGCCATTGAAGAACAAATAAACTTGTGTTTCTAGAAAAGAAAACAAGAAAAATCATGAAAATCATAAACAAAAGGTACATATATATTGCCCAGTAACTAGATATGAGCCTGCAAGGTGGAAGAATCTTCAAAGAATACACTAAAAATTTGACAGCAATATTTCCTTGAAACTAAAAACAAGTGTGGCTAACTGACGCAATAGATTAAGATAATATTTAACAGACGCATTATGACAACATATCTTTTATATGGCTTGCTGAAAAATCCTATAAAATAACAAGGCATTAAGAAAAATCTTTTATAGTTTTAAAGACAACGATAAGCAATGAATATAAATTTCCTTGATGGTTAAAAAGGGTAGTTACAGCGATATGTTAAATTATCTCCAACCGCAAACATATAATGTCCATCTTTGTCATCTTCTAAGCATGGGGAGAACCATTTCGAAACCACTGGTTCTTGCAAATTGTCATGATTAAAATGTTACATCTTGAGGTCAATGGATAAAATATGAGGATTAGACTCCCCCTACCCCACCCCACCCTAACCCAACCCAAAATTCCCCCGGCACAGGCAGACCTGATTGGTTATAGTTATAAAAGATATAAATACTACCTTAGATAAAAACTGCTAAACATGCGATAGTTTTCATGTCAAAACTGTATATTTAGAAACTAGTGTCTTTACATCTAGTAACGCCCAAGCTAACTATTCCATAGTGTTTAAGCAAAGACTGAAAGTTTAGATCAACCCTTCAGAAACTCACCTCTGCCCTTTTGTCCTGCAAATAAAGTTATGTACATAAGTTGAGCACCCAGAACTCCAGTATGTTGTTAAAGCAATGAGCTTTTGATCCACTGATGACTTGGTCCTCTATATATCTAGAATGAATTCCCCAATGATGATTGATGTTACCAAAATTATGCATCCGATGAATGGTTTTAAAATTATTTGATATGGATGTTGTGTCGTTCACAGTTGGAGGGCTTTCTCCAAAACCAGTTGGAGGAATTTCACCAAAACCTATTGGGGAGCCTGGTGGAGGGTTGCTTCCATTTAACACTGTTGGAGGAGAAACTGAGCTGCAAAAAGTCGAAAGAACAAAGGTGATGGCAAGTATTAGTTTCTTACTAAGCAGGCTATATAAGCTAAGGTAAAAGGAGGGTTGGAGAAGCTATTTTATTGGGGGGTTTTTTCCAGGATTAGAAGGTCTGAACAAGTTTCTCTCATTGATAGGAAAATGAGAATTTAAGCTTTTTTTTTTCCTTTGAATTTTTTTCCCTCTCACCAACTCAACCAAACAGGAGGGAAAAGATAGCTCCTTGTCCATATGCATATACATATCAGTCTTCCTACCCTTTCTGTCATCCTCCAAACCGACTAGACCAAACAGTATCAAGGTTTAATGCTTTAATAATTATGAAGATAGTAAACCTGCCCAAGAAATAGCAAAGGATATAAAACATTACCCAGAAACTGCAGCCCCTCCATTTGATGTCATTATTGGCGTTGGAGACATCAAGTCCGGATTCACTGGCGTTGGAGAAACTGGTGTCGGATTCACTGGTGTAGGTGATGAAGATGACGATGACGATGACGACGGGTATGTTCAAGAACCAGTGTCTATACGTAATTGGAAAGGGTATACGTTATGGCCTTCTATAGCAGAAATGTACAATATCCATATTTAAGAAACAAAACTGAATTGACTGCGAAAACTTTCACACTTACTTGGATTGATGTTGGTTATCATGGGGGAGTACAAATTGTCATGATTAAAATGTTACATCTTGAGGTCAATGGACTATAGTGTTTATGGAGACTACGAAATTTATTAAACATGGATCTAATATGAATATTTAAGAAATTCTAAGGAATCAAAAAGAATAATAGAGTATCCAATGGATCTATCGACCGAGCATTGGGGGGAAATATATATCACATTATGTCAAGTAAACAAAGTACTCTTATGTTGGAAAAGAAAAATTAGTGATTATCGGCATATTCTTTTATCAACTAAATGATGAAAAAGAGTTAAATATTAGATGGAATCTGTGTATCTTCTGGTCCACCACAACATTCTGGTAAATCTAGGTTGATGAAATTTCTCTTTGCATATTAGGACTTATTATAGTAACCTCAAGAGTAAAGCAGAAAAGAGAAACCTGATTTGTGTCTTGACATGGAATAGTTACATCATCAATTAAGAAGATCTTAGGCATATCCGTCTGGTTTGAAATGTAAATAAGTGATGTCGGGGCAAAGGACTGAATAAATGCAAGTTGTTTTAACCAGTGCTTTGACAAATAGGCGCCTCTGTATCCATACTTCTCAAGTGTTTCAACAAATTTGTCTTCAAATTTCTTACCACCTGGCCATTTTACCTGTTGAATGCAACAGCAAAAAATTTAGAAATGAAGAAAGCACCATCTATGATATAATATAGTTAGTTGATCCATCAGCAATTTTTGAATTTAGAGCAGCCATTTTCTTCTTTCTAAATATTTTGAAGCGGCATTGAAGGAAATATGTTACCCACATGCTGGTTGATCAGTACTGGATTTTTAATCTCTGGATATATTCCAACTACTCTGGGTGCATCCAGTGCAATTGAAATAAACACTTCAAAAGTATTGAGAGAAAATTTTCCTGCAGAGCATTGAACAAAGAAATTGATTATAACAATTGTTTATGGCTTGAAAATATACCATAATCTTAATCAATCACTAAAAGGGAATAGCATGCCATAAGTAAAAATATATACTAAAGATAGTAATCATTAAGTTCTTGTACTTTCTTTAGAGAATGTAGAATGATTATTTTCGGTTTGATTTACATCGACTTAAATTACTTCATTAAGTTCATACTAATTAATCATGTTTATTACAAAAATGAGCAAATCGGCACGAGGACTTTGATATGTTAATGAAGCAAATATAAGAAGAAATAGCTCCAACTGTGATGAATCCAGTTCAAAAAGATATTACTCTATACAAAGAGTTATTGGGCTAAGGCTGTTTTCTACATATTAAAGAATAACTTTCATATGATAAAAACTCAGAATAAGAACAAAGATACCATTACCAGCTTTTGAAAATCAGAACATAAACTGTAGAACTTGCTTTCAAAGAAATCAATGAACCAGAATTCCCAAAGATCAAATCTTTGGGCACCATTTACAGTCATAAATTCAAAATGAATAGAATTGAAAGCTAATCAAAATGGAAAATCACAAATATTCCCTAGAAAATTGGTTAAACAGATTTTCTTTTCTTATAAAACAGAAATTAAAATATAAATACACAACACATATGTGCATACATATTATATAATTATATAGAGAGAGAGACCTTGACATCGCAAACTAGGACCAAGGTCAAACGAGCCCTTAACAGGAGCATTCTGCTCCTCGACATCGTAATCGAGCGAAAGATACTCGGAAACGAAGCTCAATTGAGGCTCAGCCACTTCTCCCTTGTTGTTCTGAGACGTTAACTTTAGTTTCGCCAGATTCTCCAATACCTTGCACGATATCTCGTGAAAATACACCGAGTTGTCACTGTCAAACTCCGACGTCACCCTGAGGGTCGGCCGCTTAACAATTATTGACACTAATCCTCCACCTCCGCCGCCGCGAACTCCGACGGTGGGTGGTGGTGGCTGGACGCCTCTTCAATTTTAGGTTTTCCCTAAATTTTTTGTCGACTGGACTTGGAAAAGTATATTAGGAGAAAGCAGAATTGCCTAAATTATATTTAAATTTTTCAATTATATCTTTTTTGTTCAAATTTTCTTGGAATATACTCTTCTTTTAACCAAATTATGTAATTTAAGAATGATTTTTATAAATAAAAAAACTTTATTTTTTTAAAAAAAGCTTTAATTTTTTTTTAAAAGATTTTATTTTTAAACGAATATTTTTTTAAAAATAAAAAACTTCAATGACTACCGATGGGATTAAAGGCTCTTACATCTAATTTGGGAAAAACTATTAAATGCTTGAATTTTTGAATAATTTTTTGACTAAAAATCAGAAAGGTAACCAACGCCACTTTAAAAAATATTTATTTAAAAAATGAATTTAAAAAGAATTATCTTAATTTTTTTTTAAAACGATTTTATTTTTTAAAAGAAATTTGAAAATAATAAAAATGTGATCCAATGCCAAACTAACTGGCATTGTAACTTTTTTTAAATTTTTTTATAAAGCAAATTTGTAAAAAAGAAGAGTAAGATGTAACATCACTTTAACTAACGTTGGAATCTTTTTTTTTTTTAATTTCTTTGATCTCGTTTTGCTTACAAACATCAATATTTTTTATGTTTATTCTCCATTACTCCAAGCGTTGAAAATGAAGGAGTATATAAGATGTGGCGCCCCCAAAATAGGTATACATCACCCATTCTCGAGTTATCGATACGTAGATGTAAACAACTACAACTTTATTATTACAACAAAGAAACTGTGAGTTTGAATACAAATATTATCTTCTAAACAATATCTATACTCAAATAAAATCTCATCGCATTTATTGATACATTATTTTATAAAAATGGTGAGGACTACTAAACAATTCTTTCTAAAACCTTCATTCCATACCCCACTCGTAAATCTCATTTATATTCTCGCCTCCCGAGAAGAAAATGGAACAAAAAGGAAAAGGGTGAGCTCAACTAGCCCAAAGAAGAATATTATGACTAAGATAATATACAACAAATTACCGTTAGTCTTCAACAAAGGAAAATCTAATAGAATACAATAGACAACAAATTTTAAATCAATATTCATGGTAGAAATAATAATTCATTAGAAGAGTTAAGTAGAGAATACAAACTACTATCTTACATGTATGAATTTAAAAGTTCATCGCTCATCTTTTATCCTGTAACATCAATCAATATACATCCGGAATCAAATATTCATCTTTGCACTCTGGTGCCAAAGATATTCATCGATTAGTCATATTCATCTAAACACGTATTCATCTTTGCACTACTGACCAAAGATATTCTTGAAAATCATTCATCTTTACTACTGGCCAAAGATATTCAATAATATCATCATTTAAGATCGAGGATGATGAAAATATTTTTAAAGAAACGAATCCAAATTGAAACAAAATGACAAGGATTAAGGATTAACGATTAGTACTTTGTTTTATCCATGTTCAAAAATACCTCAAAAATAATCATAGTGGTGTAAAATTCAAGAATGATCAAAAAATATCTTCACGCTTATGAATAGTACTTTAGAATGAATAGTAACTTCGTGAATAGTAACTCATGAATAGTAACTTCGTGAATAGTAACTCATGAATAAGTAACCCGACATGAAAAAGTTCCAAATTTGATAAAAAGTTCCAACTAATATTTCAAAGATAATGATATTGAAGAAATAATATCATTTGAGAAGAAAATAACATCCCTTACCTCGAAAGATTAGTACTTCTAAATTGGAATACCGTATAGGTCTTTGAAGGAACTTACACCGCCTAACAATACTCAAAGTATACTCACAAGAATACGCTCAATATATCGAGAGAGAAATAGAGAGAAACTTCGTTTACATTGTGATTTTCAATTCTAACCTAAGCACCCTATTTATAGGAAAATTGCTTTAGAACACCAAAGCGAAAAATTGAATATAATATTAATATATTTTTCACATTTTCTTTAGCCCACCTTAGACAACTGATCTCAGCCCATTTGAATCACATGTGAGGCCAACTTAGTTGCAAAAACATTTTTCTCAAAATAATTAACTAAAACTCCCAAAAATTAATTATTTGGATCTTGAACTTCAATAATTCATAATAAATAGCCCTTTATCAGAAAATTCAAATCTCTCAAGTTTTTATAGGAAATTCAATTCTCTACAACTTTGCGGAAGAAAGTTTTTCAAATTCCAAATAGAAATTGATCAAAATCCATAAGCAGACGATTTTACTGTGCTATAATCAAATTTCTATCAATAATTGTGTCCACCAACACACAAAACATGTGTTAAACATTTAATGCCACAAAAATACTCTTCCTCCTCATATACTCATATATCCCACATTCATTGTAAAAATATCATCGTTAATATATTATTAAAATAATATATTTAAATGAATTATTTTATTAGAAAAGATAAAATATTAATTTTCAACAATTGTCACATTAAAATTTTCTCCATCTATATCCTCATAAAATCAATATTTTCCTCATCATATAAATCAATAATTAATTATTCATAAATAATATTACGAATCACATTATTGACAACCGTGCGCCTCCTGGGATAGAGGGGCTTTCCATAAGGATCTCTCCTTACTAAATACAAGATTAGATGACCAAATCTCTCCTTAGATGTAACTTTCTAGACATTGTCAATAATGTTATCTAATAATATTATTCGAGATAATATGAATTATTGCTCTGATAATGGAAAATACGATTGTAATGACAATTATTGAAACAACAAAGAATATAAAATGTCAACGTAGCAATTATTGAATCAATAAAAGAAAATACCGAATAATAATTATCGTAACCATTATTGAGTAGTGCCTTCAATAATTGGTGCAATCTGGTAAGTATCTTCTTGTGCAACAACGCCGTATTCTTGTGTTTTTAACCACCGGGTATTCCAACAATGTTAATTTGAATAACAACTTCTGTAGTTATTTTTAAACAACTTATATTTGTCGTTTTCTTCATCCAATCGCTTTCCGTTATGGGGCCCACACATGGTTTTTGCTAGTAAATTAATATTCCCCGACGATGCGAATATTCTCCGACAACAATGAATATTTTATAACCACTTGCTTATTTTAAAATATTTATGTATTTTACCCCTAACTATCCACATTAATCAAATCAACCCTTACTATTTCAAAATAATAAATAGAAAAAATTAAATTTCATTAATAATAAGTTGGGGTCTTACATAAGACTTCAGGTATAAAAAAATAAAAATAAAAATTCTAACGCCAATTAAAGTGACGTAGCAACTTACTCTTCTTTTTTATAAATTCATTTTTTTAAAAAAAAAATTAAATAAAGTAGGGATAAAATTGATATTACATTAATATGGGTCAAACTAACTTATTAGGAATGACTTATAAGTCATTTTAAATAACTTTATTCTGCTTTTAGTTTATAAAACATAATAAATTTTTCTTCATATTTTATGTTTTCTCTTAGAATCGATAGTATTATAATTTAATTTTATAATATATTTGGAAAAAAGGAAAAGGAAAACTAGGAATAGTTAGGGGTATACCATTACTATTCTTCTTTTATGTTTTATTTTGGACTTAAAAATATTCTTATTATTTTATGTAATCTCAAGTTAAATATTTACTTATATTAAATAATCTATTTTTTACAATAATTTGTGCGTAATATCCTTAGTATTAAATGTCATATTTTTATTATTTATAAATATTTATATAATATCACTAGTTATGTATAGAAAAATATGCAATTAGATGAGAATTTAAATATGAATAATTTTATCATTTGACTTTTTTTTTTAAATTCGCATAAAATCAATCATCACTTTCATTCTCGGAGTGAGGGAGTACTTGTAAGTATATTCTACTTCTATCTAGAAATAGGAAACATTGGGAAGCAAAGATATAATAATCAGGTTTGATGAGGTTGGGTTTATTTGGGTCGAAGGCCCGGAACTAACATGATTGGCAGTCGATTGTCACGAGTACTATTTCAACAATCATAATCTATACTGTTGAGCGCAACATTGGATGACACAGATTGAAATGGATTTCCACCTACCTCTACAAGCTGTAACGACATGAGAAATTACTTATTTGCCCCTCATTTGCTCATGTGCTACACTGTCTACCACTAATAGTTATGGCGGTAGTTTAGTTAACTAATAAATTAGAATGGCTCAGTGGTAGCTTAATGACCTAATAATCCATAGGTCTTAGGTTCAAAACCTAGTTGTGATATTTTTGCTTCTTAGGTTATATTTTTTGTGTATTAGATAAATTCTATTACCATATATATATATATAAATTTATCTCCTAATATTTATATAAATATTTATAAACAAATATTCATATAAATTTATCTTTAAAATTTATACATTTATAAATATTTCATTAAAAATTTACTTTAATGTTGAGATTTGTTTAGTTAACTAATAAATTAGAATGGCTCAGTGGTAGCTTAATGGCCCAATAACCTATATGTCTTAGGTTCGAAACCTAACTGTGATATTTTTGCTTCTTATTGTTAGGTTTGTAATATTCAAGAACGCAATCAAATTGCAAAAATAAGCGAAAACGTGTAAAAATCAGAGTTTTAAAAATTTTACAAACCATATACCCGGATCACCCTTTATGCACAATTATTAATTAAACGAAAAGATAAAGAATAAAATCATACCCTTAAAGATCGAGCTTCCTCAGGTACAAGTTCACCTCCAAATCCTTTCGCGTTCAACTTGAATTCAACGGGTTTGGTTCCTTCCTTTGATCAACGTTAGCCACCCAAGTGTTTGGCCTCTAGAGGTGATCCACCAAGGAAGAAAAAGGATTCAAGAAGATGGGTGGTTGGCTAAACCCTAGTTTTTCTATCTCTATAGAAAAGGAGCGTACTCTCCAACCATTGGAATTATTACGTAGTCTTGATATACGATATAAGACTCTTCTTATAAAGATATCAAGTAACCTATTAAAATAAGGTATTATTTAATTAAACCCTTTTAATTAAAGGGCTCCCTAATCTTATTAGGGATAATTAATTAAACTCCTTTAACTAATTTTCCTTCCTAATCCAATTAGGAATAAATGAGAGTACTTATATTAAATTAATTCCTAAACTCTTTTAGAAATTAAAATAATAATAATAATTGTAATAATATTAATAAGACTCCTCTTATTAATTTATATTTAATATTTCTAAAATATTAAATAATAAATATTAAGCTATTTAATTTATTCTATCACCATAGATTAAATTAAATATACATAACATATATTATTACGATTATGCCATTAACTTCTTAAATAATTATTCTTCCTTTTATGGTGTGACCCTTTAGGTTCTCCATATTAAACCCATTGTGAATAAATCAATTAGAACAATTCTAATCTTATTTAAATAAATAAATTAAACAATTAATTTATTTAAATAAATAATATTTATTCTACAATAGGGATAAGCCTCCTAGCGATCAACGACTTTCCGGATAATATAGATTTCAACATTAATCATAAAAGAACCTTTGAGTAAATAGTTACTGTGACAATTCAATCCTTCCACCATACATGTCCCAATTAAATATAAGACATATTGGAATTACTATCAAGTCTTATTTTATTTAATTATATGTATTTCGACTCTTAAATGCACAACTCCAAATAATGCAAATTAGAAACTCCTTTCTAATTTCATTCTCTTAACCCGAGGACTACTAGGTTGTCATTTATCGAATCACATAGGACATTTCTCTTCTTTTAATAAGTGGTAGATTCTTTATTGATCATACATTATCTCCATGTACAACTTATTATACCCAAGCATACCCTTTCTTTATACCCTAAGGGTCTTAAGGAATAAGTCAAAGTATAACTCATCATACACAAGATACTATGATGATCTCAAGTCCAAGGATCACTTGTACTACTATCACTACTGAGAATTCCTATCGACGAGTAAGTAAAACTCCATTAGGTATTCCTTAGCGAGCCACGTTCGAGTGAACTTATTCTCTAATAAGCACCTACATACTTGCTTTAGTGTCTCCACACAAATGATCACGAGATCAATCATCCTCATCCAACGAAAGCAACAACGTATGTACCAATCTATCCTGATTCACTAATTCCCAATTTAGTAATCCAATGATTGGGAACTATTTTAGTTTTAAGCTTTCTAAGAATTTAGATCTCATTAGAATGATCATCATCATTATTCTAAAAGCATTGCTTAAAACTATGGGTTTATCACATATTATAAAAACAACATCATGTAGATAATTAAAAGCCTTTAATAAATTAATACTTTTTATTAATAAATGAATAAGATTGTTACAAAGTATATGCTTTATCATCAAACATGATTGGCTTGTAATGCATACTACTTTCAATCTCCCACTTGCACTAAAGCCAATCGTCATGGTATCTCATACTCTTCTTCTGCTAAGTGGCGATTATCCCGTTTGTTGGATAAGCTTTAGTTAATGGATATGTAATGTTGTTCACGAGAGTCCACTATCTCTATAGTGATTTCCCATCTTTCAATGATTCTAATAATCAAATGAAAGTGCCACAACACATGTTTAGATCCAAGATGAGACTTAGAACTATTCCTAGTTACGTAATGAATTTTAATCCAAACAATCAACTTGCAGACTTCATTTATAGTTATATACTTTGTCTTTATCACTAAACCAAAGAACTCTTTCTTTGTTTGGAACCTTTCCAATTCATCGCACCACTTGCTCAAGGTAACCTTTACCTTAAAGTGGATTTTTCATGTCGTCTTGAGTGCATGCGAAAAACTTGAGTCCATTAAGCCCTCTAGTTTTAATTAAGACCCACCATGTATGCTCACATCCTTAGTTCCTTAAGAACTTTAAGATGTTTTTCACCGACTCACAAATGAACTTCTCCGAATATACGATCGATCAACATCGGTCTCGTATATTTCATTGCATACATGATAGTTACTCACGTGATCTCTCTTTTGAGTCTTTGGGGACTATTAAGAGAGATACACTCCATAGCTCATCAACATGAGACAACTCTTGGAGTTTGCCATGCTAAACGACTTTAGCATCAAATGAATATCGTTCCTTGGGTTAAGTCGAAGCATCCTCTTGTATCTATCTATATAGATTTTATCCCCAATTAAGATACTCTTCCCAAACCATTCATGGAGGAATGTTTAGACAACTTTATCTTTATCGATTGTAGCATTGGCATGTTATTCCTTATCCGTAGTATATCAATATATAATACTAGAAATGTCATAACGCTCCCATCGACCCTTTTGTACACACTAGAACTCTTACCTCATCAGATGTAACTCGGATCATCATCTTCTATGATCGTACCTCATCATCATCATCCATGATGAATCCATACCTCCTAGGTATCTTGATCTTATTTCGATTTACGATTCGGATTGTGGCAATAATAGGTCATCTCTACGAGTTCCTCTTATTTGACTTATAGTGTTTTGTGGTTCTTGAACTCTTGAGATCTATTATCCTCCCACTAGCCCCTTCAATGATAAACACCTTTATCTTAGAAGGAAGCGTGTTTCATGATAAACACCTTTTGCTAAGTAGGATTATAGAACATTTACCCTAAACTTACTTTAGGATGTCCCACAAATCTGTATTTGTCAAATCTTGTCCCAAGCTTATCCTTTGAAACCGTTTCACATAAGTTGGACAACCCCTTATCTTAACATACTTAATATTAGGAATCCTCCCTGTCCATAACTTTTATAGAGTCTTGGGGCCGGATTTTTGAGGTTACCTTTTCGTAGATATACAACCATTTTTAGGACATGATCCTAGAAGGATACTAGAATGTCGGTAAAATCATTATGGACCGTACCATGTCCAACAAGGTACAATTTTTCCTTTCAGATACATCAATCAATTATTACGTATCAGGAGGCGTCCATTATGAGAAAACCATTTGAGATGATCTAGAAACTTATTGCTCAAGTATTTATTCCTTGATCTAATCAAAGAATCTTAATACTTTGTCAATTTGTTTCACTTTTGAATTCTTTGAACCTTTCAAATAATTCACACTTGTATTCGAAGAAATACACACATTCAACTCTTTGAATGACCATCTCCTTTTCTTATACTAGTTTGTTCAATTTGCAAAATTATTTTCACAGAAGTCAGTATATAAAATCCATTAAGTAATATTCCAGCTTCTATACAAAACATTATTATTATTATAAATAGAACAACAATTGTTCTTAAATATAATACCAAAGATTTCATTGTCCAACAATAAAATGGAAATAATGTTTCTAACAAGTCTTTGGAATACAATAACAACTTATTGACTTAATAGATTTGCCCGTAGGGATTGCTAAACTATAAGTTTCTATGGCTAATGCAAAGAACTTTGCTTCATTTCCCACACATAGGATTACTTATCTTGTTTAACTTTCTACTTTTGCTTGGTCCTTCATAAATCTATATTTATGATAACCAAAGTCGGTATCCAATACCCAAGTAGAACCTTGGCGTAAAGAAAAGTTTATTTTAAATCATGAAAAATTTGTATTTGTGCTTCAAACTTCACTAAGCTTCTTTTGGTTAGCCTCTGCAAGATGCTTCTTCAGCTTTCTTTCCAAAGTCGAGATTATTGCGGTGGAAGCAAGCTCCTTTGCTATCCGTGACGCTTTTGTTCTTATTATCCTTTGTTTATGCCTTTCTATTTACCTTCTTTGAATCGTTCTTCTTTTCAGAAGATCCTTTGGCCCCTACCAGTAAGACTTGATCTTTCTTGGTTGGAAAGTGACTCTCAACATTTTTCAATATGTTAAGCAAATCAGCGAGGCTGATATCTAGCTTGTTCATATGAAAAATTCATAACAATTGTGAAAGGAGTCCGGGAGTGAGTGCAAGATCAAATCTTGGCTCAACTCTCCATCCATGACAAAACTCGTTGTCCTAATTGATCAATCAAATTGATAATGTTAAGGACTTTTATCTGTACTGTAGTGTCATCGGTCATTCTAGATCGGAAGAGCTCCTTAGATATTTGATATCTATCAGTCCTACTTTCCTCACCACCAACTACTTGATGTGCAGGAATAGTAGAAGCATCCATAGTTTCATGCTGACGCTGAAGCTCGTTACTCATAGATGCGAGCATGATGCATTGAGCCAACTATGCATCATCTTGCCACTTTCTAAAAGTAGCAATGTCTTCCTCTCGAGTCATTATGCGCAACCATTCTTGAGGATAGGCGTATTAAGGACATAAGATAACTTTTCACCATAGAGAACTATTCTCAATTTCCTTAACCAATCCGCTTTAATACGGTTTGGTTAAATAACATCTAATATGTTTCGCAGTGATAGTAATTTAGACATTATAAAATTACGTAAATGAATTTGTAATTAACAACATTTTAACAAACATTCTTTTATTAATTACCAAAATAATTTAGGTCTTGTTTTAAATTGGTATCTCCCACTATTTTCTTCAAACTATATTACCCTCACTTATATAGTTCTAAGAAAATCTAATTAAAGATTTGCTAGGTGAGAATAAGGATCCCATTTCAAATGTATATAGCCTTGTGGTGACACAACAAACTATATATAAATAAATAGGTAGACAACTTTTGTCAATTACATCAACTATCTGACTCCTTTTCTTTTGCCTCTTAGATTATTTTGATCAGTGGTGGCACATCCGAATCAAAATTATCCAAGTTAAGTCCCACCTAGCACTCCATATATTCAAAAAGAAAAATATCATCCTTGTGGTGACACAACAAAATAATATTGTTCAATTTTCTTTATAAGCATCAAATGTGATAAATTAACATCTTAAATACTTAATACTTGCCTTGTGGTGACACAACAAACTCATATTAAAAATTTAATACTCTATTAATTTTATCATGCTAGAAAGGCGGCGTTCGATATTCCAAATATCTTTGAACGCTTAGACTTAATATAAAATTTGAGGGTTTGTTATTAAAATGTCTCATCTTGTTTAAGCAGCGTACACATGTATATATAAAATACGCGTCGTATTAATGAACATGCGAAGCATGTTTGTATAATATATAATATATATAGTATAAGCATGCATATATAGAATACTATATTCTACCCTTGATTGATTATGGACTTTTATTCTAGTTTGGTTCACTAGAGCCACCAAGTGAACCAAAAGGTCAAACCCTAGGGGTGCAAGAAATAATATTTAAATATAACTATTACATTTAAACCCTGGGCTCCATTACAAACGGGTCTTCATGCGCTTCTTGTCCCTTGATCTCCAATTCTTCAAAATAATTCTAACTATTCCTATTATAAAACTATTTAAAATAAATAGAAACCTTGATCATCACCGAGGGAAGTACATAGAGAGAGATAAATTTACATTAAGAAAAATTAGAGAAGGCGATGTACGCAGACCCCCCATTTAATAAAACTCATACATTCGTGCATCCAACTAAAATAAAATCCAATCACATTTAATCAATAGTCCATAATCAATCCCATTTATTATCATACACATCACCATATGCATCAATAAATAACATTCATATCATGAATAATAAACATTCAATATATATATTGATATCATTTAATGGGCAAATTTAGTTAGTATAAAATCTAATTTTGAATCAAAATAAACTCCTTTATTTTAATCCAAATTTAAATCAAAATAAAACTATTTTATTTTAATTTATCCAATTTTAAATAAAATAAACTATTTTATTTTAATCAAAATTTTAATCAAAATAAACTCCTTTATTTTAATTAATTATGGAATCCAATTCCATGTAAAAAAAATCCTTTATTAAAAGAAAACACGGATTCTCTTTCCTATTCACAAATAAACTCCTTTATTTTGAATAATATGAAATCTTATTTCATATCTAAATAAACTCCTTTATTTAAGGAAACATGGATTCACTTTCCTATTCACAAATAAACTCCTTTATTTTAGGAAACATGGAATCCAATTTCAACTCCAATTAGTTATCATGGAATTCAATTCCAACTCAATTAGTTAGCATAAAATTCAATTTTAAAATTAAAATAAACTCTTTTATTTTAATATTAAAATAAACCTTTATTTTGAAATTAAAATAAACTTTTATTTTAATTATAAAATTATTAAGAATATTATTATTATTATTATTATTATTATTATTATATATATATATATATATATACACTAACTGTGTATTCTTTATATATATATATATATATATATATAAAGTATCTTGTTATCTATTATATGTATATATAAATTATATATATATGGTAATAGGCACTATATATATATATATATATATATATATATATATAAAATAAGTGTAACATGTATACTGTAACAAACCGTGAATCAAGAAATCAAGATGGTGAATCACGGAGTTTTTCGGAACAAAGAAAAAAAAAACGAATTCGCCATTTCCAACACATTTTCGGAAATCAATAACAGTTTTTTTTTTAATTAAATAAATTTTATACAATAAAATTATGCCCAATTAAATTGTTCTAAACATATATCAATATACATATCAAATTAAACAATTAATAATTCGCATAAAAGTTTGACTCTGATGCCACTGTTAGGTTTGTAATATTCAAGAACGCAATCAAATTGCAAAAATAAGCGGAAACGTGTAAAAATCGAGTTTTAAAATTTTACAAACCATATACCTGTCACCCTTTATGCACAATTATTAATTAAACGAAAAGATAAAGAATAAAATCTCACACCCTTGAAGATCGAGCTTCCTCAGGTACAAGTTCACCTCCAAATCCTTTCGCGTTCAACTTGAATTCACCGGGTTTGGTTCCTTCCTTTGATCAACGTTAGTCACCCAAGTGTTTGGCCTCTGGAGGTGATCCACCAAGGAAGAAGAAGGATTGAAGAAGATGGGTGGTCAAGTTAAACCCTAGTTTTTCTATCTCTATAGAAAAGGAGCATACTCTCCAACCATTGGAATTATTACGTAGTCTTGATATCTGATATAAGACTCTTCTTATAAAGATATCAAGTAACCCTATTAAAATAAGGTATTATTTAATTAAACCCTTTTAATTAAAGGGGCTCCTAATCTTGTGGCGCCCCCAAAATAGGTATACATCACCTATTCCGAGTTGTCAATACACGGCATGTAAACAACTACAACTTTATTATTACAACAAGAAACTGTGAGTTTGAATACAAATATTATCTTCTGCATAATATCTATACTCAAATAAATCCTCATCACATTTATTGATACATTATTTTACAAAATGGTGAGGACTACTAAACAATTCTTTCTAAAACCTTCATTCCATACCCCAGACTGCATTACTCGCTATATTCTCGCCTCCTGAGAAGAAAAATGGAACAAAAAGGAAAAGGGTGAGCTCAACTAGCCCAGTAAAGAATATTATGACTAAGATAATATACAACAAATTACCGTTAGTCTTCAACAGGGAAAAATCTAATAAAATACAATAGACAACAAATTTTAAATCAATATTCGCAGCGGAAATAATAATTCATTAGAAGAGTTAAGTAGAGAATGCAAACTACTATCTTCTATGTATGAATTTAAAAGTTCATCGTCTATCTTTTATCCCTAGAACATCAATCAATATACATACGGAATCAAATATTCATCTTTGCACTGGGCCAAAGATATTCATCATTAATCATGTTCATCTAAACACTGCTCATCTTTGCACTACTACCAAAGATATTCTTCAGAAATCATTCATCTTTGCACTACAGCCAAAGATATTCAATAATATCATCATTTAAGACCGAGGATGATGAAAATATTTTTAAAGAAACGAATCCAAAGGAAACAAAATGACAAGGATTAAGGATTAAGGATTAGTACTTTGTTTTTATCCATGTTCAAAAATACCTCAAAATAATCATAGTGGTGTAAAATTCAAGAATGATCAAAACATGGATACAATCAAAGCTAGTATCCGAGAATAGATATTTTGGACAAAAAGAAGAAATTTTATTTTTCTATTGAATAGTCTTTAGATACGTGAATAGTCTTGGTATCGTGAATAATAACTCACACACCAAAAGATAGAAATTTCCCAAAAAACATCTTCACGCTTCATGAATAGTACTTTCGTGAATAGTAACTCGTGAATAGTAACTCATGAATAGTAACTCGTGAATAGTAACTCATGAATAGTAACCCGACATGAAAAAGTTCTAAATTTGATAAAAAGTTCCAACCAATATTTTTCGAAGATAATTGTGGCGCCCAAAATTAGGTATACGTCACCCATCTTGGGTCGCCACTTACATGGTACATTAATTCAAATACAACTTACTAATATAACCGTCTGTATAATAATACATAAACTGTGAGTTTGAATACAAATATTGTCTACTAGATATTATACAAACTCAAAAGGAGTCCTCATTACAACTATTATCACACTATTTCACAGAATAGTGAGGACTACTAATGCTATCCTCTGGACCATTACTTCGTTCCCTGACTCGTCCCAGCTATGTTCTCATTTCCTGAAGAGAACAGTGAAAGAAAGGGTGAGCTCAACTAGCCCAGTAAGAAATATTATGACTAAGATAATGCAGAATAAATTATCATTAGCCTTCAACAGTGTTAAACTGATAAAATACAATAAAACAACTAGCTTTAATCTGCAGCTGTATAATAAGCAATCCATTAAAAGAGTCAAGTAGAGAATTTAGTCTACTATCTTTTAGGTTTTAAAAGGTTTTCATCAATTTTTATCACGAGACTCGACAATAAATAAACCACCACATCTAATCATCCCTCGTACTCACTTGGCCAAGGATTTTCATCAAATTATCAATGGTCACGACTATACCGAATCACCCCCGGTCATAATCATACCAAAACTATCCATCAACGCATTCAGGTGCCATTGAGGACTTTTGTCACATCATTTATATCAAGTCATGATTATACCGAATGATCCTCGGTCATAATCATACTAAGTTCATCTATGCACGTAAGCGAAGATAACATAATATAACATGAGGATGATGACAATGACATAATAATTCAATAAAACAAGTTCAAGAATTATTTAATCCATGAATTATTAACGTCCAAATTGTCAATATGATCTTTGTTCAGTAGAGTAAAATTCAAGAATGATCGTAAGAATATTTCCATGAAAGATCTTTGGATGAAACGCAAATATCAAGGATATTCTACTAATTTCATGGAGTATAGAAGTTCAAGTTTTAACCAACTGGGTATAATAAAGAATGGAATAACAAAAGAAATCACCATGCATGCGGTGATTTAGCATGAGCGAGTTATTCAATGAGAATAATAATAATCTTAACCAGTCGGGTGAAATTCACAATCGGGATGTTCCAAATGAATAATAAAGATGGAACCCGGATCCCAACCCGGTGTAAAACACACATGATAGGATATTCCAATAGAATGATAAAGATTTTAACCAGGTCCTGTAAAACACATGAGCATGGATGTTCCAACGAATAATAAAAAGCGGAACCAGTCCTAAAAACACACAGATAGGATGTTCCAACGTAATAATAGAAGAATGTCACCAAGTATAGGTAAATCACAGACATACAAAGTTATTCCAATGTAATAATTAAGAATGGAATAACATAAGGATTTCACCAAGTATAGGGTATGCCACGATACAAAGTTATGTATAGGGTATGCCACTTTTTACGAAAGTTATTCCAATGTAATAATAATGAATGGAATAATGTAAGTTCTCTTCAAGAAGAAAGAATAACACCCTTTACCGTAAAAAGAACCTAATATAGAAGTAGTGAAATAGCGAATACTCTTCTTCTTTCTATAATTTTCTCTCTATAAGCTTCTCTCTATAATTTCTCTCTGTAGTTTCAATGAATTAAAGTAAGAAAATAATGAAGGAATGAGCTTCTATTTATAGGAAAATGGAATGCGTAGTAACAAATCCATGAACGGTCCAGATTGATTTACTTTAATCTGACCATCCATATTTAAAGAAAAATCTTTTAAATAAAATATAATATATTCTATTTATATAAAAACATTTTACTATGCAAACACTATGCAATACTATGCAAAACACTACGCAACACTATGCATAATAAAATATAATATATTCTATTTATGTAATAACTTTAATAAAGTATTCTATTTTATATAAAAGATGTTTACTTTTTATTACGTTAATAATACGAATAAAACAAAACGTCATTATCGCAATAATAATTCATATTATTAATTGACAATAATGGAATCAAACCGAGTGACTTCTCACATAGGCATCAATAATCAATACCGGTGCTACTATGCAACCCACACGACATCTTTGTACTTTTACTACCGAGTAGTTCAACAATGATCAATCAGTAAAACTTCCGTAGTTATTTTAATAAAATATTTTTTTGTCGCTTTCTCGATCCGATGATAATTACATTGTGGGGTCCACCAATGATTGAGTAGTTATGCGAATATTCCTCGCTAAACCTAATATTCCCGACCAATCGAATATAATATAACCATCAGCATACTTTGCAAAATTTATAAATACTACCCACAACTATAATATTATCTCAAATTCACACCATAATATTAAAAAATTATTTCACCAAATTTAAATCTTTATTAATAAAATCTGGGTCTCACAATCACCCCTCCTTATGGAATTTAGCTTCCGAAATTAGGGTGCGATACTGCAGTATGATAAAGAGGTGAGGGTACCTTGAATACCTTTATCGTTTAAAAATATTAAATTCATCTTCGCAATCCGCCAAAAGATATTCATTAACAATTCATCTTTGCACTACTGTGCCAAAGATATACAATCAAAACCAATAATGCTAAGACGCAGACTTAATAGTATCACGACCACGAATTATCCATGCACCAATTGGATAAGGATATTCGTGTTTTCAATTACTAGTTATGATTATACCGAACAATCCCTGGTCATAATCATACCAAGTCCATCTATGCACGTAAGCATGATTGATGACTTTGAACGCATCCATGAATTAATATTTCATTCTTTGAGACTTAGCTCAATAATTAATCCACATCATCGAATCATCCACCTTTCTACGTGCCAAGGATATTCATTAGTATCACGACCACAAATTATCCATACTTTCGGCCAAAGATAATTGTGTTTTCAATTCACTACATGATTATGCCAAACAATCCTCATTCATAATCATACCAAGTCCATCTATGCACGTAAAGCCACGTATGACTTTGAACACATCCATGAATTAATATTTCATTCTTGAGACTTCGGCTCAATAATTAATCCACATCATCGAATCATCCCCGCACTACTGTGCCAAGGATATTCATTAGTATCACGACCACAAATTATCCATGCACTACTACCAAAGATAATTGTGTATTCATTAGTATCGACCACAAAAATTATCCATGCACTACGGCCAAAGATAATTGTGTATTCATTTACTATTATGATTATACCGAATAATCCGTGGTCATAATCATACCAAGTCCATCTACGCACTACATGTAGCCATATAACTTTCAACATAATATAAACATGAGGATAATGATATAAAGAATCAATCAAATGAGATAAAGGATAAATATTAAATATTTATAATATAATTTATCCAGATTCAAGAATATCCCCATGTTATCAATCATTTAATAATCTCATAATCTAATAACATTAATATTATAACAATATTTTAATCACTTCTTAAATTTATAAACAATTTATCTTAATTGTTTACACTTTACCATATAATGCATTTAATCATTCAAAATGTCATACTCATAAGATATCATCACCAATTATCAAATCTCTCAAAAAATATGCATATACTCTATATAGATTCTTTAGCCATAAAATCATATTTTCAACTTTATTTTCACATAACATATTTAACTCATATGTTCATAACTAAACTATTTTCATGAAAATATACAAATTAGTCCCAAAAATATTTCTTTTCTGGGATTTAGCATAATATAGTCCCATAATGAAAATATATTTTTCTCGAATTTTTAAAATTCATTTACTATTTTCAAAAATCAATTTCTAATTAATTCCTTAAGAAATTAGCTACCTCAAGGTTAACTCCAAAATTCCCAAATCTTGACAGGACCTTACACATGTTAACGTGAGCTTCCAGGTTTAAATTTCATGGTCATCTGAGTTATAGAACTCTCGGTTATAGCGTTTTTTGAAAACCTAAATATTGAAAGGGTCATAACTTGCTCATTTTAAGTCGAATGAGCTCATTTTTTGGACAGGAGGTACTTTATACCATATACTTTCATGTCCCAAAAGGCCAGAATTTTTCTCATAATTTAAGTGGCCAAAAACAGCCTCTCTAAAATCATGGCGGTAGCTTTTTTGGGTTTTGCAGCTTTGCACCCCTTTGCTAAAATCAGTCCACACAAAAATCTACAACACCTTTTCCAGTAATTCCACTTGGATTAGTTAGGTAACTCATAGATCTAACTCTAGGACTTGACCACATTCAAAAATTCAAAATATAACAGGAGATATGGTCAATTGAATTTCATGTTACGCTTTTCACTAAAATCGATTTTCAACTCTTTGTGATTTCTAAGAAACTTTCATGTTTTCACATACTAACCAACATAACTCATCATAAAACTTACTAATACTTCATATACCCATGATTTTTATCATCCTATGCTTTTATTATGACTTTCATCATAAACCACGTAAACTGCTCATTTTAGTTGAAAAAATATTTGAGGGTTTAAGAAATGGGTTTTGTCTTGGGGTCAATACAAAATTCGATTTCACGCTCTAAGTAGGCTAAGAAGTCTTCAAGAATACGCCAGAAATTTATTAATAATAGAAATATCATTCAAAAGCTGTGACTCTCATCCAAGACTTGGATAAGACGTCACATTGATACCAACCGTGACTTCTCCCTTTAACCTAGATAAGACCTCACAATGATACCTATAAACTTGCCATCTTCATTCACGATGTTGCCCTACAGAAAAGTCCGACTTGATGCATTCCACACAAGGAAGTCAACAACGAAAGGTTCGGGGCTCTTTACTTATGGCTTGATATGACAATAATTAACTTTAGGGGTTTGGTTACTTTGAATTAAGATAACAGGTTGGTTAGGAATATGAAAGCTAACAACCTTACAAAAAGAATAATAAGTAGTTAATCAATCGCTTTCAAAATTACCTCAAAGGCAAGAATTTTTAAAGATATAAGATCGTAAAAGTGTTTATTTGAAACAACAAGATTAATAAATGTGGAGGTAACGAAGGTTTCTCCCAACGAAGTTTCAAACCAATAAGTCAAAGTTTAACTTCTTCAGTCAAATTCAAACGTTGAATGCAACTAGGTGAAATAAAGAGTGGGTAGAATCGGTATCTAACACGGGTATAGACTTCGCAAGAGCTTACGATTAACTTACCCGTGATAATTTTATTCGTGTTCCTCGTCACGAGAAAAAAAGCGCTCTCTCTTAAACTATCGGCTTTGGTTTGTCTCGGGACAAACCTTTGGTGCCTCCATCCTAGTTGAATTTGTCTTGATGAAACGACAAAATCGAGCTAAGTGACCTTCTTCCACAATTATAACATGCTTTGATTTGGCATGTAAGCGCAATCCCGGACCGATGTGTCCTCTCCTCCGCATTTGAAGCATATGACCGGTGGTCGTTCTTCTTCCTTTGAAACGGGTGCTGGTCCTGACGTCTTTCCATCATTGTTGAATCTCCTTTTCTTGAAATGTCCATTCTTATTATTTTGGCCCTGATTACCACCGGTGGTTACCATATCCGCCTGTTGATTTCCTCCACGCTTGTTGTCACCGCTTCGATACTACTCACCGGTATTATAATTTTGCCATTTGCTTCTTTTAGTCATGCGTGACTCGTTATCGCGCTCCACTAATCGAGTTCCTATTTACAACATCCGAATAAAAACACGCTTTATGAGAAATAAGATGTCGACGTATCTCGCTTCAAACCTCTTAAAAACATTCGCTATTCTCTCTTCATTATCCACCAAGTGGGACGAATCGTGATAACTCCGCAAAATTTTGCCTCGTATTGCGACACCTGGTCATATTGTTTTGTTCCAACTTGATAAACTCCACCTCCTTCATGTGGCGAATACTTTCGTGAAAGTATTTGTCGCTTGAATAGCTCTCGAACTTCTCCCAAGATATCTTCAAGACAAAGAGTTGAGTACGCTTTTGGAATTCCCACCAAGAATCTGCCTCTCCGCGCTGAACATAAAGGCGTGAAAAGAAACCTTTTGCTCCTGAGCATCCCAAGACATCAAATATCTTGTAATCTGCTTTATCCATGCTTCCGCGTGAAGTGGTTTTGGCTCTCCCTTAAACTCCGGTGGTCCCAACTCCTTGAATTGTTTAGCGGTGACCTTTAGAGTTTTCCGTGTTTCCACCTACGCTTTTGGGCAGAAGTCGCTTTCACCGATGTCGTATGCATAATTCTAAAACCTTTTAAACGTCATCGTCATTCATCAATTGATCAAGTTGTTGTTTAAGAGGATTATCGCCATCCCGTTGCACATTGTCCCGATTATCGATCCGTGGAGAATCAACAGGTCTCATGTGCTCCATTGCTATTCTCAACATTCTCGGATGCCATTTTCAAACACCGCCACAAAATAAGGGTTAATTGACATGCAACATATTATCACTATACTCAACCACCAATCAAATACCAAATAAACTTGGGTAGGTCATACTAGCGAAGGAATTCGCCTCTCCCTCCTAGTTCTATTCTCACATCTTAGCCGTGGATCATATCCTAAGCTCGATACCAACCGCGACGCCCCCAAAATTAGGTATACGTCCACCCATCTTGGGTCGCCACTTACATGGTACATTAATTCAAATACAACTTACTAATATAACTGCTGCAGTATAATACTACATAAACTTTGAAGTTTGAATACAAATATTGTCTACTAGATATTATACAAACTCAAAAGGAGTCCTCATTACAACTATTATCACACTATTTCACGTAATAGTGAGGACTACTAATGCTATCCTCCGGACCATTACTTCGCTCCCCGACTCGTCTCAGCCTATGTTCTCATTTCCTCAAGAGAATAAAGTGAAAGAAAAGGGTGAGCTCAACTAGCCCAAGAAGAAATATTATGACTAAGATAATGCGTAATAAATTATCATTAGCCTTCAACAAAGTTAAACCGATAAAATACAATAGACAACCAGTTTAATCTGCAGTGAATAAGCAATCCATTAAAAGAGTCAAGTAGGGAATTTAGTCTACTATCTTTTAGGTTTTAAAAGGTTTTCATCAATTTTTATCATCATCAATTTTTAATAAATAAACCACCACATCTAATCATCCCCGTACCACGCCAAGGATTTTCATCAAATTATCAATGGTCACACTATACCCTAATCACCCCGGGTCATAATCATACCAAAACTATCCATCATCGCATTACAGCCAATCGAGGACTTTTTATCACATCATTTATATCAAGTCATGATTATACCGAATGATCCCTTGGTCATAATCATACTAAGTTCATCTATGCACGTAAGCCAAAGATAACATAATATAACATGAGGATGATGACAACGACATAATAATTCAATAAAACAAGTTCAAGAATTATTTAATCCATGAATTATTAACGTCCAAATTGTCAATATGATATCGTTGCAGAGAGTAAAATTCAAGAATGATCGTAAGAATATTTCCATGAAAAGATATCGATGAAACGCAAATATCAAGGATATTCTACTAATTTCATGGAGTATGTAAGTTCAAGTTTTAACTAACCGGTATAATAAAGAATGGAATAACAAAAGAAATCACCACGCATGCGGTATTTCGTGACAGACAAAGTTATTCCAATGTAATAATAATAACGGAACCAGTGTCGTGAAATTCACAATCATTGTGATGTTCCAACGTATAATAAAGATGGAACCATCCTGTAAAAACACATGATAGATATTCCATAGAATGATAAAAGATTTAACCAGTCCGTAAAAAACATGGATGTGATGTTCCAATGTAATAATAAAAACGGACCCGTGTTCGTGTAAAACACACATGCATGATGATGTTCCAAATGTATAATGTAAGAATGTCACCAAGTATAGTGGTAAATCATGATACAAAGTTATTCCAATGTAAATAATTAAGAATGGAATAACATAAGGATTTCACCAAGATATAGGTATGCCACGTATACAAAGTTATGTATAGGTATGCCACTTTTACAAAAGTTATTCCAATGTAATAATAATGGAATGTAATTCTAATGAAGTTAACAAGTCTTCAAGAAGAAAGAATAACACCCTTAAAGTAAAAGAACCGAATATGAAGTAGTGAAATAGCGGAATACTCTTCTTCTTCTTTCTATAATTTTCTCTCTATAGCTTCTCTCTATAATTTCTCTCTGTAGTTTCAATGAATTCGTAAGAAAATAATGAAGGAATGAGCTTCTATTTATAGGAAAATGGAATGCATAGTAACAAATCCATGAACTATCCGTGATTGATTTACTTTAATCTGACGGTCCATATTTAAAGAAAAATCTTTAAATAAAATATAATATATTCTATTTATATAAAACATTTTACTATGCAAACACTATGCAATACTACTATGCAAAAACACTACGCAACACTATGCATAATAAAATATAATATATTCTATTTATGTAATAACTTTAATAAAGTATTCTATTTTATATAAAAGATGTTTCGCTTTTATTACGTTAATAATACTTTAATAAAACAAAACGTCATTATCGCAATAATAATTCATATTATTAATCGGTCAATAATGGAATCAAACCTGAGTGACTTCTCACATAGGCATCAATAATCAATACCAGTGTGCTACTATGCAAACCACACGTATTATCTGCATTTTACTACCGAGTAGTTCAACAAGATCAACGGTAAAAACTTCCGCCGTTATTTTAATAAAATATTTTTGCCGTTTTCAATCCGACAATAATTTCCATTAGGGTCCACCAATGATTGAGCCGTTGTTGTATCAAATTATTCTCGCTAAACCGAATATTCCCTAATTAAATCGAATATAATATAACCACTGCATACTTTGCAAAAATTTATAAATACTACCCACAACTATAATATTATCTCAAATTCACACCATAATATTAAAAATTATTTCACCAAATTTAAATCTTTATTAATAAAATCTGGGTCTCACATAATGATATTGAAGAAATAATATCATTTGAGAAGAAAATAACATCCCTTACCTCGAAAGATTAGTACTTCTAAATTGAATACCGTGTATAAGGTCAAGGAACTCAGACCGCCTAACAATACTCAAAGTATACTCACAAGAATACTCCAATATATCGAGAGAAATAGAGAAACTTCAGCTTCAGTCACAGATTTTCAATTCTAACCTAAGCACCTATTTATAGAAATTGCTTTAGAACACCAAAAGCAGAAAATTGAATATAATATTAATATATTTTCACATTTTCTTTAGCCCACCTTAGACAACTGATCTCAAATTTCATTTGAATCACATGTGAGGCCAACTTAGTTGCAAAAACGTTTTTCTCAAAATAATTAACTAAAACTCCCAAAAATTAATTATTTCTAACTTCTAACTTCAATAATTCATAATAAATAGCCCTTTTATCGTAAAATTCAAATCTTATGTGTTTTTATAGGAAATTCAATTCTCTACAACTTTATAGAAGAAAGTTTTTCAAATTCCAAATGAAATTGAATCGAAATCCACAACCAAGGCGATTTTACAGTTATAATCAAATTTCTATTAATAATTGTGTCCACCAACACACAAAACATGTGTTAAACATTTAATGCCACAAAAATACTCTTCCTCCTCATATACTCATATATCCCACATTCATTGTAAAAATATCATCGTTAATATATTATTAAAATAATATATTTAAATGAATTATTTTATCGTAAAAAATAAAATATTAATTTTCAACAATTGTCACATTAAAAATTTTCTCCATCTATATCCTCATAAAATCAATATTTTCTCATCATATAAATCAATAATTAATTATTCATAAATAATATTACGAATCACATTATCGACAACCGTGCGCCTCCGTGATAGAGGGGCTTTCCAATAAGGATCTCTCCTTATCGGGCGCCAATTGATTAGATGACCAAATCTCTCCTGTATGTAACTTTCTAGACATCATCAATAATGTTATCTAATAATATTATTCGATAATATGAATTATTGCTCGATAATGGAAAATACGGTAATGACAATTATCAAAACAACAAAGAATATAAAATGTCAACGTAGCAATTATCAATCAATAAAAGAAAATATCGAATAAGAATTATCGTAACCATTATCGAGTAGTGCCTTCAATAATTGGTGCAATACCGCAATACATCGCCAAGCAACAACGCCAGACATCGTATTTTAACCAACGGGTATTCCAACAAAGTTAATTCTGTGAATAACTACGCCGTTATTTTTAAACAACTTATATTTGTCGCTTTCTTCATCCAATCGCTTTCCGTTATGGGGCCCACATATGTCATGCTTGTGTCCGCATTTAATATTCCCCGACAAAGCATTTAATATTCTCCGACAACAATGAATATTTTATAACCACTTGCTTATTTTGAAATATTTATGATTTTACCCCTAACTATCCACATTAATCAAATCAACCCTTACTATTTCAAAATAATAAATAGAAAAATTAAATTTCATTAATAATAAGTTGGGGTCTTACAACCTCCCTCCTTATGAAATTTCGTCCTCGAAATCGACGACGTACTGGTGTTTCAAAAGGTGAGGATACCTCGCTTTCATTTCCGCTTTCCAATTCCCGTGTCATTTCTATAAAGCATGATTCCTCCACAAAACTTTAACTTGTGGTATGACCTTTCACAGCGTAGGACATGCTCCTTCCTATCCAAGATCTTGACAGTACCTCCTCATACGCTAAGTCTTCTACTATCTCATCCTGGTTCTAACTCTATAATGTGGTTCGTGTCTTTCACATATTTACGAAGTACGATATGTGAAACACATTATGAACACGAGACATACTTTGAGGTAACGCGAGTCTATAGCTACATTTCCTACTCGGTCAAGAATTTGAAATGGACCAATAAATCGTGGATTTGCTTTCCTCTCCCAAATCTTGTAACTCCTTCCATGGAGCAACTCGCAACAATACATGATCCCCTACACTAAATTCCACGTCCTTTCGATGAAGATTCGCATAACTCTTTTGTCGATCTTGTGCCGCTTTGTATACGTTGTCGAATCATTTGGATCTTTTCCGTAGTCATACGTACTCAACTCCTAGTCCCAACAAAGGTTGCTTCACCCACCTCGTCCCAACATACTTTGGAGAGCGACACTTTCGCCCATATAATGCTTCAAATGGAGCCACACCTATACTTGCTCGATAATCTGTTGTTGTAGGAGAATTCCACCAATGGTAAATACTTATCCTAACCGCCCTTGAAGTCAGGACACGTAGTCTTAATAAATCTTCAAGAGTTTGAATAGTCCTTTCGATTGTCCGTCCGCTTTGAGGATGGTATGCCGAATCAATCGTAAATCCGCGCCCATAGCTTTTTGCAAGCTAACCCAAAATCTTGAAGTGAATCTTGGGTCACGATCCAAACTATGGATACAGGCATGCCATGCAACCTCACAATCTCATTCACGTATATACTAGCAAGACGCTCAAGTGAATAAGTCTCCGTGTCGGCAAGAAATGAGCGCACTTGGTTAATCTATCAACAATAACCTAAATAGCATTGATGCCCGAGAAACCGTAGAAGACCCGTAAATCTAAATCCATGGTAATGTGTTCCCACTTCCATTTCGAATCTCAAGTGGTTGCAACGGACCCTTAGGTACCGGATGCTCCGCTTTACACGCCGACAAGTTAAACACATCGAGATAAACTTTGCAATCTCTCTCTTCATATTGTTCCACCAAAATGTATGTCAAGATCACGATACATTTTAGTACTTCCTGGATGGATTGCAAATGGTGTATTGTGTGCCTCCATCATAATCTTGTACTTCAAATCGTAGTCGTTAGAAACACAAAGTCTAGAGTGGACTCAAGTATTCCTTCTTCATCAATTCTCGCTTCGAATAGCTCCTTCTTGTACTTTCTTCTTCATACGCGATCAACTCCGGCCCAAGGTGGCTCGAGCAACCTTAACTTTTTCTATTAAAGTCGGCTCTACGCGATATACTTGACATCATCGCACTCATTCCTCGCATATGATCTTCTACTCAACGCATCGCCTACCACGCTCGCTTTTCCGTGATGGTATCAATAGTGTGGTCGTAGTCTTTCAATAGCTCGAGCCAACGTCATTGCCGCATGTTGAGTTCTTTTTTTTGAGTGAAGAAATATTTAAGGCTTTTATAGTCCGAATATATCTCCACTTTCTCCCCATATAGATAGTGCCTCCATATCTTTAGCGCCGAAACGATCGCTTTGCTAACTCTAGATCACGAGTAGGATAATTCCTCTCATACTCTTTAAGTTGTCATGAGGCATAAAGCTATGACTTTCCCACGCCGCATGAGAACACATCCTAACCCTTTGCTCAAGCATCGTCAGAGATAACAAATCCATCCGAACCGGATGGTATTGTTAGAACAGTCTTAAAATAAGTCTCCTCTTAAGCTCTTGAAACTCTTCTCGCATTCTTCGCCCCAAACGAATTTTGTATCCTTCCGAAGTTAGTCAAGTTAATGGAGTAGCGATTCGAGAAAACCCTTCCACGAATCTCCGATAATAACCAAATAAGCCCAAAACTACGTGATTTCATCACCGACTTTTGGTGCTTCTAACTTTGTATTGCTTCAATCTTCGCCAGATCAACAGATACTCCATGTTTCGACACCACGTGCCCAAGGAATGCTACTTCCTCGCCGAACTCGCATTTCTTTAATTTGGCATATAGTTTGTTTTCACGGGCCTTTGAGTACCAAACTTTTCAATAAGGCTTCATGATCTTCACGACTTTTGGAATATATGAGGATGTCATCAATAAAAACAACAACGGCGATCCAAATATTCCTTGAACACTCGGGTTCATCATATCCATGAAAGTCAGCAGGAGCATTAGTCAATCCGAAATACATGACTAAGAATTCATAATGTCCGCATCGAAGTTCTAAAGGCGCCTTTGAATATCCTCGCCTAATCTTCACCGATGATATCCGTAACGAAGATCGATTTTTGAAAAGAATTGTGCCCTCAGAAACGGGTCAAACAAGTCATCAATACGAGGTGAGGATACCTATTCTCGATGGTGACATGGTTCAATTCCCCGATAGTTAATACAAAAGTCGCATACTCCCGCTTTCTTCCTTACGAATAAAACAGAGCACCCCAAGGAGATGTACTAGGGGCGAATGAAACCGATGTCCAACAATTCCTCGTAGTTGGACCTTTAACTCCCCTGAAGTTCAATAGAGCCATTCGATATGGGATTTTAGAAATGGGCTTTGTACTGTGTTCAAGATCAATAAAGAATTCAACTTCACGCTCTAGGGTAGACCGAGAAGTTCTTCGTGAAATACGTCGAAAGTCAATAACAACAGAATATTATTCAAATTTGACGTGTCTTTATTCAAATCCATAACATGGGCTAAGAAAGCTTGACATCCGCTTTTCAATAAACGAATAGCTTTATGATTAGATATGATGAATGATTGATTTTAATGGTTTAGTTGCTTGAATTGCATAACAGTCAAGTTAGAATATGAAAACTAACAACCTTACGAAAACAATCAATTTTGGCATGATGAGTAGTTAACCAATCAATCCCTAAAATCACATCAAAAGCAAGTATCTTTAAAGAGATAAGGTCAACAGTAAAGGTAATGGTGCCAACTTGAATCAAACAAGATTTATAAACAAAGTGGATGTGATGAAAGTTTCTCTAACGAGTTTCCACAGATAGGTCAAAGTCTAATTTCTCCTGAGTCAAGTTTAAACGCTGAGCACAAGCGGAGAGATAAATGAATGGGTAGCACCTAGATCAAGTAAGGTATAAACTTCGCAAGAATTTATAAATAGCTTACCCGTGATCACCTCGTTTGGGTTCCTCGCATTTTTGACCAACCACAACAAACGCTTCTTCCTAATCGCTGACTTTGACTTTTCCGGGATATCTTTTGAGTCACCGTCCCCATTGAACTAGGTTTCCCTACCGCATAATCTCGAGCGATATGTCCTTCTTTTCCAAAATTATAGCATACCTTGAATCTGTTATGGACAGTTTGGACCGATATGTCCTTCTTTCCGCATTTATAGCATATGACCGGTGGTCGTTCTCCTCCCTTAGAACCATTCTTGTCACGCCAAGACTGCTGCCTTCACATGGTCGTTGTTAAATCTTCTTTTTTAAAATCTCCTCCCCGACTCGCTTCTTCTATTTTCATGTCCATGATTACCACCAGAGTGGTTACCATTTTGTCCGTCTGCTTTCTTTCTCCGCCGGTTATCATTATTTTGTTGATTGTTATCTCCGTACGATCCTCGGTTATGGTCCCTCAATTGACCGTACTCGTTATCTCGCTTCTAATAATTGAGCCCCATTTACAACATCTCAATAGAGAGAAAGTTTATGAGAAATGAGATATCGACGTATGCTTCGGGTTTCAAACCTCTAAGAAACATCCGCCATACGCTCCTCATTCTCCACCAAATGAGGTGCAAACCTTGATAATTCTCGCAAACTTTGCCTCGTCTTCGAGACACCATCATGTTGTTTTGCTCTAATCTGATGAACTCCACTTCCTTCATACGATTTAACACTTTTAGGAAAGTATTTGTCATTAAATAGTTTCAAACGCTTCCCAAGACACGCCGAAAAGTCTACTGGATGGGTATGCTTCACGCACTCCCACCAAGATTCTCGCTTCGCCACGAACATAAAGGTGGCGAATGGAACCTTCGTTCTCCGTGCATCCCAAGACATCGAATATCTTGGTAATTTGCTTGACCCATGTTTCCGCCGTGATCGGATCCGCTTTCCTTAAATTCGTGGTCCCAACTCTTTGAATCTGCTTGGGCGTGACAACCCGTGAATTGCTATCATTTTCTCCGTATTTTGAACACGAGTCTCCTCGTCGATTTTTGCATGAATCGCAAAAAGCTTCTAAACATCCCCTCGCTCATCATCTCGCTTTCAAGTGGTGTTGTTCACAGGAGGAACATTTCCACTGTTGCACGCTTCTCCTCGTTGGTGAGTACAGCGCCTCCACGCCTCATTTCCATTGTTAATATTCTCACGACATTCTCAACATCGCATAAAAAAGTGTTAATTAAGGAAATCAATATATCACATAATATCCCTATATAATCGACTAACTAACAAATAAGCTTAGGTAGGACACACTAGCGAAGGATTTACTCGCCTCCCCTCCTAGTTCTATTCCCCATCTCCGCCAGAGATCATATCCCTAAGCTCGATACCAACCGTGACGCCCCAAAATAGGTATACATCACCCATTCTCGAGTTGTCAATACATGGTATAGAAACAACTACAACTTTATTATTACAACAAGAAAACTGTGAGTTTGAATACAAATATTATCTTCTGACAATATCTATACTTAAATAAATCCTCATCACATTTATTGATACATTATTTTACAAAAATGGTGAGGACTACTAAACAATTCTTTCTAAAACCTTCATTCCATACCCCCACTTCGTACTCGCTATATTCTAGCCTCCCGAGAAGAAAATGGAACAAAAAGGAAAAGGGTGAGCTCAACTAGCCCAAAGAAAGAATATTATGACTAAGATAATATACAACAAATTACCGTTAGTCTTCAACAGGAAAAATCTAATAGAATACAATAGACAACAAATTTTAAATCAATATTCGCAGTGAAATAATAATTCATTAGAAGAGTTAAGTAGAGAATGCAAACTACTATCTTCTATGTATGAATTTAAAAGTTCATCGCCTCATCTTTTATCCCTCGTATCAATCAATATACATCCGAATCAAATATTCATCTTTTGCACTCACAGCCAAAGATATTCATCACCTAGTCATGTTCATCTAAACACTGTTCATCTTTGCACTACTACCAAAGATATTCTTCAGAAATCATTCATCTTTGCACTACAGGGGCCAAAGATATTCAATAATATCATCATTTAAGACCGAGGATGTTGAAAAATATTTTAAAGAAACGAATCCAAAGAAACAAAATGACAAGGATTAAGGATTAAGGATTCGTACTTTATTTTATCCATGTTCAAAAATACCTCAAAAATAATCATAGTGGTGTAAAATTTAAGAATGATCAAAACATGGATACAATCAAAGCTAGTATCCGTAATAGATATTTTGACAAAAAGAAGAAATTTTATTTTTCTATGAATAGTGTCAGATATCGTGAATAGTCATATAGTACGTGAATAATAACTCCGACACCAAAAGATAGAAATTTCCCAAAAAAACATCTTCACGCCTATTTAATAGTACTCGTGAATAAGAATCGTGAATAAGAACTCATGAATAGTAACTCGTGAATAGTAACTCATGAATAGTAACCCCATACATGAAAAAAGTTCCAAATTTGATAAAAAGTTCCAACCAATATTTCAAAGATAATGATATTGAAGAAATAATATCATTTGAGAAGAAAATAACATCCCTTACCTCGAAAAGATTAGTACTTCTAAATTTGGAATACCGGGTATAGTCAAGGAACTTCAGACCGCCTAACAATACTCAAAGTATACTCACAAGAATACGCTCAATATATCGAGAGAGAAATAGAGAGAAACTTCAGTTTACATTGATTTTCAATTCTAACCTAAGCACCCTATTTATAGAAATCGCTTAGAACACCAAAGCAAAAAATTGAATATAATATTAATATATTTTTCACATTTTCTTTATCCCACCTTAGACAACTGATCTCAAATTTTTTGAATCACATGTGAGGCCAACTTAGTTGCAAAAAACGTTTTTCTCAAAATAATTAACTAAAACTCCCAAAAATTAATTATTTCAAACTTGAATTTCAATAATTCATAATAAATAGCCCTTTTATCGAAAAAAATTCAAATCTCGCGAGTTTTTATAGGAAATTCAATTCTCTGCAACTTTGCGGAAGAAAGTTTTTCAAATTCCAAACATAAATTGACCAAAATCCACAAACCAAGCGATTTTACAGTGCTATAATCAAATTTCTACGAATAATTGTGTCCACCAACACACAAAAATGTGTGTTAAACATTTAATGCCACAAAAATACTCTTCCTTCTCATATACTCATATATCCCACATTCATTGTAAAAATATCATCGTTAATATATTATTAAAATAATATATTTAAATGAATTATTTTATCGTAAAAAAGATAAAATATTAATTTTCAACAATTGTCACATTAAAATTTTCTCCATCTATATCCTCATAAAATCAATATTTTCTCATCATATAAATTAATAATTAATTATTCATAAATAATATTATGAAATCACATTATCGACAACCAGTGCGCTTCCTGGATGTAGGGGGCTTTCCAATAAGGATCTCTCCTTCTCGGGCGCAATTAGATGACCAAAACTCTCCTTGATGTAACTTTCTAGACATCATCAATAATGTTATCTAATAATATTATTCAGATAATATGAATTATTGCTCTGATAATGGAAAATACGGTGTAATGACAATTATCAAACAACAAAGAATATAAAATGTCAACGTAGCAATTATTGAATCAATAAAAGAAAATATCGAATAAGAATTATCGTAACCATTATCGAGTAGTGCCTTCAATAATTGGTGCAATACCGCATAATCTTTCTTGTGCAACAACGCCATTCATCGTGTTTTAACCACCGGGTATTCCAACAAAGTTAATTCAGAATAACTACGCTGCTATTTTTAAACAACTTATATTTGTTGTTTTTCTTCATCCAATCGCTTTCAGTTATGGGCCCACACATTATGTCATACTGGCATTGCATTTAATATTCCCCGACAAGCATTTAATATTCTCCGACAACAATGAATATTTTATAACCACTTGCTTATTTTAAAATATTTATGATTTTACCCCTAAACTATCCACATTAATCAAATCAACCCTTACTATTTCAAAATAATAAATAGAAAATTAAATTTCATTAATAATAAGTTGGAGTCTTACAAATCTTATTAGGGATAATTAATTAAACTCCTTTAACTAATTTTCCTTCCTAATCCAATTAGGAATAAATGAGAGTACTTATATTAAATTAATTCCTAAACTCTTTTAGAAATTAAAATAATAATAATAATTGTAATAATATTAATAAGACTCCTCTTATTAATTTATATTTAATATTTCTAAAATATTAAATAATAAATATTAAGCTATTTAATTTATTCTATCACCATAGATTAAATTAAATATACATAACATATTATTAAGATTATGCCATTAACTTCTTAAATAATTATTCTTCCTTTTATGGTGTGACCTTTTAGGTTCTCCATATTAAACCTAAGTTGTGAATAAATTAATTAGATCAATTCTAATCTTATTTAAATAAATAAATTAAACAATTAATTTATTTAAATAAATAATATTTATTCTACAATAGGGATAAGCCTCCTAGCGATCAACGACTTTTCGGATAATATAGATTTCAACATTAATCATAAAAGAACCTTTGAGTAAATAGTTACTGTATAATTCAATCCTTCCACCATACAATGTCCCAATTAAATATAAGACATGGAATTTCTCACAAGTCTTATTTTATTTAATTATATGTATTTCGACTCTTAAATGCACAAATCCAAATAATGCAAATTAGAAACTCCTTTCTAATTTCATTCTCGCATTGCCAAGGACTCACCGGGTTGTCATTTATCGAATCACATAGACATTTCTCTTCTTTTAATAAGTGGTAGATTCTTTATCGATCATACATTATCTCCATGTACAACTTATTATACCCAAGCATACCCTTTGATATACCCTAAGGGTCTTAAGGAATAAGTCAAAGTATAACTCATCATACACAAGATACTATGATGATCTCAAGTCCAAGGATCACTTGACTACTATCACTACAGAATTCCTATCGACAAGCAAGTAAAACTCCATTAGGTATTCCTTAGCGAGCCAATGCTTAGTGAACTTATTCTCTAATAAGCACTCTACATACTTGCTTTAGTGTCTCCACACAAATGATCACGAGATCAATCATCTTCATCCATCGAGCAAACAACGATGTATCAATCTATCCTGGATTCACTAATCCCCAATTTAGTAATCCAATGATTGAGAACTATTTTAGTTTTAAGCTTTCTAAGAATTTAGATCTCATTAGAATGATCATCATCATTATTCTAAAAGCATTGCTTAAAACTACGGGTTTATCACATATTATAAAACAAAGATCATGTAGATAATTAAAAGCCTTTAATAAATTAATACTTTTTATTAATAAATGAATAAGATTGTTACAAAGTATATGCTTTATCATCAAACATGATCGGCTTGTGTGCATACTACTTTCACTTATGTTATATTTTTTGTGTATTAGATAAATTCTATTACCATCTATATATATACTCATCTTAAATCTCCACATTAAACTAAATATATATGAAATAACTATGAATATTTATATAACATAACTATGAATATTTTAATATATATATATATATATATATATATATCTCTAAATATTTATATAAATATTTATAAACAAATATTCATATAAATTTATCTTTAAAATTTATAAAATTTAGATATGAATATTTGTTATAAATATTTATATGAATATTTCGAGATAAATTTATAAATATTTGTTTACATATATATATTTATATATAAAAATATTCATAGTTACTTTATATATATTTAGTTTAATGTTGAGATTTGTTTAGTATTTTATTTAGTTTGATAAGAAATTTGAAAAGAATATGTATATATGTATACACACACACACACACACACACACACACGCATATACATATCATATGTGGATGGGCTGACATGGCAAATATTAAACTTTATCCCAAAAAATATGTTGATGCACTGATTCGAACTCAAGACCTCCAGTTTGGAATATTGATCCAATGACCACCCGAGCACCTGGGCCTAGTTGCTATTATTATTATTATTATTATTATTATTATTATTATTATTATTATTATTATTATTATTATTATCTTAATTTAAGGCAACATTTTAATAGTCATTGCAAAAAGTTGTATAAAATATGCAACAAAAATAAAAATTGTTGCCAATAAATGTGGTCCATATTAGGCAATGAAATATAGCAATAAAAAAACTTTCGTTGCCCACGATGAGGAGAAATCAAGTGGTTAGAAATTTTGCAACAAATTTCTAACGAATTTTATTACCAAATTTTGCAACTACTTATGAATTTCGTTGCAAAAAGTGAAAGTCTGACACAATCTGCAACGAAGGACAAATTTCGTTGCTAAACATATACTTTTAGCAACGACTTATAAACTCGTTGCCCGAAAAATCGTTACTAAAGGCCCTTTTTTTGTAGTGGCCCCATAATTGACCAATCATTAACAGTTCATATTCATACAGTACATATTTATAGCACTGAAAAATCAAAATATAATTAATATTATGTTATTATTCTCATGTCTTGCTCAAAATCCAAAATTAGAGTTTAGATTCCATATCTGATTTATCTGCCATACTTAACATTATTAATTAAGTTAAAATAATTAACTTAATAATCTATACTAAAATTCATATAATAAAATAATTATTATAATTATTCTAAAAATCATTTCATATATTATTTAAATAATATATAATTATATTTTTATGGAAATAATTAATAAAAACATTTCTACTATAACATTAATTATTATAAGAATATAATTTATAATAACCAATAATTCTAAAATAAAATTATTTGTAATAATTATTCATGTAATAAATATATTTTATATTCATCACATAAATACATACACATTATCTTGGCACATATTCCACATATTTATTTTAATAAATAAAAAAAATTATACGCAAAATTTATGATTTATTTGTATAGAAAATATCGGGTTGTTACATTCACCCTCCCTTATAAAGATTCCGTCCCCGGAATCACCGTTTTAAAACCCATACATACCAGAGTACATAGCATAGACAATCATTGCAAGTAAATCTTGATCATAAATGATCGTACTGATCTTTAACTATTCACGTAAAGCTTGTCTATCTGATTAAATGAAAATTTGATTTGTAATAGAACTCAAATTTCTCCTTCAAAATTTCTTTATAAAATAATTTATTATATATATAAGAAAATAAAATTTGATTAGAATAATACATGGAGTCAGCATCCTTCACGCCAATTGAGTATCTTGAAATGGCCATAATCAAGACTCATGTGGTTGGTTCTATTGTTTCGTTTGTTGAAGTTGGTCCTGTTGTTGCCAATGTCCTGCTGCCTTTTCCCTTATTCACATTTCTTGCCTCCCTTATTCTTCTTGGACAGTCTTTCACCTTATGCTCCATTGATTCACAAATAAAACATCCACTATACATTCTCAGATTAGGGTAGTTGGGAGAAATATGTTCCTTCTGCCCACACTTATAACATGCAAACTTACCTTTAAGACACTTTTCCGAGTGATTCTTTCCGCAATTTCTACATTGCATAGCCTGTTTCTTTCCACCTCCTAGCCTAATTTCGGTATTCTCGAAATTATCTCCTTCCCTTTTTCCAGTCCTACTACCACTACTCCCTTTTTCGGCTCTAGTTTGATTTGTCTCCCACCAAAAATTTGTCCCCCCTTTCATTGTATAGGTGACAAAAGTTGTCTTTTGTCCCTCCGTTACCCCAGCTATCACAAATGCTTCCACAGGGTCAGTTGATCCTCTAAATCTTAGCGTTCCGACTGCCTTGAAATCTTTGAAGTTCGCTAATCAATTTTCTAGTTGATTTCCCACGGCTAGTATTCCATTCTGCATATCTTGAAACCGTATATTCGCAAAATTTCAGATTGGTCCGTTGTCCTCCACTTTTATCGATGTGTTCTTCTCGTCTGATTGATTTCGCTTTAAATCAAGCGGCATTATTTGATTAATCATAATTTATCTTTCATCAACTTACCTTCTATATCTTAGGGTATTTACATAACGCAAAATTTTCTACTCAAATAATCATGTATTTAAAATATTAGATTTCGAAAACTTTGGTTTACCGTATTAACCAATGATTAGATAATTGATTACTATCTTTATACCAACTTATTTCATTAATCCAACATATATTCATATTTATAACACTTAACATTCTATAACACATACTTCTTTAAACATCTGTTATCCCTTTGTGACTCAAAAGTCGGGAATCGCTGTCATAACTCTTACAAAATATTACATTATACAGACATACTTATCGTATACGCATCATAAAATTATACATATTCAAGTAATACTAATACTACTTATTTCTTACGCCTTCATTAAGGATCAATTGCATAATATTCTATCTATTTCTATTATCCTCAATAATCCATTCACACCTAACTTTACCTAGTTCGCAAACTTACAACACATTATGAGTTTAAGAACTCACCACAAGCATATGAGTTTAAGAACTCGACATTGACCACATATTCTTTAACTATACTCTACCTATCAGTTATATTATCGTTTCTGGGTCCTTATCAGGGTCGCTTTCAATGTGAGCCTCTATTTCAGCTATTAGCTGCGATACTAGCTCAGGTGTATAGAGGTTGACTCTTTCTTTAGGACCTGATGGTATCCTAATCCTTATCCCACATAACATCTACACACAAACTATCTTGATTAACAAAGAATATATACACATATCAAATAATAGTTTTATATAAGTTATCTTTTATTTGATTTGACGATGAACTTATTCAATTCATCTCATTTTTAAACTCTATATGAGTTATTTGTATTTTCAACGTTTCCCTCTGTTCTAAGGTTATAGCTTAAGGTCTATCCCACCTAAGATTTTTAACCCTAAAGCTCTGATACCATATTGTAAAGCCCCGAAATCCAGGTACTTGAAACCCGAACTCGGTGCTTCACGATACCATTTCTATGAGCGGAATAATACTAATAATAATAACAATATCATAATTATTAAACTTACATTACATAGTTATCAGAGTCTATTCCCAAGTACGTAACCTTTAATACATTCATTACATGATAATAATAATAATATTTATCATCCTTATCATAATAAAGTAAACTATTACATAACATATCATAAAAACTCATTCAACAACCTTCTCTTTTCAATTATTCTTAGCCGAGCCTTCTTCTTGTTCGCACTTAGCTGAAAACATTTAAATTAAGCAAGGATGAGCATTTGAGTGCCCAGCAAGTAATAACAATTATATATATATATATATATATATATATATATATATATATAACCTGGAAGAATTTAAATGTTTTCTTTATACTACCCTTCTACAACAAATCAATAGTTGTGAAGTAATCTGAACCGATAATAATAACATAACAACCCTCTTTCAAATTTTTGAAACTACGTACTGACTATAAATAGGGTTAAGGTGACATATTATGAATATTTTTTTTAGTTTTTGAATAGGTTTAGCAGAACTTCATCCGCAAACCGTCATAACTTACGGGCACGAAGGGTGATCAGCCCGTTGTACCCTGTATTGATCAATACTACATTACAAGAACTATATTATCGTTCACTCTGGCTGCCTTGGACACATAAAAATTTTCCCATGTTTGGGATGTTCATACTTGTCGGGGTTCCAAACCAAAGCAATTCGGTTGGATAATGGTAAGGTTTTATCTTGTTCAACAATAATCTATAATTCAACATATATATATATATATATATATACGTGTAATTAACAAAGGTGTATCAACATGTGATTAAATACAATGATTATCCAAGTGGGGACACTTGTATAACCATTTATAGAAATTAACAAACATAATATATATCTGAATTACCATATACTAACATGTTGATAATAAATGAGCGTATATAATATAGGGTTAATAATTTGTGCAAGAATAATATAATTCCGAAATATTCTTACTCATGTCCATCAGATAAAGAAAATGCAAAGGTAGGATACTTACCGATCTGCCGCTACGTAATATAACTTAGTTTTATCTTTTATATCACGACCTATCATTAATCAGATCATTCGTTCGATTAGAACAATATACTATAACACATAGTACTGCATTTCGCAGTCAACACATAACCTAATCACATTATCACACATGTTCAACAGTCATTGCATCACAAACAAACACTTATCAAGTCAACCTATCTAAGTCCAGATCAATTTTTGAAACATGTCGGTGTACTGACAACTTTATCGGGTAATTATCGAGTCTAAGACTCTAAACCGCATTGTTCAATGAATCAGTAAATGTCACCATATATTATTTTAAATGACTTATAATAACTTTATCATAATTTATCATAAATTTTCAAACACCTAATCATTATCAAATGATTTAAATATTAAATAATTTTATTATCATTAATATTTAATTAATATTAAACTATTAATGAAACCATTGCTAAAATATTAAAGTTATTTATAATAACTTAGAATATTTTTAAAGTATTAATATTACCCTTAAATGATTTTTAAAACATTTAAAATCATTTACAAATAATTACCATTAATATTTAAATATTAATGTACCCTTTATCAAAATATTAAAAGTCATTAAGTATAACATAAAATATTTTTAATTCATTTATATCCTATTTAAATGATTTTAAAATTAATAAAACCATTTTTAAACCACCTATAGCGACAGAACCGTCGCTATAGGTGTTCTTCATGTTCATCATGCAAACCAAGATCTTCATACACAGTTTCGAAGGAACATGTTTGACCAAGATTTCTGATCCAACCACGATGTTTCTAGGCATGTTGTTAGTCAGATCTTGTAATTCTAGTGTAAGATTACAAGATACAACATCAAACATGATCAAACAACATCACATTAAGTAGATATAATCAAGCAAAGTGGCTGTCAGAGGCTGTTCTTCATTTCTGGGTTGCCCAGAAATGAAGAACAGTTTGAGCAAGCACTTTTGAGCTTCCACTACATGCTGATTGTAAGACCCCAACTTTTATGAATAAAGAATAATTTTCTCGAAATATATTTTTGAATATTATGGTGTGGATTTGATATAATGTTATAGTTGTGGGTAATATTTACAAATTTTGTAAAGTAAACAAGTGGTTATATAATATTCGATTGGTCGGGGAATATTCGTTATAATAGGAAATATTCGTACGACGGCACAATCATTGGTGGACCCCACAACGGAAGTATTGTTGTAGTTAGAAAACGACATAATTATCTTTTTATAAAAATAACGGCGGAAGTGTTATCGTTAAAACCGCTGAACTACCCTTAGTAAAAAGTAAATGTCGTGTGGTTGCATAAGTAGTAATACCTGCGGTATTGGTTATTGATGCTCGATACGTGAGAAGTCACTCATTTATACTCAATTATTGCTACGATAATTCTTTGCATCATATCTCTCATATTATTGATTCAATTATTGTCACAAGATTATCTCGCATAATATGTTATATTATTAAATCAATAATTGAGACGACAAAGTTATTTATATTATTAAATTACAATATTTACAATGTCTAGAAGTTTTGTCAAGGAGAGGTTTGGTCATCTAATTGCGCGCCAATAAGGAGAAATCCTAATCGGAAAGCCCCCTCTTTCCTAGAAATTACACGTTGTTAAATATTGTGAGTTATAATATTAATGATGAATAAGTTCGTGTTGATTAAAGATGAAATTGATAGTTTCACTGTGTTGGAATTATTAATGTTAGTGAAAATCGACATTTATTTCGATATTAATTGATGTTTGGAAGTTATACTGACCAGTCGGGTAATTAATCAGATAAATGAGCAATTAATTGCTATTAATTCAGATGATTATAACTATTTGTTCACATGTGTGTACTATTGATTCACATTCTTGTACTATTAGGGGAGTTGGTGCAAGATTGATAATACATGCACGACTAAGTTAAAAATAGAGGTATAGATGGAGGTACTATAATCGTAATTCAGATTTTCACATGATTATAACTATTGATTCACATGATTGAACTATTGATTCACATTATTTACTATTAGGGGAGGTGGTGCAAGTTTGATAATACTTGCAGACTAAATTAAAAATAAAAGAAAAGTTGAAGGTATTGTATCAGAATATTTCGAGCCCCAAAACGTCTAATTATCGAAACTTTATTTTTCTATAAATAGAAGCTCATTCTTCCTTCATTTCTCACCAATTCACTAAAGCTTATAGAGCAATTATTATATAGAGAAAGAAGAAGAGAAGTCACCACCTCTACTCCAAAGATGTCCGCTTTTTCTAAGGTAAGTGTATTATTTCTTTCAGATTCATGAAGAGAGTTTACATTATTCCATTCTTTATTATTATGTTGGAATAACTCGCCTATAATCTGATCCGCATACATGGTGAAATTCTTCCATTATTCTATTCTTTATTATTCTGTTGGAATAACCTGTCTGTGCGGTCTATCGCATGCATGGTGAATTTTTTGTTATTCCATTCTTTATTATTCTGTTGGAATATCCTGTCTGTGCGGATTACGCTAGACCTGGTTCCATTCTTTAAACAAGTGTGGCTATTTGACAGCAATATTTCCTTGAAACTAAAAACAAGTGTGGCTAACTGACGCAATAGATTAAGATAATATTTAACAGACGCATTATGACAACATATCTTTTATATGGCTTGCTGAAAAATCCTATAAAATAACAAGGCATTAAGAAAAATCTTTTATAGTTTTAAAGACAACGATAAGCAATGAATATAAATTTCCTTGATGGTTAAAAAGGGTAGTTACAGCGATATGTTAAATTATCTCCAACCGCAAACATATAATGTCCATCTTTGTCATCTTCTCGCCATGGGGGAGAACCATTTCGAGCCACTGGTTCTTGCAAATTGTCATGATTAAAATGTTACATCTTGAGGTCAATGGATAAAATATGAGGATTAGACTCCCCCTACCCCACCCCACCCTAACCCAACCCAAAATTCCCCCGGCACAGGCAGACCTGATTGGTTATAGTTATAAAAGATATAAATACTACCTTAGATAAAAACTGCTAAACATGCGATAGTTTTCATGTCAAAACTGTATATTTAGAAACTAGTGTCTTTACATCTAGTAACGCCCAAGCTAACTATTCCATAGTGTTTAAGCAAAGACTGAAAGTTTAGATCAACCCTTCAGAAACTCACCTCTGCCCTTTTGTCCTGCAAATAAAGTTATGTACATAAGTTGAGCACCCAGAACTCCAGTATGTTGTTAAAGCAATGAGCTTTTGATCCACTGATGACTTGGTCCTCTATATATCTAGAATGAATTCCCCAATGATGATTGATGTTACCAAAATTATGCATCCGATGAATGGTTTTAAAATTATTTGATATGGATGTTGTGTCGTTCACAGTTGGAGGGCTTTCTCCAAAACCAGTTGGAGGAATTTCACCAAAACCTATTGGGGAGCCTGGTGGAGGGTTGCTTCCATTTAACACTGTTGGAGGAGAAACTGAGCTGCAAAAAGTCGAAAGAACAAAGGTGATGGCAAGTATTAGTTTCTTACTAAGCAGGCTATATAAGCTAAGGTAAAAGGAGGGTCGGAGAAGCTATTTTATTGGGGGTTTTTTTCCAGGATTAGAAGGTCTGAACAAGTTTCTCTCATTGATAGGAAAATGAGAATTTAAGCTTTTTTTTTCCTTTGAATTTTTTTCCCTCTCACCAACTCAACCAAACAGGAGAGAAAAGATAGCTCCTTGTCCATATGCATATACATATCAGTCTTCCTACCCTTTCTGTCATCCTCCAAACCGACTAGACCAAACAGTATCAAGGTTTAATGCTTTAATAATTATGAAGATAGTAAACCTGCCCAAGAAATAGCAAAGGATATAAAACATTACCCAGAAACTGCAGCCCCTCCATTTGATGTCATTATTGGCGTTGGAGACACTGGCGTCGGATTCACTGGCGTTGGAGAAACTGGTGTCGGATTCACTGGTGTAGGTGATGAAGATGACGATGACGACGGGTATGTTCAAGAACCAGTGCCTATACGTAATTGGAAAGGGTATACGTTATGGCCTTCTATAGCAGAAATGTACAATATCCATATTTAAGAAACAAAACTGAATTGACTGCGAAAACTTTCACACTTACTTGGATTGATGTTGGTTATCATGGGGGAGTACAAATTGTCATGATTAAAATGTTACATCTTGAGGTCAATGGACTATAGTGTTTATGGAGACTACGAAATTTATTAAACATGGATCTAATATGAATATTTAAGAAATTCTAAGGAATCAAAAAGAATAATAGAGTATCCAATGGATCTATCGACCGAGCATTGGGGGGAAATATATATCACATTATGTCAAGTAAACAAAGTACTCTTATGTTGGAAAAGAAAAATTAGTGATTATCAGCATATTCTTTTATCAACTAAATGATGAAAAAGAGTTAAATATTAGATGGAATCTGTGTATCTTCTGGTCCACCACAACATTCTGGTAAATCTAGGTTGATGAAATTTCTCTTTGCATATTAGGACTTATTATAGTAACCTCAAGAGTAAAGCAGAAAAGAGAAACCTGATTTGTGTCTTGACATGGAATAGTTACATCATCAATTAAGAAGATCTTAGGCATATCCGTCTGGTTTGAAATGTAAATAAGTGATGTCGGGGCAAAGGACTGAATAAATGCAAGTTGTTTTAACCAGTGCTTTGACAAATAGGCGCCTCTGTATCCATACTTCTCAAGTGTTTCAACAAATTTGTCTTCAAATTTCTTACCACCTGGCCATTTTACCTGTTGAATGCAACAGCAAAAATTTAGAAATGAAGAAAGCACCATCTATGATATAATATAGTTAGTTGATCCATCAGCAATTTTTGAATTTAGAGCAGCCATTTTCTTCTTTCTAAATATTTTGTAGCGGCATTGAAGGAAATATGTTACCCACATGCTGGTTGATCAGTACTGGATTTTTAATCTCTGGATATATTCCAACTACTCTGGGTGCATCCAGTGCAATTGAAATAAACACTTCAAAAGTATTGAGAGAAAATTTTCCTGCAGAGCATTGAACAAAGAAATTGATTATAACAATTGTTTATGGCTTGAAAATATACCATAATCTTAATCAATCACTAAAAGGGAATAGCATGCCATAAGTAAAAATATATACTAAAGATAGTAATCATTAAGTTCTTGTACTTTCTTTAGAGAATGTAGAATGATTATTTTCGGTTTGATTTACATCGACTTAAATTACTTCATTAAGTTCATACTAATTAATCATGTTTATTACAAAAATGAGCAAATCGGCACGAGGACTTTGATATGTTAATGAAGCAAATATAAGAAGAAATAGCTCCAACTGTGATGAATCCAGTTCAAAAGATATTACTCTATACAAAGAGTTATTGGGCTAAAGGCTGTTTTCTACATATTAAAGAATAACTTTCATATGATAAAAACTCAGAATAAGAACAAAGATACCATTACCAGCTTTTGAAAATCAGAACATAAACTGTAGAACTTGCTTTCATAGAAATCAATGAACCAGAATTCCCAAAGATCAAATCTTTGGGCACCATTCTGATCATAAATTCAAAATGAATAGAATTGAAAGCTAATCAAAATGGAAAATCACAAATATTCCCTAGAAAATTGGTTAAACAGATTTTCTTTTCTTATAAAACAGAAATTAAAATATAAATACACAACACATATGTGCATACATATTATATAATTATATAGAGAGAGAGACCTTGACATCGCAAACTAGGACCAAGGTCAAACGAGCCCTTAACAGGAGCATTCTGCTCCTCGACATCGTAATCGAGCGAAAGATACTCGGAAACGAAGCTCAATTGAGGCTCAGCCACTTCTCCCTTGTTGTTCTGAGACGTTAACTTTAGTTTCGCCAGATTCTCCAATACCTTGCACGATATCTCGTGAAAATACACCGAGTTGTCACTGTCAAACTCCGACGTCACCCTGAGGGTCGGCCGCTTAACAATTATTGACACTAATCCTCCACCTCCGCCGCCGCGAACTCCGACGGTGGGTGGTGGTGGCTGGACGCCTCTTCAATTTTAGGTTTTCCCCAAATTTTTTGTCGACTGGACTTGGAAAAGTATATTAGGAGAAAGCAGAATTGCCTAAATTATATTTAAATTTCTCAATTATATCTTTTTTGTTCAAATTTTCTTGGAATATACTCTTCTTTTAACCAAATTATGTAATTTAAAAATGATTTTTATAAATAAAAAAACTTTATTTTTTTAAAAAAAGCTTTAATTTTTTTTTAAAAGATTTTATTTTTAAACGAATATTTTTTTAAAAATAAAAAACTTCAATGACTACCGATGGGATTAAAGGCTACATCTAATTTGGGAAAAACTATTAAATGCTTGAATTTTTGAATAATTTTTGGCTAAAAATCAGAAAGGTAACCAACGCCACTTTAAAAAATATTTATTTAAAAAATGAATTAAAAAAAATTATCTTAATTTTTTTTTAAAACGATTTTATTTTTTAAAAGAAATTTGAAAATAATAAAAATGTGATCCAATGCCAAACTAACTGGCATTGTAACTTTTTTTAAATTTTTTTATAAAGCAAATTTGTAAAAAAGAAGAGTAAGATGTAACATCACTTTAACTAACGTTGGAATCTTTTTTTTTTTTTAATTTCTTTGATCTCTTGTTCTTGTTTACAAACATCAATATTTTTTTATGTTTATTCTCTGTCATCGGCGTTGGAAATGAAGGAGTATATAAGATGTGACGCCCCCAAAATAGGTATACATCACCCATTTTGAGTTGTCAATACACGGTACAGAAACAACTACAACTTTATTATTACAACAAGAAAAGCTGTGAGTTTGAATACAAATATTATTTTCTGATAATATCTATACTCAAATAAATTCTCATCGCATTTATTGATACATTATTTTATAAAATGGTGAGGACTACTAAACAATTCTTTCTAAAACCTTCATTCCATACCCCAGACTAAGACTCGCTATATTCTCGCCTCGAGAGAAAAAAATGGAACAAAAAGGAAAAGGGTGAGCTCAACTAGCCCAGTAAAGAATATTATGACTAAGATAATATACAACAAATTACCGTTAGTCTTCAACAGGGAAAAATCTAATAGAATACAATAGACAACAAATTTTAAATCAATATTCGCAGCGGAAATAATAATTCATTAGAAGAGTTAAGTAGAGAATGCAAACTACTATCTTCTATGTATGAATTTAAAAGTTCATCGTCTATCTTTTATCCTCTGTAACATCAATCAATATACATCTCGAATCAAATATTCATCTTTGCACTACACAGCCAAAGATATTCATCGATTAGTCGTGTTCATCTAAACACTGCTCATCTTTTTCACTACTTTCTGACCAAAGATATTCTTCAAAATCATTCATCTTTGACTACTGTGCCAAAGATATTCAATAATATCATCATTTAAGACCGAGGATGATGAAAAATATTTTAAAGAAACGAATCCAAAGAAACAAAATGACAAGGATTAAGGATTAAGGATTAAATGCTTTGTTTTATCCATGTTCAAAAATACCTCAAAAATAATCATAGTGGTGTAAAATTCAAGAATGATCAAAACATGGATACAATCAAAGCTAGTATCCGAATAGATATTTTGGACAAAAGAAGAAATTTTATTTTTCGATTGAATAGTGTCGATATCGTGAATAAAGGTCGTATACGTGAATAATAACTCCGACACCAAAAGATAGAAATTTCCCAAAAAAACATCTTCACGCTTCATGAATAGTACTCGTGAATAGTAATTCATGAATAGTAATCTCGACATGAAAAAGTTCCAAATTTGATAAAAAGTTCCAACCAATATTTCAGCATAATGATATTGAAGAAATAATATCTTTTGAGAAGAAAATAACATCCATTACCTCGAAAGATTAGTACTTCTAGCTGGAATACCGGGTATAGTGCTGAAGAGAACTTGCACCGTCTAACAATACTCAAAGTATACTCACAAGAATACGCTCAATATATCGAGAGAGAAATAGAGAGAAACTTCATTTACATTGTGATTTTCAATTCTAACCCAAGCACCCTATTTATAGGAAATTGCTTAGAACACCAAAGCAGAAAATTGAATATAATATTAATATATTTTTCACATTTTCTTTATCCCACCTTAGACAACTGATCTCAGCCCATTTGAATCACATGTGAGGCCAACTTAGTTGCAAAAAACGTTTTTCTCAAAATAATTAACTAAAACTCCCAAAAATTAATTATTTCGGAACTTCGAAACTTCAATAATTCATAATAAATAGCCCTTTTATCAAAAAATTCAAATCTTGCGAGTTTTTATAGGAAATTCAATTCTCTACAACTTTGAAGAAGAAAGGTTTTTCAAATTCCAAATAGAAATTGACCAAAATCCACAAATCAGGCGATTTTACAAAGTATAATCAAATTTCTATTAATAATTGTGTCCACCAACACACAAAAACATGTGTTAAACATTTAATGCCACAAAAATACTCTTCCTCCTCATATACTCATATATCCCACATTCATTGTAAAAATATCATCGTTAATATATTATTAAAATAATATATTTAAATGAATTATTTTATCGAGAAAAGAGATAAATATTAATTTTCAACAATTGTCACATTAAAATTTTCTCCATCTATATCCTCATAAAATCAATATTTTCCTCATCATATAAATCAATAATTAATTATTCATAAATAATATTACGAAATCACATTATTGTGAACCGTGCGCTTCAGGATAGAGGGGCTTTCCAATAAGGATCTCTCCTTCTCAAGCGCGCAATTAGATGACCAAACTCTCATTAGGCATGAACTTTCTAGACATTGTCAATAATGTTATCTAATAATATTATTCAGATAATATGAATTATTGTCTGATAATGGAAAATACGGTTGTAATGACAATTATTGAAACAACAATAATATAAAATGTCAACGTAGAAATTATTGAATCAATAAAAGAAAATATTTGAATAAAGAATTCTCGTAACCATTATTGAGTAGTGCCTTCAATAATTGGTGCAATACCGTGCTACTCTTGCGCGCAACAACGCCATTCATTGTGTTTTAACCACCGGTATTCCAACAATGTTAATCTGTAACAACTACTGTGCTCGTTATTTTTAAACAACTTATATTTGTCGTTTTCTTCATCCAATCGCTTTCAGTTATGGGGCCCCACACATGTCTGCTACTGGTCGCATTTAATATTCCCCGACAATGATTTAATATTCTCCGAAAACAATGAATATTTTATAACCACTTGCTTATTTTGAAATATTTGCGTATTTAACCCTAACTATTCACATTAATCAAATCAACCCTTACTTTTTCAAAATAATAAATAGAGAAAATTAAATTTCATTAATAATAAGTTGGGGTCTTACAAGTCGGATAATTAATCGGATAAATGAGCAATTAATTGCTATTAATTCACATGATTATAACTATTTGTTCACATGTGTGTACTATTGATTCACATTCTTGTACTATTAGGGAAGTTGGTGCAAGATTGATAATACTTTCATGACTAAGTTAAAAATGGAGGTATAGATGGAGGTACTATACTGTAATTCGTATTTTCACATGATTATAACTATTGATTCACATGATTGAACTATTGATTCACATTATTTACTATTAGGGGAGGTGGTGCAAGTTTGATAATACTTGCAGGACTAAATTAAAAATGAAAAAAAAGTTGAAGGTATTGTACTGTAATATTTCGAGCCCCAAAACGTGCAATTATCGAAACTATATTTTCCTATAAATAGAAGCTCATTCTTCCTTCATTTCTCACCAATTCACTAAAGCTATAGAGCAATTATTATAGAGAGATATTATAGAGAGAAAGAAGAAGAGAAGTTTCCTACCTCTCTACTCCAGTATCCATTTTCTTTCTAAGGTAAGGGGTATTATTTCTTTCGTATTCATGAAGAGAGCTTCTGTTATTCCATTCTTTATTATTATGTTGAAATAAATTATCTATGCGAAGTACCGCATACATGGTGAAATTCTTCTGTTATTCCATTCTTTATTATTCATTAGAATAACTTTTATGCATCTTGATCTATCGCATGCGTGGTGAATTCTTTGTTATTCCATTCTTTATTATTACATTAAAATATCACGTCTGCATGTGAATTACGCTAAACTTTGGTTCCATTCTTTATTATTACATTGGAATAACCTATCTGTCTTGGCCTATCGCATGCATGGTGAATTCTTTGTTATTTCATTCTTTATTATTACATTGGAATATCCTCGTGCATGCGGATTACGCTAGACACGGTTCTATTCTTTATTATTACATTGGAATAACCTATCCGTGCGGTTCATCGTATGCATGGTGAATTCTTCCGTTATTCCATTCTTTATTATTACATTGGAATATACCGTTATGCATGCATTTCTGCACGACTGGTTCCATTCTTTATTATTCATTGGAATAACTTGTCTGTGGATTATCACATGCATGGTGAATGATCCTTCGTATTCATTCCTTATTAAATTATGGAAATGATCTGCATCTCACGTGGATTACCGCATGGCGGGTGAAAAAACATTTGCGATTTCATATATTCTATGATACTCATTTGGTTAAATTTTTGGCTTCTATACTCCATGAAATTAGTAGAATATCCGGATATTTGCACTTCATCCCAGATCTTTTCATTGAAATATTCTTCTCGAGCATTTCTTGAATTTTACTCCACAAAGCAAAGATCATGTTGACAATTTGGGCGTAATTGATTTCAAGATAAATTAACTTATAAATCTTTAAAATTTATTCTTGAACTTGTTTTATTGAATTATTATGCCATTGTCATCATCCTCATGCTTATATTGGGATGAAAGTCATCTTTGGCATACGCTGCATGTAGATGGACTTGGTAAGATTATGACCGAGGATTATTCGGTATAATCATGACTTCGTAATGTTATAAATGATGTGGTAAAAGTCCTCGGTAGTTCGCAGTGCATTGATGGACGATTTTTGGTATGATTATGACCAGGGATTATTCGGTGTAGTCATGACCATTGATGATTTAATGAATATCCTTGGCCCGTAGTGTAGGGAAGACTCGATGATGTGGTTTGTTTTTTAAGCTGAGTCACAGCGATAAAAATTGATGAAAACATTTTAAATCATATAAGATAGTAGATATCATACTCTACTTGACTCTTCTAATGGATTGCTTATTCCGATGCAGTTAAACTTGATGTTTATTGTATTTTATAAGTTTAACATTGTTGAAGACTAATGATAATTTATTCTGCATGATCTCAGTCATAATATTTCTTACCGGGCAAGTTGAGCTCACCCTTTCTTTCACTGTTCTCTTCAGGAAATGAGAACGTAGCTGGGACTAGTCGGGTAATAGAGTGACGGTCCAGATGATAGCATTAGTAGTCCTCACTATTCTGTTAAAATAGTGTGACAATAAATGTAATGAGGACTCTATTTGAGAGTGGATATTGTCTAGAAGGCAACATTCCTGTTTAAACTTTGAGATATGTTTTGTCGTATATTACACGACGGTTGTATAATTAAGTTTGTATTTGTATTCTGTACCATGTATTTGGCGACTCAAGATGGGTGATGTATACCTATTTTGGGGGCGTCACACTGATCGTTTAATGTTTTAGTGATCTATGTCTTCCAGATTGTAGCCCACATGTAGCACTACAGATCTATTACAAAACATAACCATAACAACAAAACAATAGCAAGATATTGATCGGCCAAAGTCTGTCAGAATATGTGTTCTTCACGTTTCTGAAAATTCCAGAAAATGAAATTATGACCGAGTGGCTTGATTTGACCACTCACTACGTTCGATCAATTGAGTATGTAAGGGATATAAAGTTCAGGATTCAAAGTCCAGATTACAGTCTATAATCTAGATATCAAAAAAACGTCAAAACTTCAATAATTTGACAGATCTTGACCTTCAAACATCCTGTCAGACGCTGAAAACCTATTTCTGGGTTACCCAGAAACCTTGCAAGTCATGGTCGGTCAACGCAGTTTGACCTTCCATAACTTGCAATATACATACGATCTAAGTCTGATTTCAAGCCCATATCTAAGACCACATATCAAACTATAACTACCAACTTTCAAAACACAAAACACATTAAAGATCACAGAGATATAAGGCCTGACATTTGGTTGTCAGACATCCAAAACAAAATTTCCAGATTTTGTAGATCTTCAAATCCGAGCCTCTAGATGTTATGGATCTAACATCTAGCAACCCAGATCATTATTATACACTACTAACAACAGGTTTAACACATAAAAACTAACATCTAACACATTGATCAAGATCAGATTTCAAACTAGGGTTTTATACCTTCTATAATTAATTTCGATTAAAAGCTTCAATCTATTAAAGGTGTTTGCGGGGCTTGAATATGTGACTGAAATACTTCTATATTTCGTTGATTTTAGTGAGAGAGAGGATTGGTTGAGTGTTGTGCAACAATTAGGCTAGCAAATGATTTTCTCTCTCTCTCCAATCTATTTATAGAAGTCCAAGATGCATGAATTGGCTGAGCTAGAGGCTGATATTTGTCAATTTAAGTCACATGGAGTAGTTGCATTAGGTCACCAACTCCCATCTAATGTCAAAACTTACATGTTAGCTTCTTTAATGCACAAAAGGGTAATATGGTCAATTATATTGTAACTTTAATGGCATAAATATAAACTTTGCAAACCCTTAGGGTTTGACCCTTAGGGTTTAACCCTAAGGTTTAAAACATATCATTTATAATATCTAGCAATTAGGGTTTGTAAAAAATAAAAAATTTAGTTTCTAAAATTTGTAATTAGGGTTTTCTTAATTAAGTTAGTTTTCTAATTACTTTATACAAGAACATTAGGGTTTAATATCATTGATTATAATTAACCTTGTTAATTTAGCAATTAGGGTTTATAATTCTGGTAATTAGGGTTACCAAATCACAATTAGGGTTTATAATTCAAACATTAGGGTTTCCAGAAATTAATATATCCAAATGTTAATTAGGGTTGACCTAATTAATCATAAAGTCATGTAACACAGTTATATAATAGTTTTAAACTCACAATTGAGTTTCGATTTAGGGTTTCCCACAGTAAAACTAGGGTTTTCAAATACTGCCCCACAATTGACCAATCATTAACAGCTCATATTCATACAGTACATAGTTATAGCACTGAAAAATCAAAATATAATTAATATTATATTATTATTTTCATGCCTTGCTCAAAATCCAAAATTAGGGTTTGGATTCCATATCTGATTTATCTGTCATACTTAACATTATTAATTAAGTTAAAATAATTATCTTAATAATCAGTACTAAAATTCATATAATAAAATAATTATTATAATTATTCTAAAAATCATTTCATATATTATTTAAATAATATATAATTATATTTTCATGGAAATAATTAATAAAAACATTTCTACTATAACATTAATTATTATAAGAATATAATTTATAATAACCAATAATTCTAAAATAAAATTATTTGCAATAATTATTCATGTAATAAATATATTTTATATTCATCACTTAAATACATACACATTATCTTGCACATATTCCCCATATTTATTTTAATAAATAAAAAAAAATTATACTGTAAATTTATGATTTATTTGTATAGAAAATATCGTCGTTATTCTGAAGGAGTTGAATATGAGATGAGGAGATGGTTTGGAGTTAAAAAGGATTACGACTGTGAAATCTCAGATCACCCCGAAAAAGCCAATGTAATTCTCGATGCCTTAAGTAGAAAGGGTCGGAGAAGTTGTCATATTAATGTACTCAAACTGAGTTAATAACAGAGATGGCTAGGATGGAGATAGAGGTGAAGTAGCCCAGTGAATCTGGGAAGAGACTGTTTGCGACAGAGATTCAATCTACTATTGTGGAGAGAGTCAAGGAGGTGCAGCTCAAAACTAATGAGTGTGACCGGATAAAGGAGCAGTTAACCAATGGAAAAGATTTAAAGTATAGTCTCGATAACGAGGGGTTATTAAGATTTGAAGGAAAATTTGGGTTCTGAATGAGACGAAATTAAAGGAGCAAGTATTATAAGAGGCTCATAATTCGAGGTACTTGATTCATCCTGGTAGTACTAAGATGTATCAAGACCTTCGACAAAGTTTTTGGTGGACGAACATGAAGAGAGAGATTGCCGAGTATGTGAGTAAGTGCTTGACTTATCAAAAAGTCAAGGCCGAACATCAATGACCAAGTGGCTTGTTACAGTCATTGGAGATTTCGGAATGGAAGTGGGACCATATCATGATGGATATTGTGGTGGGACTTCCGATTACAACGAAAGGGTATGATGCGATTTGGGTAATAATGGACCGATTGACGAAGTCGGCTCACTTCTTGCCAATTAGGGTCAAGTATAACTTGGACCAGTTAGCTAAACTTTATGTTAAGGAAATAATTTCCAGACATGGAGTACCAGTTTCGATTGTGTCAGATCGTGATCCACGATTCACATCAATTTTTTGGAGGAATCTGCAAGAACAGTTGGGGACGCAGCTGAAGTTGAGTACAACGTATCATCCACAAATTGATGGACAGAGCGAGAGGACAATTAAGACGTTAGAAGATATGTTATGATCTTGCGTCCTGGATTTTAAGGGTAGTTGGGATGATCATCTACCATTAGTAGAGTTTGTGTATAACAATAGTTATCATGCAAGCATAGGTATGTTGCCTTACGAATCTCTATATGGAAGGAAGTGCAGAACACCATTATGCTGGGACAAAGTGGGAGAACTGAAAGTAATATGCACACAAGCCAATCATGTTTGATGATAAAGCATATACTTTGTAACAATCTTATTCATTTATTAATAAAAAGTATTAATTTATTAAAGGCTTTTAATTATCTACATGATGCTGTTTTATAATATGTGATAAACCCATAGTTTTAAGCAATGCTTTTAGAATAATGATGATGATCATTCTAATGAGATCTAAATTCTTAGAAAGCTTAAAACTAAAATAGTTCCCAATCATTGGATTACTAAATTGGGGATTAGTGAATCCAGATAGATTGGTACATCGTTGCTTGTTCATTGGATGAGGATGATTGATCTCACGATCATCTCGTGGAGACACTAAAGCAAGTATTTAGGTGCTTATTAGAGAATAAGTTCATCGAACGTGGCTCGCTAAGGAATACCTAATGGAGTTTTACTTGCTGTCAATAGGAATTCTGTAGTGATAGTAAGATACAAGTGATCCTTGGACTTGAGATCATCATAGTATCTTGTGTATGATGAGTTATACTTTGACTTATTCCTTAAGACCCTTAGGGTATATCAAAGGGTATGCTTGGGTATAATAAGTTGTACATGGAGATAATGTATGATCAATAAAGAATCTACCACTTCTATTAAAAGAAGAGAAATGTCCTATGTGATTCGATAAATGACAACCCAAAGAGTCCTTGGCAATGCGAATGAAATTAGAAAGGAGTTTCTAATTTGCATTATTTGAGTTGTGCATTTAAGAGTCGAAATACATATAGTTAAATAAAATAAGACTTGATGTAAATTCCATGTCTTATATTTAATTGGGATATCAGTATGGTGGAAGGATTGAATTGTCACAGTAACTATTTACTCAAAGGTTCTTTTATGATTAATGTTGAAATCTATATTATCCGGAAAGTCGTTGATCGCTAGGAGGCTTATCTCTATTGTAGAATAAATATTATTTATTTAAATAAATAAATTATTTAATTTATTTATTTAAATAAGATTAGAATTGTTCTAATTGATTTATTCACAACCTGCTTAATATGGAGAACCTAAAGGGTCACACCATAAAAGGAAGAATAATTATTTAAGAAGTTAATGACATAATCGTAATAATATAAAGTATATTTAATTTAATCTATGGTGATAGAATAAATTAAATAGCTTAATATTTATTATTTAATATTTTAGAAATATTAAATATAAATTAATAAGAGGAGTCTTATTAATATTATTACAATTATTATTATTTTAATTTCTAAAAGAGTTTAGGAATTAATTTAATATAAGTACTCTCATTTATTCCTAATTGGATTAGGAAGAAAAATTAGTTAAAGGAGTTTAATTAATTATCCCTAATAAGATTAGGGAGCTTAATTAATTAAAAGAATTTAATTAATTAAATAAAACCCAATTCCTTAATTGTTAAGGTGGGTTGCCCACATCTATAAATAAGAGGAGTCTTATTATGGGTGATAGTGTTGTTAACTTTTACAACATACGTAATAATTCCAATAGTTGGGAGAGTACGCCTTTTTCTATAGAGATAGAAAACTAGGGTTTAGCCAACCACCCATCTTCTTAAATCCTTCTTCTTCCTTGGTGGATCACCTCTAGAGGCCAAACACTTGGGTGGCTAACGTTGATCAAAGGAAGGAACCAAACCCGGTGGATTCAAGTTGAACGCAAAAAGAATTGGAGGTGAACTTGTACCTGAGGAAGCTCGGATCTTCAAGGGTATGATTCTTGTTCTTCAATTTTTTCGTTTAATTAATAATTATGCATAAAGGGTGATCCGGGTGTATGGTTTGTAAAATTTTAAACTCTGATTTTTCCACGTTTCCGCTTATTTTTGCAATTTGATTGCGTTCATGAATATTACAAACCCAACAAGAACGCCGAATGCTAGGGCCAGAATTGGTGTAGTAAACAGCGGATATAGTGATGTTGATACGAATGCGTCTCGTAGCAGCTCAAGGCAGACAAAAGAAGTATGCAAACTTGAATCGAGAAAATAGGGAGTTTGAAGTAGGCTCTTACGTGTTTTTAAATGTATCTCACTGGAAAGGAAAGATACGCTTTGAAAAGAAGGAAAAGTTAAGCCCAAGGTTTATAAGACCTTTTGAAGTGTTAAAATGGGTAGGTGAGGTAGTTTATATGATAGCATTACCTCTAGACCTAGAATGAATACATAACGTGTTTCACGTATCTGTGTTACGTCCTTATAAGATGTATTATAAGCCCGTAATAGAGTATGAGCCTATTCATATCGAGAAGGACTTAACGTACGAAGAGATGTCGATTCAAATTATCGATAGAAAAGAGCAAGTTCTGCGGAACAAAGTTATACCTTTCGTGAAGGTGTTAAGGAAGAACCACGATGCAGAAGAAGCAACATGGGAATTGGAAGAAAAGATAAGGAAGGATTACCCTCATTTATTTGCGTAATGTGAGATGAGATTCTGGGGACAGAATCTTTATAAGGAGGGAAGAATGTAACGACCGAGAAATTTGGATCTATTGTAAAATAATTTTATTTAATTAAATAATGAATGAAATTATATTATTTGTTATTATTACGTGTTAGTAAGATGAATGTCGTTCTATAACCTAAAAACGTCGGAACGTCGTAGTATTTTAACTACGTGAAGGAATTAAAATGTTTGAATTTCCAAAACGAAAATAAAAGTTTTTCGAGAAATTTTTTAAAAAACACTATTCATCGATTTCTGCTCGGGAATTATTTTTGAACTTTCGAGAAATACATAACGATAGAATATTGAGGTAAGATAGATTATGTAATAATAATTCAAGTATGGAAAATGTAGTTTTTCGCATGCGGACTTAATTCGAGAACGTTAGGGAAGATAAAGTGTTAAGGAGCTAAAGTGATGATCGTATAATACATAGGTATTGTACGAGGAAATGAATATGAGTATGATACGAAGTATTGTACGAGTATGTATGAATGATGGTATGTCATATATGTTGAATAAGTATACGAGTGAGAATACGAGAACAATACGTAGAGTATATGTTCTAAGGCTTTAAGCCAAATGAAATGGACTTGTATGATTGTATAGCAATTTATAAAGTCCAATAGAAGATAATGTGCAAGCCCGAGTGTAAGCAATGGTAAAGCCCAAGTGTAAGCAATTTTAAATCCCAAAGTGTAAGATAAGTTAATTAAACCTAAAGCCCAAATTATTAATCCAATGGGTTAGGGTGACCCATGGGGTAACCCATGATCATATGGTTGAATGTGATGACCAAGTAAATAATGTGGGGACCAAGTAAATAATGTAATGGCCAAGCAAAGGAAGTATTGAGCAAGTTAACTTAATTGTGAAGTAATGAATAGTAAGGAGGTGTACTAAGGAGGTTGGATTGGCTATGGACTAAAATACCCTAACTTTGGTTTTCCTATAAATAGAGAACCTTGGATTTCATTAGTTGTTTTTTAACTTTCACCAACAACTTAAGTGCTTAATTGTTAGAGAGAATAAGTAAGAAAAAGTTAGACTTCCATTATTAGAAAAGAAGAAGAAAAGCTTGATCATAAAAGTTAATGATCCTATGTAATTAGTCTTCCATCTCTACAATTGTAGGTTGATAAGAGAAGTGTTGATCGATTGACATGTATGCTAAGAAATGATAAGAATGAATAGTTTAAGGACTTAAGTCTTAATAAGCCATGTATAAGAACTTTGTTCATAGTTAAGTTATGAACTAAGGAAGAACTTGTAACATGTTTACATGAATGAAGTTTGTATGAGAAGAAGAGGTAAGGATGATGGTTAGAAGACTTAAACTATCATGAGTCATGTGAAATGAAAGTGTAAGTAGTTTATTGTGACGCCCCCAAAACAGGTATACATTACTCATCTTGAGTCGCCAGATACATGGTACATAAATCAAATACAAACTTAATTATACAACTGTCGTGTAACATACGACAAAATATAACTAAGAGTTTAAACAAGAATATTGCCTTCTAGACAAAATCCACTCTCAATGGAGTCCTCATTACAATTATTATCACACTATTTCACAGAATAGTGAGGACTACTAAAGCCACTTATCCTGGACCATCACTCCATTTCCCTACTTGTCCCAGCTATATTCTCATTTCTTGAAGAGAACAATGAAAGAAAAGGGTGAGCTTAACTAGCCCAGTAAGAAATATAATGACTAAGATAATGCAGAATAAATTATCCTTAGCCTTCAACAGTATAACAACTGATAGAATATAATAGACAACAATTTTTAGATCAACAACTGCAGTGGAATAAACAATCCATTAGAAGAGTCAAGTAGAACATAAAATCTACTATCTTCTATGATTTAAAAAGTTTTTCATCAACTTTATCGCTGAGACTCAGCTTAATAAATAAAATCGAATCATCTCTGCATCACGGCCAAGGATATTCATGTAATCATCAATGGTCATGATTATACCGAATAATCCCTAGTCATAATCATACCAACAACAGTCCATCAATGAACTACAAGCCAATGAGGACTTTCACCACATCATTCGTCACATTACGGTCATGATTATACCGAATAATCCCTGGCCATAATCATACCAAGTCCATCTATGCACGTAAGCTAAAGATGACTTTCATCACAATATAAGCATGAGGATGATGACAATGATATAAGCATTAATCAAACGCAATCAAGGATAAATATTAAAGACTTTAAATTTATCTAGAGTTTAAAAATATCTACATTGTCAACATGATACTGCTTTGGGGAGTAAAATTCAATAATAATATTCATGTCTCAAAAATAATTTGGACAGAAAAGAAATATATTTTTCGGGTGAATAGTAACTCGTAAATAGTACCCCGGTAAGAAAAGTGTCCCGAATACCCGAGTGAATAATACTAGAGTGAATAGTAACCGGGTGAATAGTAACCTATAAATAGTAACTCATGAATAGTATTCCGATAATAATATCCAAATGTTATCAATCACTTAATAATCTCATAATCTAATATCATTAATATTATAACAATATTTTAATCATTTCTTAAACTTATAAACAATTTATTTTAATTATTTACACTTTACTAATTAAAGCATTTAATTATCCAAAAATACCAAACTCATAAGATTTCATCACCAATATCCAAAACCCTCATCAAAAATCTGCATATACCTTATATAGGATTCCCAAGCCATAAAATCCTATTTTTCAATTTTGTTAATTCACATAACATATTTAATTCATTTACTCATAACTAGTCCATTTTCATGAAAAATACAAAAGCAGTACAAACAAATTTTCTTTTCAGGGATTTAGCAGAATATAGTCCCATATTGAACATATATTTTTCTCAGAATTTTTAAAATTCATTTACTATTTTTCATATGGCCAAAAATGCTGAATATTTAGATATTTATCATAAACTGTACTTATGTCCAAAAATTCCAAAATTTACAGGGTATACTGATGTTATATATATTTAATCCCAATAAAAAATTCACCAATTTTGGAGTTAACCACAAGGAGTTATAAGCGTTTACTTTTAAAATTGTCTTTTCCCATTAAAATTCATAACTCCTAATATATACATCCAAAAATCGCCATTTTTGGACACAATCTAGAAAACTCATCAAATTATCATTTCAAATTTTTCTAGAATTTTTGAGGGTCAAAAAAATTATGAAACTGCCCCCTACAGAAACCCCTTACTTACAACGGTTGAACAAAAATAATATTCCTTACGAATATTGAACGAAAATAATATTCCTTACGAATATTAAATGAATATATTGAATATTGAACGATAATAATATTCATACGAATACGAAAAATAATATCTCTTCAGAATATAAAAAAATAATAACCCTTACCTCATAAGAAGACTTGATACTGGAGTAGTGAAGTAGCAGACTACTCTTCTTCTTTCTCTCTATAGCTTCACTCTCTATAATTGCTCTTGTGAGTCTTAGTGAATTGGTGAGAATGAAGGAAGAACGAGCTTCTATTTATAGGAAAATATAGTTTTGATAATTGCACGTTTTGGGGCTCAAAATATTACAGTATAATACCTTTTTCTTTTTCTTCATTTTTAATTTAGTCCTGCAAGTATTATCAAACTTGCACCACCTCCCCTAATAGTACATCATGTGAATCAATAGTACAATTATGTGAATCAGTAGTTCTATACATGTGAAAATAAGAATTATAGTATAGTACCTTCATCTATACCTCCATTTTTAATTTAGTCATGCAAGTATTAATAATCTTGCACCACCTCCCCTTATAGTACATACATGTGAATCAATAGTACACACATGTAAACACATAGTTATAAGCATGTGAATTAATAGCTATTAATTTCTCATTTATTCGATTAATTACCCGATTGGTCAATATAACTTCCAGACATCAATTATTATAAAAATAAATGTCAATTTCCACTAACACTAATAATCACAACACAATGAAACTATCAATTTCATCTTTAATCAACACGAACTTATTCATCATTAATATTATAACTCACAATATTTAACAACCAGGTAGTTTCCAAGAAAGAGGGGCTTTTCGATAAGGATTTCTCCTTATCACGCGCAATTAGGTGACCAAACCTCTCTCGATGTAACTTCTAAACATTGTCAATATTGCAAATAATAATATGAATAACTTTGTCGTCTCAATTATTGATTTAATAATATAAAATATTATGCGAGATGATATTGTGACAATAATTGAATCAATAATATGAGAGATATGATGCAAAGAATTATTTGTAGCAATAATTGAGTATAACCGAGTGACTTTTTACGTAAGCATCAATAATCAATACCGTATGCTACTATGCAACCACGCCAGACATCGTATTTTTTACTACCGGGTAGTTCAACGGTTTAACAGAAAACATTCGCCGTTATTTTTATAAAAGATAATTACATAGCTTTCTAAATACGACAATACTTCCATTATGGGGTCCACCAATGATTGTGCCGTCGTATGAATATTCCCTGTTAAAACGAATATTCCACGACACAACGAATATTTTATATCAACTTGCTTACTTTGCAAAATTTTCAAATACTAACCACAACTATAACATTATATCAAATCCACACCATAATACTTCAAAAAATATTTTGAGAAAATTAATCTTTATTCACAAAATTCGGGGTCTTACAATCTCCCCTTCTTATAAAATTTCGCCCTAAAAATTTACGTACGTATATGGTAGTTTGAAGAGTTGAAAATACCTTGCTTTCTAGTCGGATTATACCTTCCCGATTATTTCCTCTCTATCATGATTTTCCCATTTCTCATCTCCTGTATTTCAGCTAGAATATAGTTTCAAAATAAGGGTTAATTGACATGTCACATATTATCCCTATACTCTGACCGACCAATTAAATACCAAATAACTTAGGTAGGTCATACTAGCGAAGGAATTCCCCGTCTCTCCCCTCCTAGTTCTTGTCTCACATCTCAGCCAGTGATCATATCCCTAAGCTTTGATACCAACTGGGATGCCCCCAAAATAGGTATACATCACCCATCTTAAGTCGCCAGATACATGGTACATAAATCAAATACAAAGTTAATTATACAACTGTCGTGTAACATACGACAAAACATAACTGAGAGTTTAAACAAGAATATTGCCTTCTAGACAATATTCACTCTCAATGGAGTCCTCATTACAATTATTATCACACTATTTCACATAATAGTGAGGACTACTAAAGCCACTTATCATGGACCATCACTCCATTTTCTGACTCGTCCCAGCTATATTCTCATTTCCTGAAGAGAACAATGAAAGAAAAGGGTGAGCTCAACTATCTCAGTAAGAAATATTATGACTAAGAAAATGCAGAATAAATTATCCTTAGCCTTCAACAGTATAACAACGGATAGAATATAATAGACAACAAGTTTTAGATCAACAAATGCAGCGGAATAAGCAATCCATTAGAAGAGTCAAGTAGAACATAAAATCTACTATTTTCTATGATTTAAAAAGTTTTTCATCAACTTTATCGCTGAGACTCAGCTTAATAAATAAAATCAAATCATCTCTGCATCACGGCCAAGGATATTCATGTAATCATCAATGGTCGTGATTATACCGAATAATCCCTGGTCATAATCATATCAACAACTGTCCATCAATGAACTACAGGCTAATGAGGACTTTCACCACATCATTCGTCACATTACGGTCATGATTATACCGAATAATCCCTGGTCATAATCATACCAAGTCCATCTATGCACGTAAGCCAAAGATGACTTTCATAACAATATAAGCATGAGGATGATGACAATGATATAAGCATTAATCAAACACAATCAAGGATAAATATTAAAGACTTTAAATTTATCCATAATTTAAAAATATCTACATTGTCAACATGATACTGCTTTGTGGAGTAAAATTCAATAATAATATTCATGTCTCAAAAATAATTTGGACAGAAAAGAAATATATTTTTTGGGTGAATAGTAACTCGTGAATAGTACCCCGACAAGAAAAGTGCCCCGAATACCCGAGTGAATAATACTAGAGTGAATAGTAACCGAGTGGATAGTAACCCGTAAATAGTAACTCATGAATAGTATTCCGGTAATAATATCCAAATGTTATCAATCACTTAATAATCTCATAATCTAATATCATTAATATTATAACAATATTTTAATCATTTCTTAAACTTATAAATAATTTATTTTAATTGTTTACACTTTACTAATTAATGCATTTAATCATCCAAAAATGCCAAACTCATAAGATTTCATCACCAATAACCAAAACCCTCATCAAAAATCTGCATATACCTTATATAGGATTCCCAAGCCATAAAATCCTATTTTCTAATTTTGTTACTTCACATAACATATTTAATTCATTTACTCATAACTAGTCCATGTTCATGAAAAATACTAAAGCAGTACAAACAAATTTTCTTTTCTGGGATTTAGCAAAATATAGTCCCATATTGAACATATATTTTTCTTCGGAATTTTTAAAATTCATTTACTATTTTCATATGGCCAAAATCTGTTTAATATTTTGACATTTATCATAAATCGTACTTTTATCCAAAAATTACAAAATTTTACAGGGGTATACTTGATGTTATATATATGTACTCCCAATAAAAATTTCACCAATTTTGGAGTTAACCACAAGGAGTTATAAGGGTTTACTTTTAAAATAGTCTTTTCCCATAAAATTCATAACTCCTAATCTATATATCCAAAAATTGTTATTTTTGGACACAATCTAGAATACTCATTAAATTATCATGTTAAATTTTTCTAGAATTTTTGAGGGTCAGAAAAATTATGAAACTGCCCCTAGCAGAAACCCCTTACTTACAACGGTTTAACGAAAATAATACTCCTTACGAATATTGAACGGAAATAATATTTCTTACGAATATTAAACGAATATAATGAATATTGAACGATAATAATATTCATACGAATACGAAAAATAATATCTCTTCAAAATATAAAAAAATAATAACCCTTACCTCATAAGAAGACTGGATACTGGAGTAGTGAAGTAGCAGACTACTCTTCTTCTTTCTCTCTATAGCTTCTCTCTCTATAATTGCTCTTTTGAATCTTAGTGAATTGGTGAGAATGATGGAAGAATGAGCTTCTATTTATAGAAAAATATAGTTTCGATAATTGCACGTTTTGGGGATCAAAATATTACAGTATAATACCTTCTTCTTTTCCTTCATTTTTAATTTAGTCCTGCAAGTATTATCAAACTTGAACCACCTCCCCTAATAGTACATCATGTGAATCAATGGTACAGTCATATGAATCAATAGTTCTATACATGTGAAAATATGAATTACAGTATAGTACCTTCATCTATACCTCCATTTTTAATTTAGTCATGCAAGTATTATTAATCTTGCACCACCTCCCCTAATAGTACATACATGTGAATCAATAGTACACACATGTGAACACATAGTTATAAGCATGTGAATTAATAGCAATTAATTGCTCATTTATCTGATTAATTATCAGATTGGTCAATATAACTTCCAGACATCAAATATTGTGACACCCCCAAACCCAGGTACTTCATTCCCACAGGATTTGGTTTTCACTTAATCAAACATTCATATCTAACTGCCCAATCACAATAAAACTGGATAAATAAAATCTTTCCCATTAAAGGGTTACAAAATAAAAATTTCCCAAGTTGTCTAACCTTTAAATACAATCATTCAAATGCGGAAAATAAATAAACTTCATTTAAACAAAGTCTAAGATCTTAATCAAAGTAAAAATTACAAGTCTTCATCATTTGTGCATTTTTCCCTTTCCTTTGCTAGTCGAAGGTTCAACTACCTTCTCTTCTTTAGCTGCAATGACTTTATAAATATGCAAGAGTGAGCAAAACAATTGCTCACTGGATATAATAGAGAATCAACAGGAGTATAACAATAATAACTGCCCAAAATAGGTTCATCAACAGTGAATAGTACTCTATCAACAATAATCAGAAACTGAAATCCCAAAATATGGAAAATATACATCACTCAGGGTCGTAAGACCATGAACTACGTCCACAGTTGCAAGTAATCTGTCAACTCCAACTTTAACAGTCATAGGACTATAAGGACCTCGTACTTAGCGGGATTAGCCCTTCGTACAATGTATTGTGCACAAACATTTTAACGCTATGCGTAAGTTAACCCCTAATCATAACAATAGGGTTGTTCATCTCAGTATTTAGAGTACAAGTCCGCACCAAAGGAAGTTTGGTTTGGATAAGCTTTCAAGGTAATTTGGAATTCAATGAACATCAACTAAGGATTAGTTGAATAAAACCAATAACATTAAACTATGGAATAATCGTGATTGAATCAATCATAGTAAACTAAAGTCATGCTTTAGGAATAATCTAATAGCATACAATTTGAATAACTATAACACACCTTGCTTGAACAATACTAAGCCAAGGTTAATTAGAATTGAATACTAAGCATGCATAGCAATTTGAACGATAAAAATGCTCGACATTAGTATATATAGTTGTCCATGCTAACCAACAAGTTAAATACAAGAATAACTTGTTCAACATCAAACTAAAGTTTAGACAGCTTGCATCATTATAAGGTAATCGAATTGGAAAACAATAATTAGTTCAACGAGATAAAGGATTAGAAAACTTGCCTTGCTCGTAGGCTAAACCGAATAAATACGAATCACAATATCCTATAAACATATGTCATCATTACATAGTTAGCCATTACCACTTTACAAACATAACTAAGTACGTTCATCATTTAAAAATTGGATTTTTAATCACATAATCAAGTTACAAAACAATTTAGTTATTAATAACATGTTCATTCTAGGTATAGAAACATTAAAATCAACATTTTACAGTCCTACGATTATCACATAACAATTCTTAAGATTTCGTGTACAAAAGTACACCGTCGACCGATTCGCTAACTCGCCACACATGCATTTTACGCTTTACACTATGGCTCGCGTTCTTTGCATGAGGATGGCGTATGACATGATAAATAAATAACTACGGTTGCGGCTACATATGGCGATGGCGTTGTGGCGCCACTAACGTCTTCTTGGTCAAGCCACACAAAATCATAAGTTCGATCGATCGACTTAACAGCAGAACAAAGACAAGAAAAGCCAATTTTGGCGTACAAGCTCATTTCTAACAGACTAATTAGCATGTAATTCATACACAAACTTCATGTAAACAAAATTCAAGAACTCCTAACATGTTTCTACCCATATAACAACATAAACAACAAATTTAACACATTCAATTTCACTATTTTTGATAAAAACTCACTTTTTGATATTTCAATGAAAATCAACACAGTAAATTTTGTTTTTCAATCAAAACAGTTAATTCAACATATTTTTATCAATAATTATACATACTCTATCAAATTAAATGGTCAATTTATCAACTAAACAACTAATTAACCCTCAATTTCTACTATAAATTAACCCATACTCATTCACAAAAACTCTCTGTAAAAAGGTTTTCTTCACAAACTACATACATAACCACAATACATTGATTATAATCATATATATCCTATGAAAATAACTTTACAACACTAGTTTATCACATGAACACACATAAAATAAACAATTATCTTATCACAAGAATTTTACAGAGAAATAGGAGAAGAGAAAACTAAAACTTTTAAAACTAAAAGAAATAGGAGAATACCTTGAAGAAGATGATGATGGCTATTCCTTTCTATTCTTAAGCTTCTTCTTCTCCAATCTCTAGCCTTTCTTCCTCTCTTCTTTTCTTCTTATCTTCTTCTTCTCTTCTTCTTCTTCCTTTGAGTTTTTCTTTTCTTCTCTCTCTCTATTTAGCGTACTAGATATCTAACGTATAAAATATAATAGGTACTAATTATATAATAGTATAACTGATATCAGTTATAATAGTTTTGAAAATCAAAAGCCATAAGGCTTGTTTGGTTACTAACTAAAAAAAAATAACTCATTAACCCTTACACCTTGTTTGGTAAAGCACAATTAGATTAAAGACTTAATAAACATTAGGCCTTGTTTGGCAAAACTGAATTAAACTCCCATAATTTATTTTAGTAATTCCTTTATAGCAAGGTTATTTGTCACACTTTAATTTAATTAAATTAATTCTAAAAACAATTTATTAAATCTCTTTAACACATAAATCAATACCACAAAATTATAATTTTCTTTATAATCATAACTTTCTTTAATCCACTAACACATCCTTTTAATTTACAATTCAAATTAAAATATAATAATTTATTTATTCAAAACTTTCTAACTTAATAATTAAATTAAATTAGCAAAATAAGTAATTTCCTTAATTATTTATTTAACAAATAGCTAACAAAATTGAATCAAATTTGAACAATTATTTATTTAACAATAAACACATCCATTAAATACTTAAATAATTCAATAAATATTTAATATAACAATTAAAAATTCTGGAACGTTACAATTATTATCGAAATAAATGTCGATTTTCACTAACACTAATAATCCCAGCACAATGAAACTATCAATTTCATCTTTAATCAACACGAACTTATTCATCATTAATATTATAACTCACAATATTTAACAACCAGGTCATTCCCAGGAAAGAGGGGGCTTTCCGATAAGGATTTCTCCTTATTGGCGCGTAATTAGGTGACCAAACCTCTCCTTGACAGAACTTCTAAACATTGTCAATATTGCAAATAATAATATGAATAACGTTGTCGTCTCAATTATTGATTTAATAATATAAAATATTATGCGAGATGATCTTTGTGACAATAATTGAATCAATAATATACGAGAGATATGATGCGTTAATTATCGTAGCAATAATTGAGTATAACGAGTGACTTCTTACGTAAGCATCAATAATCAATACTGGTGTGTTACTATGTAACCAATGCCAGACATCATTCTTTTTTACTACTGGGTAGTTCAACAGTTTAACGGTAAAACTTTCGTCGTTATTTTTATAAAAAGATAATTCTTTCGTTTTCTAAATACGATAATACTTCCGTAGTGAGGTCCACCAATAATTGTGTCGTCGTATGAATATTCCCTGTTAAAACGAATATTCCACGACACAACGAATATTTTATATCAACTTGCTTACTTTGTAAAATTTTTAAATACTACCCACAACTATAACATTATATCAAATCCACACCGTAATACTTAAAAAAATATTTTTAGAAAATTAATCTTTATTCACAAAATTCGGGGTCTTACATTTATACTTTTATAAGTTATAAGCTCATGAAGAACAAGTAATAATTTATCATGAAAATAAGTTAATTAAATGATTAGGTTAAGATGTTAATATGATGGAAATAATCCATTTGAAATGATGAATAAACCATAAGTAATGAAGTTATGACGGAATTCACACGATTAGACGATAATTATCGAATTCGTAAAATTCTCGGATTAAAAGTCGAATTTTGATATTGAGCTCAGAAATGTTGGTTTTCAATGGAGACAATTCTTATTTGGCATTATAGAGTTGCGGACTCAAAAATGATCGAATTCCAACTTAGAACGAAAGAAGCGAAGCGCCGAACGCTCACTTAACGCTTATCGCTTTTGTTTAAAAATGAACTAATAGGTGAATTTTGAGTTAACGAAGTCGAAAATGGAAAATTTTTGCATGAACACGTAGAGTATGTGATTTGTGAGCTATTGTCTTTTGAACGAGCCAATTCGGACTTATAACGAAGAAGTTACGAGCCCGGAAATCTCATTTAAGAAAATTTTCAGAAGTTTTCAATGCCTCGAGCCAGTACAAGCAAATACCACTCAAGGCATTGTCCTTGGCGCCAGAGCCTGTGCTTGACTATCACCCATCAGAAAGTAGCACCGCAAATACAAAATAATTGAATCGGACTCAGGGCCAAATAATAGCCAAGTCCGGGCCTTACACATCGGAGAGTGGTCAAAGCAGAAGACCAACATGAGAGAGAAGAAGTGGCGCGGCAGTGCCAAAAGTGAGAGAACCCTACTGGAAACTCGCGCCATAGCACGAGTTATAGAGTAATAGTTGGCGCCATAGTGCCAACCTTAGAGTTTTCACAGTGAAGAAAGGTTAAGAAGATAAAAAGAAAGGAAGTTGGTTAATGATAAAGTGTAACATTAATTAACTTATTGTAGCATTGTTTAAAGTATTTTAAACCTTGAAGTATGATAACTAAAGGTTGAATATAATCAATCAAACTTAAACGTAATGGCGATGTAAACTATAAATGGCAAGCCAGAACCAATAGTAACAAATCTAATATATGATTAGATTGAGAAGAAGGGTAAGATTCATTAGGAACCATTTATGTTTATTCATGACCTCATTATGTGATCATCTATTGTAAAGACTTTAAAGACTTAAAGTAAACGTGTAATAACAGTAGCAGATGTTGAAGGCAAGTATTCTAACCCTTGTCTATGTTCAACCTAGACAGGTTTTGTGATTCATGTATTCTTACGCATGAATTGATGTATGATGAAGTCAAAGCCAATTCTTTCGGCTAGACTTATGATATGTTGGATTATTTACAATCTATTGAAGTATTGTCAATATTTTACCAAACTATATTGGTATGGTTTTCAAATGAAGACTGAGTATGCTAAGCAAATGTTTTGTCGTCAAACGACAGACACGTGAGGTTGCCACCATTTAAACGTGCATACGTTTAAAGAATGTAGTTTTGATCAACATAGAGTACTATAGGTTGATCACCTAGACGTGCTCGTAAGTAATGCCGAACTTACAAACTTAGTGTTGGGTTGTCCTTTTTAAAAGAAAGTATGAAATGCTCAAGGTCTTGGACCGGAATTGATGTTTTACTGAATGTTGTCATTGTAAAACGTTTTAAAGAAAAGAGAAGTGCTATTTTGAATTATCGATAGTAATTTATAACTATTGTTCAATTATTAAAGATATATGATTTATATGATTCAAGCAAATTGTTAAATAGAATTGTTGTACTTGCTGAGCTAGTTATGCTCACTCTTGCTTGAACCATATAGATGCAGCTAAGACCGAACGGATCGAAGGATCCGGCAAGGATAAAGGAATGGCTAAGGCGAACCTGTAGATGACCTATGTAATAGTATAGGTTTGTATTGATAATATTTGATATTATGACATGAACAAATGTAAAAGTTATAAAGAACCTGGGAATGGTAATATTGTTGGAATATATATAAGACATATTCATTCTGTTCAGGGTTTTCAATTGAATGTTTATGTGAACTGTAGCACTATGTAGCACCATTTGTCGGGTCGTAAGATACCCGGATTTGTGGGCTTCATAATATTCGTGTTTTCACCAATGGTCATGATTATGCTAAATAACAATTCATCTTTGCACCCTTGGCCGAAGAGAACGCATTGTTATGATCATACCAACATCTGTCCATCAATGCACTACGGGTCAATAAGGACTTTTACCACATCATTTATAACATTATGGGTCATGATTATACTGAATAATCCTTGGTCATAATCATACCAATCAACAGTCAATCTATGCACTACGGCCAAATATGACTTTCATCACAATATATGCATGAAGATGATGACAATGATATAAGAATTTAATTAAATGAAAGGAATGATAAATTTTAAAGATTTATAATTTAATTTATCCAAAATTCAATCATATCCAAATTGACAATATGATACATACACATACAACCAAGCGTATTACTGTACTTTTACCACCGGGTATTTCAACATTTTAACGGTAAAACTTTCGTTGCTATTTTTATAAAAAGATATTTTTGTCGTTTTCCAACTCTAACAGTAATTTTTTTGTGGGGTCCACTAATGATTTTGTCTTCATACGAATATTTCCTGATAAAACGAATATTCCCTGACACAACGAATATTTTATGACAACTTGCTTACTTCGCAAAAAATTTCACATATCACCCTTAACTTTAACCTTTTATCAGTTTAACCATTTACTAAATAGAATAATAATTATAAGAAAATTGAATACGTTAATTTCATAAAATTCGAGGTCTTACACTGATTATCATACCTTTTTCTAATTTGATTTACTATCTCAGTTTATTAATCAAGAACATCAAGTAGAATTAGCCATCTCTCGATGTACTAACCCCGTATTAACTTAAATCCACAATTCATAGAATTAAGCCAAACACCCTAATTAACTAATTCACTATGTCTCTATGTGAATTAAAATCAAAGAAGGTTTAAAGTCCAAGTTCTTTACGCGATTACATGCGATGTTAGGTATATCTCTATCCTAAACATACATCAAAAAATCCAGTTAATTACAGAATTCAAGAACACGTGTTATTGTAATTAGGTCTACATTCATACATCATCTCTCGAGTCCATACAAATCCACACAAAATTGGTGATCAAGTAATTCATAAATTAAAGTACAAATCATAATAGATGAACTAAATTGATAGTAATATTAATCTGGAATTAAAGCATAACAATCATCATTCAACAATAAAGATTCATTGCAAGCCTAATTAAAAATTTAGTTCATCATAAACGAATTAAAAACTGAAATAAGTAAAGAATTCATCATCCCAATTACAAAATTCGAATTGAAAGACAAAGAACAGAATTACACCACCCTTGTCCTCACTCCAATATGCAATTTTCGAGATCTTGACCTTCTTTGCCCTCCTCTAATGTCTTCTTTGAAAAATAGGGCTCTAAGTGTAATTGATTCATTAATTGATTGTAGTCTCTATTGTGATTGATATCTCCCAGCATAAGTCATGTAAAACACTGATAAAAGACGATCAATATAGTCCCAATCCATGCCAATGTCCATCAGTCCAAGCTTCTGTAGAGTTTGAATCACAATAGGATAGCTCTTTTCTCGATCACGTACCCTCCCTTGGCGGGGTTTTACTCTTGATATAGCATTTTACGGAGTCAATATTTCTGCAAGACTTACGTTTTTTCTTGCTGCATGCGGTGTTTTTCTCGCCACAATACCACAAATGTACCACAAATACCATGTCATGCGACCTAAACACAAAACAAAACAAAAACAAGTAAAGCTGTACAAAAATATACAGAAAAAACACCATTTAAGTCCAAATAGGAACCAATTTGTAGGTATGAAACCCACTCATTATGTGGCATACAAATACTCGCATGATAACTATTGTTGTAAGCAAATTCAAATAAGGGTAAGTGGTCGTCCCAGTTTCCCTTGAAGTCCATCGTAATATGCTCCCATTTCCACTCTGATATTTCCAACAGTTGAAGTAGTCCACTTGGCCTCTGGTGTTCTGCTTTTACTCTTTGACAAGTAAGACATCTACTGACGCATTTTGCCACCCCTCGCTTTAGATTGGGCCATTATCTATAAATGTTATCGAAGATCCCGATACATTTTCGTGCCTCCTGGATGAACAGAATATGTCGTATTGTGTGCCTCTTGCAAGATTTCCTCTCTTAGTTCAATTACAGCTAGCACCCATACTCGACCCTCAAATCTTAATATAACATCCTTATCCATCTTGAACTTTTTTTCTTCATTCTCTAATGTTCTCTTTCTAATCTTCTCGCATTCTTCATCTTTTTCTTGTGATTCCTTTATTCTATCTAATAAAGTCGGGTGAGCTTCCATCACAAATAATCTTCCTTCCGCTTCTTTTGGTTCCTCCACCTCTATTTCCAACGTTTCCATTTCTCTTATTAATTCCTCCTGAGTTATCAATTTAAATAACTTCTCCATTCCCTTTCTATTCAAAGCGTCGACTACTATGTATGCTTTTCCCGGGTGATAAAGAATTTCACAGTCGTAATCCTTAATTAATTCCAATCACCTTCTTTGTCGCATATTCAACTCCGTCTATGTGAAGATATATTTTAGACTCTTGTGATCCGTATATATCTCACATTTTTCTCCATAGAAGTAATGCCTCCAAATATTTAATGCAAAAACTACCGCCTCTTACTCCAAGTCATAGGTAGGGTATCGTTTTTCAAAATCTTTCAACTATCGTAACGTGTACGCAATGACCTTGACATGCTGCATTAGCACACATCGAAGTCCTCTATGCGACGCATCACTATACACCACAAATCCTCTTATATCATCTGGTAATGATAATACAGGCGCCTCGCTTAACCTCCTCTTCAACTCTTGAAAACTCTCTTCGCATTTGTCCGTCCACATGAACTTCACTGTCTTCCTCGTTAGATTAGTCAATGGGGTCGCTATCTTGGAAAAACCTTGGATAAATCTTTGATAGTACCCAGTTAATCCTAGAAAACTTCTTATTTTTGTTGGCGTCTTTGGTTGTTCCGAGTTACTTACCACCTCCACTTTTGTAGGATCCACTGAAATTCCATTTTGATCTATCACGTGTCCTAAAAATTTAACCTTCTCCATCCAAAATTCACATTTCAAAAATTTTGCGTACATCTTTTCCTTTCTCAACGCTTCCAATACCATCTTCAGATGTTTGGCGTGCTCTTCCTTGGTCTTCGAATAGATCAAAATGTCGTTGATAAACACTACTAAGAACTTATCTAAGTATGGCTTGAAAACTCGATTCATCAACTCCATGAATGCTGTCGGAGCATTAGTCAACCAAATGACATCACTAGAAATTCGTAATTTCCGTAGCAGGTTTGGAATGCCGTCTTTGGTATGTCCTCCTTTCGCACTTTCAACTGATGATAACTCGTTCATAAATCTGTCTTAGAAAAACACTTCGCTCTCTTCAGTTGATCGAAAAGGTCGTCTATCATTGTCAACGGATATCTATTCTTAATCGTCACTCGGTTCAACTCCCGATAGTCGACACAGAGCCTCATCGATCCATCCTTCTTCTTTACAAACAACACTGGTGCTCCCCAAAGAGACACACTCAGCCGAATGTAACCCTTATCTAACAACTCTTGTAATTGTATCATCAATTCCTTCATTTCTACTGGCACCATACGATATAGGGCTTTTGAAATTGGTGCAGTTCCTGATGCTTAAGTCTATTACGAATTTGATTTCTCTGTCTGGTAGAAGACCAGGAAGATCATCTGGAAATGTCTAGAAAATATTTAACTATCGATATATTTTTCATTTCTACTACCTTCTTCCGAGTATCCACAATATAGGCTAAATAACCTACACATCCTTTCTTTAATAATTTCTTAGCCTGCATCATCGTAAGGTAACATGATTGCTTAAGCGATGAGCTACCATAAAACACCACCTTAGACCGATTTGAAGTCTGAAGGGTCACACTTTTCTTTTGACAGTCGATTATCTCAATGTGGCTAGATATCCAATCCATTCCTAATATCACATCAAACTCTCCCAGTCTTATAAGAATGAAATCTACGCTTAGTTCGTGACCTCTAATGTTTTCACAACAGTTTTGGTAAATGAACTCTACGGGAATTATTTCCTTATTCGTAATCTCTATGTTCAATGAATTTTCTAAGCGTTCTTGGGGTAGGTTTAATCGACTAGCAAATTCTTCAGACACAAACGAACAGGTAACACCTGAATCAAATAATACATAAGCATTTATATTATTGATTGGGATCATACATGACACCACGTCCTTCGTAATTACTGCATCTTGGACAATCATATTAAAGGTTCGGGTAGTCGGTCAGTTGGATTGCTTTGGTCTGCCGATCATTAGCTTGCTGCCCCCTCCCTGTTGGTCGCTTCCTCCGCTGCTCCCCTTCTTTAGACAGTCTTTGATTTGATGCTCGGTTGAGCCACAAGTGAAACATCCCTTGATCTTTTTCGGCTTTAGGCAGTTGGGTGAAATGCCCCCTTCCTGACCGTAGTTGTAGCAAACACTACACCCCTTCCAACACTCCCCTTGATGGTTCTTCCCATATTTTGAGCAAGCTTCACTCCTTTTCTTAAACCCTCCTTGATAACTTCTTGACTGGCTGATGTTTCGATTGTTATTATTGTTGGAGTTATTATGGTTATCCCATTTCCTCTTTCCCATATTGTTTCCACCACTGCTACTCACCCCACGAGTTTCTCCCCCAATATTCTTATTCTTCTTATTCACTACTTCCCTCAGCAATGATCGCCTTCTCCAATAATGTGTCGAACGAGTCGATTTGAAGGACCGACACCTTTTTGAACAACCAAGGTTTCAGTCCAAGTTCGAAGCGTCGAGCTTTCCTCTCTTTAGTGTCTACTTGATGTGTTGCAAAACGTGCGAGTTTATTAAAATTGGTCGTGTACTGCGTCACCATCATCTCCCCTTATTTCAGTTCTAGAAACTTTACCTCCATCTTATTCTTCATGCTCTACGAGAAGTAATTCTCGAAGAACAAGGCCTTAAACATTTCCCAAGTTATAGTCCCTTCTCCCACTCTCTGTTGATTGGCTTCCCACCAGTTGTTTGCTTCACCCCTCATCATGCATGTAGCGAACATGATTTTTTGGTCTTCACCCACACGAGCAATGGCGAAGGATTTCTCCATTTCTTTGATCCACGTTTGTGCTACGATAGGATCGGTAGTACCCATAAATTCCAGATGTCCTACACTCCTAAAGTCTTTAAAGTTCATAACTATAACTGCTTGGAGATTGGGTTGTACTGGTTCGTTGTTTCTTCCCCGCAGGGCTTCTCCTAGTAAGTCTACTAGCCGTTGGATAGGGTCCACTTGTTCCCTTCCGCTATTAACCGATTCTTCCAGTGTTGCTAGTCTACGTCTGGGCGGTATTTTCTACATCACAAAATTTATCCTCATTATCTAAGTATATTAATTAAGTATTTCTTTAATGCAAAAAGGAAACAAAATTTTATCACACGGTTTTTGAAATAAGAATATTTATATTCATATGCCCAATCATTACATTGATATGATCATTCCTAGCATACTTCTATAAATGTTAACCTTTATCCCTTAATATCACAAAAGATGGGGAAACACTAACATACTATCCCTTTAACAAGAACCTACTCGGGGTTTACATAACTGTCCCAAATCTCATACAAAGATTAGGATTACATATAAAATATACATAGCATACCTACACTACTAGACACCTTAACCAACTAAATATCCTAACATCCCGCGCTTCACTGCGCTCTTGAACTCAACCTGTGCCATGTGAGCCATCATTTCCCTGCTCAAAGTGTGATGGATCTGTCCCTGTTCCGCTAGATAATGGTACATGCCATCAATCAACCTCTCCATAGCTGTGCAAAAAGCATAACTTTTTTGGTTCATCTTCCTCCTCTTACACCTCACCTCATCTTCTAAGTTTCCTGCCCTATCATTGACTTCTTCCCACTTCTCCTCGAAGTGTATCCTCTTCATAACCTCCATCTCTAGCTGTACACGAATAACCTCCTTCTCAGCTCCCTCTACTCGGACTCCTCCAGCTTGCCTGCTAATTCTACATTCCTGGCTATCGATCGGTGGAAAAGGGTTCCCATCTGTATGCCTGCTTCTTTGCGATATGCAAGTTCTACCTCCATTTCCTGCATCTCCAATTTCCTCTTATGGTCTTCATCTCTCAGCTTCTACATCTCGATTTCTCTCTCCTGAGCCTGGGTCTCTAGTTCCTCAACCCGACACTGAAATTTCAGAATTTGTTACTCGTATTCTCCCAACATCCGATCCTCGAATGTAGCCTCGTCAGAATCTTCCACGAGCTCATAATCCATGGGATCTTCCTCAGGATCCTACTCTACGGAAAGTGGTTCTATCTCCTCCTCCTCATCCTTATCATTGATAGGAGCCACAGTCGAAATGGGCTCAGCTATCAATGGTGCCTCATACACCACGTGTATGTCACGTGGCTCCTCCTCTACCACTCTATTGGGTCCTCCCAAATCCGTCATCCTACAACCACAAACAAAAGACAAACAAACAACAAACTTCATTAGAACGTAAATTCATTACATGGAATGAAAATATATTTCATAATGCCACTAAATCTCTAGGAAAACTCTATATGAGTTTTATCTCCTTTTATCCTCTAAGTTCTTCTAAGGTTATAGTCTAAGGATTTCTTGCTCCTAAGGTTTATAACCCAATGTTTTGATACCAACCTGTGACGCCCCCAAATTTGGACACTCATAAATTCGATGCATCACATGCAACTTCTAATATCATACTAAAATCATTAACAACAGAATAATAGAATAATTTACATTTTTATAACATAAATATTCTTGTCCAAAGGTTTCGTGACCGTTACTACAACGTTCCAATAATTAAACTTAAACATAAGTTAATTATTCCTTAATACAACATTATAATAATAATCATAATAGTTGTCCTACACTTAAAGGACTAAGCTATTTCGTAGCCTTTGTGACACCCCCAAACCTAGGTACTTCATTCCCACAGGATTTGGTGTTCACTTAATCAAACATTTATATCTAACTACCCAATCACAATTGTGATAACCCGGGATTTCGAATAATCAAAATTTTACGAATAATTTTTTTATTTTTAATATTGACATTGACTATTAATATTGTACTGAGAATCCGTGAGACAAGTTTCAAGAAATGGTCAAATTAAGTATTGACTGAGAAAATAGAGTAGAGTTGTGCTTAACACCTTTAGAAATCCTAACCCTAATTTTTGGAAAGGGGTTCGATAGAAAATTCAATTAAAATAATTGTATCGATGGGTACGTGTTTGTACTATATAGGAATGTTGACCAATGATTGACTGGATAAGGTTTAAAATTAATAAACCCTATTAAGAGATTAGAAACCCTAATCCCGAGATTAGAAACCCTAACGCGCAGTTAGAAACCCTAACGCGCAGTTAGAAACCCTAATCGAAAGACGGGAAATCCTAATTTAAAATCTGGGATTCCTAAACCCTAATTAGGAAGCCCTAATCTCAATTGGCAAGCATAATGTGTTAATTAAACACTAATATGATTAGGAAAACCTAATTAAATTAGGAAACCCTAATTTTAGTTTTAAACATTTTAATTTTCTAATTTGTAAACCCTAATTTGAAAATTGTGGAAGCTATTATTTTAAAACCTAAGTGTTAAAACCTTAAGGTTAAACCCTAAGGGTTTGGAGAATGTCTTGTATGCCCTTAAAAATATTTAGATAATGACAAAAATGCCCTTTTATATATTTTAGTAAGCTAACTTGTTAAAATTGCAAAACCTTTAGTTGGTGAACTACTAACTTGACTTTGTGGTACAAAATCACTAGCCAAATTCGTTCATAACTTCAGATCTAACAACTCTTGTCATTATATAAGAGAATTGGAGAGAGAAAATTCACAAAATTTAGTCAAATTTCAACCTAGCTCTCACCAAAACCATTTTCCTCTCAACCTCCGAAATTATCAAGTTCCTCAGTCACATAAACAATCCCTAGCAACCATAATATCAGATTGAAAAGAAAGAATCAAAGCCTTGCATTAGAAAGGTATAAACCCTAAGTCCCTACTTGATCTTGTATGCTTGGTCAAAAGTTATGTTTATGTGTTTGGATCTTTGCTAGATAAAGTTTTTCAGTGATCTATGTTGATCCATGATGGATCCATAGCATCAAAATGGGTAAAAAGTGATTTTTCCAAAATCTGTTCTCGAGCTCTAAAGTTGTCTGACAAGCAAATGTCAGTTGGCTTAGATCTTCATGTGTTCATGTTATGAGTAGTTTTAAAGCTTTAATATGTAGCCTGACATGTTGTCTTTAAACTGGAAGTGGTATTACAGATAGTTGATGTTTAGATTTGAAGTTATTCATGGTCAAAACCCGTTGACTGGGCATGACCATGAACTTTCTGGGTAACCCAGAAAGTGTTAAAGAGCGTCTGACAAGATTTTGTAGTGTTCGGATCTGTCAGTGTTAATGAATTTTGTTGTTGTTGTTGTAATACATGTGTAGCATGGTATCCTGACTATAGATTTATAACTTTATATCATATAGTTGATCAACAGGATGAGTGTAATATTTGGTCAAAGTAGGCCAATCAGCCATGACTTCACTTTCTGGGATTTTTTAGAAAATTTATGAACTTAGTTTCTGACAACGTTTGACCAGATTAAATCCGGTTGTTGTGTTGTTGTTTATCTGATTTGTTGCTTCGTTCTTGTTCCTTGACACAAGTAGTATATAATGGAACCATTGTATTACATGAATCATGAACGGATCTTATAGAAAAATTAATTGGAAAGTGATCTCTCAGACTGCTGGGTTTCTGGGTAATCCCAGAAACTGTCTGACAATGAATTCGAAGGCATAGATCAGCTTGATGTGTTATTGTTTGATCAAAGTGTGAGTTGGATATTGTAGAGTTACATTTTCACTAGACGATTGAAGATTTAACCTAGCCAAAACAAGAATAGATTCGATTTTATGATTGGTCAAACAGGGCAGCTTGATAACGAAGCTGTCAATGTTCTTGACCTCAAGAACACCAACAGCGACGCTTTCTGTCACTAAAGACCTACAGCGACGGTTTATTTATTTTCTATTTTCAGTTTTTCCGAAAAATGATTAAAAATTAGAAATAAATTATTAAAATTATTAAAATTGTTTTAAAAATTATTTTAAATTATGAAAATAATTTCGATTATTTGGGATATTTTCATTAATATTTATAATTATTTGAATATTAATGATATTTAATTTATTTAATTAGTATATTAAATAAATTAGAGAAAAAATGATTTAATATTATGAAAACCATTTAAGAAAATATATTGAGTTATAAAATGTAACTTTTAATATTTTTGGAGATTTGTCATTAATAATTTTATATTAATGATATTTGATTTATTTGATTATTAAATTAAATTAATAAGTTAAAATGATTTTAATGATTTAAAATCATTTTAATTGAGAATAAAGTGTTAGAAAATAATTTAAATTAGATAATATAACTTTCAATATTTTTGGAGAATTCTCATTAATAAATTAATATTAATGATGTTAGATTTATTTAATTTTTATATTAAATAAATGAATTAAAAATGATTTTATTGATTTAAAATTATTTAAAAATGAGAAAATGATTTAAAAATATTTGAAGTTATAATTAATGACTTTTAATATTTGGATAATAATTTCATTAATATTTAAATATTAATGGTGATAATTTACAAATGATTTTAATTACTTTAAAAATCATTTAAGTAGAATATTGATGATTTAAAAATATTTTAAGTTATTAAAATTAACTTTAATATTTTGATAAGTATGTTATTAATATTTTATAATATTAAATATTAATAATGATAAGATTATTTGATAATTAAATCATTTAAAATGATTCCGATGTTTGAAAAATTATTATAAATTATAATAATTGCTTGATAATTATTAATAGCTTCCGAAAAATATTATAAATGATAATTGACTTATCTAAATTAATATTGAAGCTTAGAAACCGATTTTTGCTTGACAATGACAGTGTTAATTGTCGGATAGGGTGACCAGAACACCGAGAATGGACCGAAGTCCAACCAGACCGAAATAGTTAGACTTGTTATATGTTTATATAGGTTATAAACACTCGATGTAACTATGTGTTGATGTGCTAGAGAAAATTTGATCAGAAACTACAAAATTTGTGTGTTATAAATGACTGTGCTAATTATGAGACCGACATTGTTGATTATAGGTCTTACCAACACAGTAAATTATATTATGTAGCTGTAATCAGTGGAAGAAGCAAGTTCCCTAACTCAACCTTGAGTTATTTTCCATTTAATTATTATTGGTGGATAATTATTGCTAATTATACCACATCCGGGGATTTATTGTTGAAATTAAATTATTAATTTTGAAAATTTATATTTGTAGAATTACTGTTATTGGATATTAATATCTGTAGAAGCTAATATTGACAGTACAGATAATATCTGCTTATTGTCGAATTATGTTGAGAAATATCTTAGCTAATTATTCTGGCTAGACGATCATTTGTTTGAACTTGATAAGTTCGAAAAGAGAATTCAATTATTATTGACAGATCGATGCTAATTATTTCGGCTAGATCGAGAAGTAAATAGAATTTGAAATCACAGTATTTCGTTGTTAAATCAAAATCTTGATTCTGAGACTGAGAAGAACAACCTTTTATACAAAGGGAACATTTATGATCGTATATTCGATCCTTGCGCGCGACTTAAGTATTATGCATAATATAGGGTATACTAAAGCTGATCACTTTATATACTTGCAGAGGGGTATGATTTAATCTTAATGGTTATCTGATACACCTGGGTATATCAAACTATAACTTTGATAGTTACTTGAGAAGAAAAGTTCAAGATACAATGGATCACTCAGCATAAATCTAGAAAACATTCCACTTTGTTATTTCGTAGAATCAATCCTTGATTATTCATTTGAATATCATAGAAAACTTTAAAAGCGTTGTATTCTTTCATTATCAAATTATCGTTGCGTAGAATGTGGGAAGGTTTGATATTGATTTTCTATATCTTTATCGTATGTCTTAACTTGCGGGGCAAACTTGTTGCTCACCCTTGCTATAAATAAAACTTTTTAGCTAGGGATGAAGTTGCAGATGGTGCTGCGAAGAAGAATAAAGGCAAAGGCATCGTAATTAATTAGTTTTATGAACAATATTATTTATATGGTTGTATTGTAAACCCTTTTTGTATATTTAAGAGGGTATGTTTGTAATGTTAAGGTTAGCAGACCTAGGATTAATATATTAACAACATATGTTAATGTGGTATGTATTACTATTCACATATGGAATGGATAGTTAGATGCTATTATATTATGAATCGTGAACACCAAACTCGGGGGTCCGGTAACCCGGATTTGGGGGCGTCACAACAATAAAACTGGATAAATAAAACCTTTCCCATTAAAGGGTTACATCATAAAAATATAAAAATCTCCTAGGTTATCTAAACTTTAGTCATCATTCAAATGCGGAAAACATTACATCACTTCTTTAAAATAAAGTCTAAGATCAACATAATAAAAATCTAACATCTTAATCAAAGTAAAAATTACAAGTCTTCATCACTTGTACACTTTTCCCTTTCCTTTGTTAGTCGAAGGTTCCCCTACTTTCTCTTCTTTAGCTGCAATGAGTTTATAAATATGCAAGAGTGAGCAAAACAATTGCTCACTAGATATAATATGGAATCAACAGGAGTATAACAATAATAACTGTTGAGATAGGCTCATCAAAAGTGAATAGTACTCTATCAATAATAATTAGAAATTGAAATCCCAAAATATAGAAAATATACATCACTGAGGGTCGCAAGACCATGAACTACATCCACAGTTGCAAGTAATCTTTCAACTCCAACTTTAACAGTCATAAGACTATAAGGACCTCGTAATTAGGGGGATCAGCCCTTCGTACAATGTATTATGCACAAACATTTTAACGCTACGCATAAGTTAACCCCTAATCATAACAATAGGGTTGTTCATCTCAATATTTAGAGTACAAGTCCGCACCAAAGGAAGTTTGGTTTGGATAAGCTTTCAAGGTAATTTGGAATTCAACGAACATCAACTAAGGATTAGTTGAATAACACCAATAACATTACACTATAGAATAATCGTGATTGAATCAATCATAGTAAACTAAAGTTATGCTTTAGGAATAATCTAATAGCATACAATTTGAATAACTATAACACTCTTTGCTTGAACAATACTAAGCCACGGTTAATTAGAATTGAATACTAAGCATGCATAGCAATTTGAACGATAGAAATGTTTGACATTAGTATATATAGTTGTACATGCTAAACAACAAGAATAGCTTGCTCAAGAATAATTTACATCATTATAAGGTAATCGGATTGGAAACAATAATTAGTTCGACGAGATAAAGGATTAGAAAACTTACCTTGCTCGTAGGCTGAACCGAGTCAATATGAATCAAAATATCCTATAAACATATGTCATCATGACATAGTTAGGCATTACCATTTTACAAACATAACAAAGTACGTTCATCATTTAAAAATTGGATTTTTAATCACATAATCAAGTTACAAAACAATTTAATTGTTAATAACATTTTCATTCTAGGTATAGATACATTAAAATTAACATTTTACAGTTCTACTATTATCACATAACAATTCTTAAAATTTCGTGTACAAAAAGTACAATCGTCGACCATTCTCGCTAACTCATACCATGGGCCACACGATTCTGATAATGGGTTACACTGCATGAGTGGGGATGAGCCATACACATGCAGAATAATTCACGGCCACATATTGCGGCGTGGCGATGAAATATGGCTACCACTAAAGTATCATTGGTCACACATGCGAATCATAGCTTTCGATGACAAATTTCAAAGAATAAAGACAAGAAAAAGCCAATTTTGGCCTACAAGCTTGTTTCTAATGAGACTAATTCACATGCAATTCATACAAAACTTCATATAAATATAATTCAAGAATTCCTAACATGTTTCTAACCATACAACAACATAAAAACAAATTTAAAACATTCAATTTCACCGCTTTTTGCTAAAAACTCACTTTTTGATATTTCAATGAAAATCAATATCAGAAATTTTGTTTTTCAACCAAAACAATTAATTCAAAGCATCTTTATCAATATTTATTGTAAGACCCCGAAATTTTAAATAAAAAAAGAATTTCCTTTATTTTGAAATAGTAAGGGTTGATTTGATTAATGTGGATAGTTAAGGTTAAATACGCAAATATTTCAAATTAAGCAAGTGGTTATAAAATATTCATTATCGCTCTGGGAATATTCGTTTGGTCGTGGAATATTCAGACGCTTGTGGGAATATTCGCAGACAACCACAGCAATGACCATGTAATGGGACCCATAACGGAAAGTGATTGGATGAAGAAAACGACAAATATAAGTTGTTTTTAAATAACGTAGTTGTTGTTGCTAGCTATCATCGTTGAATACCCTTGGGTTAAAACACACTAATACGCCGTTGTTGAACAAGAAAGACACCTGTGATTGCACCAATTATTGATTCTTACGTAAGAAGGCACTACTTCAATAATGGTTACGTAATTACTTCGCTCAGATTTTATCGAGTTAATAATTGCGTGTTGATATTTTATATTCATTGCTGTTTCAATAATTGTCATTACACAAAGATCTTTCATTATCGGCAATAATTCATATTATCTGAATAATATTATTAGATAACATTATTGGCAATGTCTAGAAAGTTCTGCTCTAAGGAGAGGTTTGGTCATCTAATCATGCGCCAAGAAGAAGAAATTCTTATTGAAAGCCCCTCTTTCCTGAACCGCCGGTTGTCAATATTGTGATTCTCGTAATATTATTTGTGAATAATTAATTATTGATTTATATGATGAGGAAAATATTGATTTTATGTGGATATAGATGGAGAAAATTTTTAAATGACAATTGTTGAAAATTAATATTTTATCTTTTTCTCGATAAAATAATTCATTTAAATATATTATTTTAATAATATATTAACTGATATTTTTACAATGAATGTGGGATATATGAGTATATGAGGAGGAAGAGTATTTTTGTGGCATTAAATGTTTAACACATGTTTTGTGTGTTGGTGGACACAATTATCGAATCAAATTTGATTATAGCACAGAAAATCGCCTGCTTGTGAATTTCGGTCGATTTTTGTTTGGAATTTGGAAAAACTTTCTTCTGTAAAGTTGTAGAGAATTGAATTTCCTATAAAAACTCATGAGATTCGAATTTGCTGATGAAAGGGCTATTTATTATAAATTATTGAAGTTCAAGTTCAAATAATTGATTTTGGGAGTTTAAATTATTTTTGTTAAGAAAACGTTTTTGTATTTTTTTGGACATCATTAACATGTGTGGCTGGTGTTTTGACCAAAGGTGGGCTAAGGAAAATTTGTATAATTATATTAATATTATATTAAATTTTACTTCTTTGGTGTTCTAAGCATTTTCCTATAAATAGGGTGCTTAGGTTAGAATTGAAAATCACACCGTAAACCCAAGTTTTCTCTATTTCTCTCGATATTTTGAGCGTATTCTTGTGAGTATTTTGAGTATACTTTGAGTATTGCTAGACGGTGCAAGTTCCTTCAAAGACTATATAAATCTTAGATTCTAGCTAGAAGTACCGATCTTTCGAGGTAAGGATATTATTTTTTTTTGTAATGATATTATTTCTTCAATATCATTATGTTTGAAATGTTGATCCAAGTTTTTATCAAATTTGGAACTTTTTCATGCTCAGGTTACTATTCACGAGTTACTATTCACGAGTTACTATTCATGAGTTACTATTCATGAGTTACTATTCACGCAGTACTATTCATGAAGCGTGAAGATGTTTTTTGTGGAATTTCTATCTTTTGGTGTCTGAGTTACTATTCACGATATCGACTATTCACGATATCTGACTATTCACGATACTCAGCATTATTCAATTCAAAAATAAAATTTCTTCTTTTTTGTCCAAAATATCTATTCCGGATACTAACTCGATTGTATCCATGTTTTGATCATTCTCAAATTTTACACCACTATGATTATTTTTGAGGTATTTTGGGCGTGGATAAAACCAAGTACTGAATCCTTAATCCTTAATCCTTAATCCTTGTCATTTTGTTTCAATCGGATTCGCTTCTTAAAAATATTTTTCATCATCCTCGCCTTAAATGATGATATTATTGAATATCTTTGGCCCAGTAAGTAAAGATTAATGATTACCTCGATGAATATCTTTAGCCTTTAGTGCAAAGATGAACAGTGTTGAGATGAACATGACTAATTGATGAATATCTTTGGCTCAGAGTGCAAAGATGAATGATTTCAAGAATATCTTTGGCCCTCAGTGCAAAGATGAACAGTGTGTGAGATGAACACGGACAGGATTGATTAATATCTTTGGCCTCAGAGTGCAAAGATGAGCAGTGTTTAAATGAATATGACTAATCGATGAATATCTTTGGCTCAGAAAGGCAAAGATGAACATTTGATTCCGGATGCATATTGATTGATGTTACAGGGATAAAATATTGATGATGGACCGTTAAATTCATAGATTATAGTAGATTTCATTCTCTACGTAACTCTTCTATGAATTATTATTTCATTGCGTAATATTGATCCGAAACTTGTTGTCTATTGTATTCTATCGATTTTTCCTCGTTGAAGACTAACGATAATTTGTTGTATATTATCTTAGTCAAAATATTCTTTCTTTAGGCTAGTTGAGCTCACCCTTTTCCTTGTTGTTCCATTTTTCTTCTCGTGAGGGCGAGAATGTAGCGAGTACTAGCTCGGGGTATGGAATGAAGATTCTAGAGAGAGTTGTTTAGTAGTCCTCACCATTTTTTGTAAAATAATGAATCAATAATGTGATGAGGATTTATTTGAGTATAGATATTATCTGAAGATAATATTTGTATTCAAACTCACGCTTTCTTTGTTGTAATAATAAAGTTGTAGTTGTTTCGCACCATGTATTTGGCGACTCGAATGGGTGTTGTGTATACCTATTTTGGGGGCGCCACTTGCTAATATCGAGCTTAGGGATATGATCTCTGGCGGAGATCGGGGAATAGAACTAGGAGGGGAGAGACGAGTAAATCCTTCGCTAGTGTGTCCTACCTAAGCTTATTTGTTGGTTGGTCATAATATAGGGGTATTATGTGATATATTGATTTCCTTAATTAACCCTTGTTTTATGATTGTTTTTAAGAATGGCTGCTGAGAACGTTAACAATGGAGTGAATGAGATCGTGGAGACACCTCTAATCGCCAACCAGGATAATGTGATGTCAGGCGAAGAAGGAATTAGAGATATCCATGTGGTGAGTGAAGAATTGATAGTTGCAATCTTTAGAGATAATCCCGGATGTAATAAATGAGAGAGTGAGGAAGAAGAGAAGAAGAGGTACCAAGAGAGTTTATTAGAGGTATTTTATGATCGAAATATAGAATTGCAAAATCGTATTCATGAGTTAGAAGAGCGAAAGCAAAGATTGCGGTGGTCGTGGAGCAAAAGGATGCAACGATTCAAGCTTGTGTTACCCGATACGTGATGCTTGAATGTAAGCACTCTTTGGCGAGTATAAGATGATAAAGTCGGAATCGAAATGAAAGAAGAAATAATCCTGAACGAACAGTGAGAATGAGTGATGCATGGGTAAAAGTCGCACGATCGCGTTGATATTATGGAAAGAGATGTCCAATCTAAAAGAGAAGATTTAACGATGACGGGAAGACGTCGGAAGAACATCAAAGACACCATCAACAAATTCTAGGGGAAGAGAACGATCGCCGCTTAGATGCTGAGATGTGGAGAGGAGGACATATAAGGTCAAACTGCTCAAAGCCTTCCAAGGTATGCTATAATTGTGGAAAAGAAGGACATATCGCTTCGAGATTATACGATATCGAAACCCGATCCAGCGTGAATGGTGACTCAAAAGGATGTCCCGAAAAAGTCAAAGTCAACGGTTCTTGGAAGAGCGTTTGTCGTGACCGTCAAAAATGCAAGGAACCCGAACGAAGTTAGCACGGTTAGTCAATTATAAATTCTTATGAAGTATATACCTTACTAGATACCTGGGATTCTACCCATTCTTTTATCTCTCTTACTTGCGCTCAACGTTTGAACTTGATGACTACGGAGAAATTAAACTTTGACCTATCTATGGAGACTCCATTAGAGAAACTTTCATTACATCCGTTGTTTAAAAATCTTGCTTGATTCAAGTTGGCGATTATCACATTACCGATCTTATCTCTTTAAAGATACTTGCTTTTGATGTGATTTTAAGGATTGATTGGTTAACTACTCATCATGCCAAAATTGATTGTTTTCGTAAGGTTGTTAGTTTTCATATTCCTAAGCAACCTGTTATTCGAATTCAAGCAATCAAACCATTGTAGTCAAACATTTTCATATCAAGCCATGAAGTCATTCGCTTATTATGGATGTCAAATTTTCTTAGTCCATGTTATGGATTTGAATAAAGACACGCCGATTTGAATAATATTCTGTTGTTATTGATTTTCCCGACGTATTTCTGAAGAATTTCTTGGCTTACTCCCAAAGCTTCGATATTAAATTTTGTATCGACTTTGAACCCTAGACAAAACTCATTTCTAAAATCTCATATCGAATGGCTCCTATTGAACTTCGTGAGTTAAAAATTCAACTATAGAATTTGGTACTGAGCCTTTATCTTGTGACTTCCTTTGTGAATTCACCTGCTTGCACTCTCAGTAGGGGACGCCATATTCGTGCGATAGTAAATCGATAGGTATCTTTGTGACGTACTATCCAAGATTGGGATATGAGTCACAATTGAGAGCAACCTAAGTCGCTTATCGAAAGACGTAGCTTTCTAGGCTTAGTTGGTTATTATCGAGATTCGTTGAAGGATATTCTCGAATCGCTATTCCATTAACGCAAATTGACTCAGAGATACAAAATTCGAATGGAGCAAGGAATGTGGGAAGAGATTCGAAGAACTCAAGAGGAGACTCATTTCAGCACATGTTCTGATCATGCCATCCTGGAAAAGCGAACGTGGTAGCTGACGCGATGAGTAGAAGATTATATGCGGAACGAAAAGGATGATGTCAAGTATACGCATAGAGCCAACTTTAATAGAAAAAGTTAAGATTGCTCAAGCCACCGACTCGGAGCTGATGCGTATGAAGAAAAAAGTACAAGAAGGAGCTATTCCGGAAGCGAGAATTGATACTTCGAGTCCACTCTAGACTTTGTGTTCCTAACGACTCTGATTTGAAGTACAAGATTATGATGGAGGCACACAATACGCCATTTGCAATCCATCCTGGAAGTACTAAAATGTATCGTGATCTTCGACATACATTTTGGTGGAGCAATATGAGGAGAGAGATCGCGTAGTTTATCTCGATGTGTTTAACTTGCCAACGTGTAAAGGCGGAGCATCTTGTACCTAAGGGTCCGTTGCAACCACTTGAGATTTTGAAATGGATGTGGGAACACATTACCCTGAATTTCATTACTAATCTTCCCAAGGTTTCTCAAGGCATAGATGCGATTTGGGTTATTGTTGATAGATTAACCAAGTCTACTCATTTCTTACCGATACGAGAAACTTATTCCTTCAACGCCTTTCTCGTGATGTACGTGAAATGAGATTGTGAGATTGCATGGCATGCCAAGATCCATAGTTTTTAGATCGTGACCCAAGATTCACTTCATGATTTTGGGTTAGTTTGTAGAAAGCTATGGGCACGAATTTCTTTATTGGCTTGTTGCATACCATCCTCAAACGGATGGGCAATCGTAAAGGACTACTCAAACTCTTGAAGATATATTAAAACTCGTGTCCTAGATTTCAAAGGAAGTTGGGATAAGTACTTGCCATTGGTGGAATTCTCATACAACAATAGTTATTAAACAAATATAGGCATGGTTCCATTCAAGCATTATATGGACAAAATGTCGTTTCTCCAATATGTTGGGATGAGGTGGGTGAAGCAACATTGTTGGGACCTTGAGTTAGTACGTATGACTAATGATTCGACAACGTATACAAAACTAAGAAGATCGATAAAAGAGTTATGCGAATCTTCATCGAAAGGACGTGGAATTTAGTGTAGGGGATCATGTATTGTTGCGAGTTGCTCCATGGAAGGGAGTTACAAGATTTGGGAAGAGAGGAAAGCTCAATCCACGATTTATCGGTCCATTTCAAATTCTTGACCGAGTAGTAGAAATGTAGCCTATAGACTTGCGTTACCTCCGAGTATGTCTCGTGTTCATAATGTGTTTCACATATCCGCATTTCAGTAAATATGTGAAAGACCCGAACCACGCTATTGAGTTAGAACCAGGACGAGATAGCCAAAGACTTAACGTATGAGGAGGTACCACAAGATGTTGGATAGGAAGGAGCATGTCCTACGCCAAGAAAGGTCATACCACAAGTTAAAGTTTTGTGGAGGAATCATGCTATAGAGAAAATGACCGGGAGTTGGAAACTTGGAAATGAAAGCGAGGTATCCTCACCTTTTCAAAACACCAGTACGTCGTCAATTTCGAGGACGAAATTTCATAAGGAGGGAGGTTGTAAGACCCCTAAATTTTAAATATAAAAAGAATTTCCTTTATTTTGAAATAGTAAGGGTTGATTTGATTAATGTGGATAGTTAAGGGTTAAATACGTAAATATTTCAAATTAAGCAAGTGGTTATAAAATATTCATTATCGTCAGAATATTCGTTTGGTCGTGGAATATTAAATCTTGTTTGGGGAATATTCAGACAACCTGCCAATGGTCGTCATGTGGGCCCCATAACTTGAAAGTGATTGGATGAAGAAAACAACAAATATAAGTTGTTTTTAAATAACTACGTAGTTGTTGCCAAGTTAATCTTTGTTGGAATACCCTATGGTTAAAACACTAATACTGGCGTTGTTGAGAAGATACCACCGGTATTGCACCAATTATTGATTCTTACGTAGAAGGCACTACTCAATAATGGTTACGATAATTACCGCTCAAAGATATTTTATCGAGTTAATAATTGTTTTTGTGTTGATATTTTATATCTTTGTTGTTTCAATAATTGTCATTACACAATCTTTCATTATCGAAGCAATAATTCATATTATCTGAATAATATTATTAGATAACATTATTGGCAATGTCTAGAAAGTTCTGCCTAAGGAGAGGTTTGGTCATCTAATCATGCTACCAAGAAGAAGAAATTCTTATTGAAAGCCCCCTTCCCTGAACCTACCTCAGTTGTCAATATTGTGATTCTCGTAATATTATTTGTGAATAATTAATTATTAATTTATATGATGAGGAAAATATTGATTTTATGTGGATATAGATGGAGAAAATTTTTAAAATGACAATTGTTGAAAATTAATATTTTATCTTTTTCCGATAAAATAATTCATTTAAATATATTATTTTAATAATATATTAACTATGATATTTTTACAATGAATGTGGGATATATGAGTATATGAGGAGGAAGAGTATTTTGTGGAATTAAATATTTAACACATGTTTTGTGTGTTGGTGGACACAATTATTGATCAAATTTGATTATAACTTTGTAAAATCGCCTTCTTGTTGAAATTCTTTTGGTCTATTTTGTTTGGAATTTGGAAAACTTTCTTCTGCAAAGTTGTAGAAATTAAATTTTCTATAAAACTCATGAGATTATAATTTGCTGATGAAAGGGCTATTTATTATGAATTATTGAAGTTCAAGTCTCAAATAATTGATTTTTGGGAGTTTAAATTATTTTTGTTAAGAAAAACGTTTTTTGTATTTTTTTGGACATCATTAACATGTGTGGCTGGTGTTTTGACCAAAAGGTGGGCTAAGGAAAATTTGTATAATTGTATTAATATTATATTAAATTTTACGCTTTGGTGTTCTAAGCATTTTCCTATAAATAGGTGCTTAGGTTAGAATTGAAAATCACACCGAAACCTCAAGTTTTCTCTATTTCTCTCTCGATATTTTGAGCGTATTCTTGTGAGTATTTTGAGTATACTTTGAGTATTGCTAGATTTGCAAGTTCCTTCAAAGACTATACCCTAGATTCTAGCTAGAAGTAATTGATCTTTCGAGGTAAGGGATATTTTTTTTGTAATGATATTATTTCTTCAATATCATTATCTTTGAAATGTTGATCCAAGTTTTTATCAAATTTGGAACTTTTTCATGTCGGGGTTACTATTCACGAGTTACTATTCACGAAGTTACTATTCATGAGTTACTATTCACGAGTTACTATTCACGAGTACTATTATTGAAGCGTGAAGATGTTTTTGTGGAATTTCTATCTTTTGGTGTTTGAGTTACTATTCACGATATCAAGACTATTCACGATACTGGCACTATTCACGATACGGTACTATTCAATTAAAAATAAAATTTCTTCTTTTGTCCAAAATATCTATTCGGATACTAACTCCGATCAGATCCATGTTTTTGATCATTCTTGAATTTTACACCACTATGATTATTTTTGAGGTATTTTTTGGGCGTGGATAAAACCAAGTACTAATCCTTAATCCTTAATCCTTAATCCTTGTCATTTTGTTTCACCGGATTCGCTTCTTAAAAATATTTTTCATCATCCTCGCCTTAAATGATGATATTATTGAATATCTTTGGCTCGTAGTGTAAAGATTAATGATTACTGATGAATATCTTTAGCCTTTTAAAGTGCAAAGATGAACAGTGTTGAGATGAACATGACTAATTGATGAATATCTTTGGCTCAGAGTGCAAAGATGAATGATTTCAAGAATATCTTTGGCCCGTAGTGCAAAAGATGAACAGTGTTGAGATGAATACGACCGATTGATTAATATCTTTGGCTCAGTAGTGCAAAGATGAGCAGTGTTTAAATGAACATGACTAATCGATGAATATCTTTGGCTCAGTAGTGCAAAGATGAACATTTGATTCCGATGCATATTGATTGATGTTACAGGATAAAATATTGATGATGGACTGTTAAATTCATAGATTATAGTAGATTTCATTCTCTACGTAACTCTTCTATGAATTATTATTTCACTAAGAATATTGATCTGAAACTTGTTGTCTATTGTATTCTATCAGATTTTTCCCTGTTGAAGACTAACGATAATTTGTTGTATATTATCTTATTCATAATATTCTTTACTGGGCTAGTTGAGCTCACCCTTTTCCTTGTTGTTCCATTTTTCTTCTCGGGAGGCGAGAATGTAGCGTAGTACTAGTCTGGTATGGAATGAAGATTCTAGAGAGAGTTGTTTAGTAGTCCTCACCATTTTTGTAAAATAATGAATCAATAATGTGATGAGGATTTATTTGAGTATAGATATTATCTAGAAGATAATATTTGTATTCAAACTCACAGTTTTACTGTTGTAATAATAAAGTTGTAGTTGTTTCTGTACCATGTATTTGGCGACTCAGAATGGGTGTTGTGTATACCTATTTTGGGGGCGTCACATTTATACATACTCTATCAATTTAAATAGCCAATTTATCAACTACACAACTAATTAGCTCTCAATTTCTACTTTAAATTAACCCATATTCATTCACAAAACTCTCTGTAAAAAGGTTTTCTTCACAAACTACATACATAACAATAATACATTGATTATAATCATATATAACCTACGAAAATAACTTTACAACACAAGTTTATCATATAAACACACATAAAATCAACCATTATCTTACCACAAGAATTTTACAGAGAAATAGGAGAAGAGAAAGCTAAAACTTTAAAAACCTAAAGGGTAGAAGAATACCTTAATAGAAGATGATGGTTATCCTTAAGATTATCAAGCCTTTCTCCAACTTCACTCCCAAATTTTCTAGGATTCTCTCTCACTTCTCCACTTTTCTTCTTCTCCTTCCTCTGAGCTTTTCTTTTCTTTTCTCTAACCTCTCTCCTCTATTCTTACGTATAATAATATAATGTATATAATATAATAGGTACTAATTATATAATAGTATAACTGATATCAGTTATAATAGATTTGAATATCAAAAGCCATAAGGTTTGTTTGGTTAACTAACTAAAAAAAATAACCCATTAATCCTAACACCTTGTTTGGTAAAACACAATTAAATTAAAGACTTAATAGACCTTAGGCTTTATTTGGCAAAACTGAATTAAAATTCCTTTAAGTTATTTTAATAACTACTTAATAAAAGGTTATTCGTCACACTTTTATTTAATTAAAATAATTCTAATAACAATTTATTAAATTACTACATCACATAAATCAATATCACAAAATTATAATTTTTTATATAATTATAACTTTATTTAATTCAACTAACACATCTTTTTAGTTATAAATTCAAATAAAAGAATAATAATTCAATTAATTAAAACTCTAAACTTAATAATTAAATTAAATTAGAATATAATAATTAATTTCCTTAATTATTTATTTAACAAACAATTAACCAAATCGAATCAAATAAAATTTGAACAATTACAAATTCAACCATAAACACATCCATTAAATATTTAAATAATTCAATAAATATTTAATAAAATAATTAAAATTACGAATGTTACATCATTCCCTCCTTACAAGGATTCTCATCCCCGTAATCACAATTCAAATAATTCATTCGTCACATTCTCCCCTACTTACAAAGATTCTGTCCCCAGAATCGAAGACACAGATTAAACAAATAACTCAGGGTAATTCTTCATCATTTTAGCTTCGAGTTCCCATGTAGCCTCTTCGACATTGTGGTTCCTCCAAATTACCTTCACAAAAGGTATCACTTTATTTCTGAGCACTTGTTCTTTCCTGTTGACTATCTGGATAGGAACCTCTTCATAGAACAAGTCTTTCTCAAAGTGCAATGGTTCGTACTCGATCACGTGCTTGTAATCAGATTTGTATGGTCGTAACACCGAAACGTGAAAAATATTATGAATATTTTACAATTCTGGAGGTAGAGCTACCTCGTAAGCAACATCTCCCACTTTTCACAGCACTTCAAAGGGTCCAAGAAACATCAGGCTTAGTTTCCCCTTTTTACCAAATCGAATTTTTCCCTTCCAAGGCGAAACTTTTAGGAAAACGTAATTTCCTACATTGAATGCACAATCTTGTCTGTGTTGATCAGCATATTTCTTTTGTCTATCTTGAGCAACTATCAATCTTGTTCTGATGAGTTTGACAACCTCAACAGTTTGTTGTACTACTTCTAGTCCTAACAGTTGACGTTCACCGACTTCATCCCAGCACAGTGGAGTTCTACACCTCCTGCCGTACAATGCTTCGTAAGGTGGCATGTCGATGCTAGCGTGATAACTGTTATTGTAGGCAAATTCCACCAATGGTAATTGTTCATCTCAGCTTCCTTTGAAATCCATTACGCATGCTCTCAGCATATCTTCCAATGTCTGAATAGTTCGTTCGCTTTGGCCATCTCTGCTTCCTGGATGATATGCCATACTCATTCGCAATTGTGTTTCCCATACATTCTTGTAGTCTCTTCCAGAAATTTGATGTGAACCTCGGATCTCTATCTGACACAATTGACACTGGAACTCCATGTCTTGCAACGATCTCTTTAACATATAACCTTGCCAGCTGATCAAGATTGAATCTAATCTTTATTGGCAAAAAGTGTGCAGATTTTGTCAATCTGTCCACTATCACCCAAATCGCATCGTATCCTTTCTGAGTCGTTGGGAGACCTACCACAAAATCCATTGTGATATGTTCCCATTTCCATTCCTGTATCTCCAATGGTTGAAGTAATCCGCTTGGTCTTTGATGCTCTACCGACTCTCGACATGTCAAGCACTTTGCAACGTATCGCGCAACGCCTCTTTTCATATTTGGCCACCAAAAATGTCATCGCAAATCTTGATACATCTTTGTACTACCTAGATGAATCGAATATCTCGAGCTATGGGCTTCTGTCAAGATGTCCTCTATAATGTCTGGTACTACTGGAACCCAGATTCGTCCCCCGAATCTCGAAGATTCCATCGATGATCAACCTTGTATTTCACTTCTTTTCCCTCGACCACACTTTCTCTTATTTTTCGCATTCCTCATCCTGCGCAGTTGAGCATTCTTCACTTTGTCCACCAAAGTTTGACCGCTTCCATCCGGTACAATTTCTCATCCAGATTCTTTCGTAAATTTGATTTCCAATTCTAACCTTGACATTGCTGTAATAAGCTCCTCTTTATCAGTTAACAGCATCAACTTTTCTCTGCCTTTCCTACTCAAGACATCTGCAACCACATTTGCCTTGCCTGGATGATAAAAGATCTCACAATCGTAATCTTTTATTAATTCCATCCATCTCCTTTGACTCATGTTCAGGTCCTTCTTAGTGTACTTCAAACTTTTATGGTCTGTGTAGATCTCACATTTTTCTCCATAGAGATAGTGTCTCTATATTTTTAAAGCAAACACCACCGCCGCCAACTCTAAATCATGAGTCGGATACCCTTTTTCGTAGTCCTTCAACTGCCTTGATGCATACGCGATGACTTTCCCGTTCTGCATAAGGACACATCCTAATCTCTTGTGTGAAGTATCACTATACACCACAAAATTTCCTGTATTATCTGGTAATGACAACACAGGTGCCATACTTAGCTTCTTTTTCAATTCCTGAAAACTTCCTTCACATTTCTCCATCCAAACAAATTTTACAGATTTTCTCGTCAAATTTGTCAACGGAGTGGAAATCTTAGAGAAATCCTGAATAAACCTTCTGTAATACCCTGCTAATCCCAAGAAACTTCTTACTTCTGATGGAGTTCTTGGTTGTTCCCAATTTATCACAGCTTCAACCTTTGATGGATCCACTGAGATTCCATCCTTGTCAATTACGTGCCCAAGAAATTGTACATGTTCTAACCAGAATTCATATTTAGAGAATTTCGCATACAACTTTTCCTTCCTTAGCGTCTCCAGTTTTAGACGTAAATGTTCCACGTGTTCTTCTTGAGTTCTAGAGTACACCAGAATATCGTCAATAAACACCACCACAAACTTGTCTAAAAATGGTTTAAACACCCTATTCATTAAATCCATGAACACTGCAGGGGCGTTAGTCAAACCAAAAGACATCACCAAAAATTTGTAATGTCCATACCGAGTTCGGAATGCCGTCTTCGGTACATCCTCCTTCCTTACCTTCAGTTGATGATACCTACTTCTCAAATCTATTTTCGAGAAATATCTAGCACCCTTCAATTGATCAAACAAGTCATCTATTCTTGGCAATGGATATTTATTCTTCATAGTGACTTTGTTTAACTCCCTATAATCAATGCAAAGACGCATTGACCCATCCTTCTTCTTTACGAATAACACCGGTGCTCCCCACGGTGACACACTCGGCTGAATGTATTTCTTATCCAATGCTCTCTAGTAGTTGTACCATCCGTTCTTTCATCTCCACCGAGCCATTCTCAGATGGGGCCTTCGATATCGAGCGCTTCTTCTTGGTGCTAAATCGATCACTTAACTCGATCTCTCTCATCAAAGTGAAGTCCCGCAAATCCTCCTAAATACGTCCATAAATTCCCTAACTACTGGTATTTCTTCCAGTTTCACACCCTTCTTCCGAGTATCGACTATGTAAGCTAAATAACCCACACAACCTTGAGTCAACAATTTCTTGGCCTGCATAATCGTCAGACATCTCATTTGTCTAGGCGATTTGCTACCATTGAAAACTACCTTTGACGGAGTCATAAGGTTTACATTTCTTTTGGCGTATCAATTATCGCTCCATAATTGAACAACCAATCCATTCCCAAAATAACATCAAACTCTCCTAGCCTGATCGGAATCAAATCCACCATCAAAATATTTCCCTTAATATTCACCCTACAGTTCTTGTATACGAACCTAACAGGAATTATTTCCTTATTCTCAATTTCTATGTTTAGAGGGAAATTCAATTCTTTACTAGGCAATCCTAATCTCATAGCAAATTCATCAGATATAAATGAACAAGTAGCACCCGATACAAATAATACATAAGCATCAATATCATTGATTGGGATAATACCTGACACCACATCCTTTGATTGCACAGCATCTTGCACACTCATGTTGAAGGTTCTGGTTGTGGGTTTGGTTGATGTCGTCTGTCCAGTAATAGCGCATGCACCACCACTGCTACCTCCCTTGCTTCCCGTTGTTTCTCCAGCTTTCTGCTTGGGGCACTCACGAGCAAAGTGATCCTTGGACCCACAAGTGTAGCACACATTCTTCTTGGGTTGATTGCAATTTGGGGCAATGTGACCATCCTGGCCACAGTTAAAGCATACACATTTCCCCATCAAGCATACACCCTTGTGAAACTTCTCACATGTAGCACATGCCTCAAACTTCTTATTCTGCTGGTTATCTTGCTAATTCCCAGCACCCACATTTCAATTCCACTTTCTTTTCAGGTTGTTGTTACCATTTCCACTACCACCATCTCCATTCTTCACCTCCACTTAATTCTTCTTCCTTTTCTGTTCCTGATTGAACTTGGTTACTGCCTCGCCTCCACCTTCGGCGAGAATTGCCTTTTCCATCACTGCTACAAACGTCTTCAACTGGAACCATGAAACCCTACTAAACAACCAGGGCTTCAGTCCCTGTTCAAATCTCTTTGCCTTACGTTCATCTGTGTTGACTTGATATGGTGCAAACCTCGCCAACTCGTTGAATTTCACGATACTCGACACCGTCGCTATCGTTCCTCGCTTGATTTCTAAAACGCACTTCTAACTGGCTTTTTGAACTCTCTTAAAAATAGGTCTCGAAGAAAATCTCCTTAAACCTATCCTAAGTCATAATTCCTGGTTCTTCCCGAGTTTTATTGGCTTGCCACCAATAACTAGCCTCTACTTTCAACATAAATGTTGCAAAAGCAGTCTTCTGGTTATCCTCTACCCTAGCAACATCAAAAACTTCTCAATTTCAATGATCCAAGTCTGTGCTTCAACTGGATTCATGGATCCACACAATTCTGGTGGTCCAACCGCCTTGAAGTCCTTAAACGTAGCTCTTTGGTTCTGAGGTTGATTTTGCAGTGCACCTGTCAGTAACGTCACCAGCTGCTGAATGGAGTTAGCTTCAGCATTATCGTTGTTGGTTCTTTCAGCGGTTCTCTGACGGGGTGGTTGGCATCTTGGAGGCATTTTCTGTTAAAAAAATACATTCATTAGATTATTACCCAACTCTTTCAAGTAATTTCTAATTAACTTGCCCCCATAAAAGTAATCACTTCATAACACATAACACTTTGGATAAAAGAAGATAATAACTTTTATTCAAACTTAATTCTTTGAAAACATCATATTAATAGCATCACTGCTACTTACATTATTTTCCTGAACTACTAAAGTTTCAGGACATTATTATCATATCTTATAAGTTGCATAACACTTGGGATTTACATAATACCTATCATAACATAAATCATAACTCAAGTACACTTCCTACGATGTCCTATTAAGATACTATAAAGCTTTACGACGCTCTTCTTCCAAATTTTGGAACATGGTTCGATGATCTAGTATGTACGAGGGTAGCGTCTCGAACTGAATTGGATAACCCATAACCTAGTCTTAAGCTCGATTGATTGCGATGTTGAACACGTTATCCATCTCTTCCATCTTCCTTCTCTTTGCTTGTGCATATCCCTCTACTATTTCGGCTTGCTGATAAGCTTCACTGTACTCGTCTTCAGCTCTTGCCCTTTTTGCAAATTCTTCTCTCAGCTTGCTCTTCAACTCTGCATTCTTTGCTCTCATTTGGTTGTTCTCTTCTTCAGTGTGAACCAGCTTCTCTTCAACATTGTTCAGTCGTTCTTCTCGATCCTGGATCTCATCGTCCTTCTGGGCCATCGAGGTCTGTTGCTCAGCTACTATCTCTTGCAATTCCTCGATAGTATCTTGAAGTTCCACGTTGCGATCATACACCTCGTCGTACATACGGGCAGCTATCGAGTTAAGTGGAAGCTCTTCCTCCTCATCCTCCTCATCCGACTGTGGAAGCTCCCCGGGATCCTCCTCATCGTCTGTCTCTATCTCATCATCCTCATCAGGTACTCTCTCCTGCTCACCTACTGTGACCAACGAAACTATTTCCCGTGGCAGTAATTGTTCCCAAACTACCTGAATATCTCGAGGCTCCTCCTCCCTAGCTTGACTGGATCCTCCTATATTAGACATCCTGTCAACCAAAGTTTAAGTTTTAATTACTAATTATTACCACTCAACTCTCACGAGCACATAAGTTGTAAACACATAAGCACAAAAGGGTTTTATTACTTCTTCCTTAAACCCGATAAGAGTTTATCATTACTATCTTTTGGAAGGTTACTTCCTAAGGCTTTTCCCCCACCTAAGGTTCATAACCTAAGGCTTTGATACCAACTTGTGACACCCCCAAACCCAGGTACTTCATTCTCACAGGATTTGGTGTTCACTTAATCAAACATTTATATCTAACTACCCAATCACAATAAAACTGGATAAATAAAACCTTTCCCATTAAAGGGTTACATCATAAAATATAAAAAATCTCCCAGTTATCTAACCTTTAGTCATCATTCAAATGCGGAAAACATTACATCACTTCTTTAAAATAAAGTCTAAGATCAACATAATAAAAATCTAACATCTTAATCAAAGTAAAAATTACAAGTCTTCATCACTTGTACACTTTTCCCTTTCCTTTGCTAGTCGAAGGTTCCCCTACTTTCTCTTCTTTAGCTGCAATGAGTTTATAAATATGCAAGAGTGAGAAAAACAATTGCTCACTGGATATAATATAGAATCAACAGGAGTATAACAATAATAACTGTCGAGATAGGCTCATCAAAAGTGAATAGTACTCTATCAATAATAATCAGAAACTGAAATACCAAAATATGGAAAATATACATCACTGAGGGTCGCAAGACCATGAACTACATCCACAGTTATAAGTAATCTTTCAACTTCAACTTTAACAGTCATAAGACTATAAGGACCTCGTACTTAGGGGGATCATCCCTTCGTACAATGTATTGTGCACAAACATTTTAACGTTACGCGTAAGTTAACCCCTAATCATAACAATAGGGTTGTTCATCTCAGTATTTAGAGTACAAGTTCACACCAAAGAAAGTTTGGTTTAGATAAGATTTCAAGGTAATTTGAAATTCAACGAACATCAACTAAAGATTAGTTGAATAACACCAATAACATTACACTATAGAATAATCGTGATTGAATCAATCATAGTAAACTAAAGTCATGCTTTAGGAATAATCTAATAGCATACAATTTGAATAACTATAACACTATTTGCTCGAACAATACTAAGCCAGGGTTAATTAGAATTGAATACTAAGCATGCATAGCAATTTGAACAATTGAAATGTTTGACATTAGTATAAATAGTTGTACATGCTAAACAACAAGAATAACTTGCTCAAGAATAATTTAAATCATTATAAGGTAATCGGATTGGAAACAATAATTAGTTCAACGAGATAAAGGATTAGAAAACTTGCCTTGCTCGAAGGCTAAACCGAATCAATACGAATCACAATATCCTATAAACATATGTCATCATGACATAGTTAGCCATTACCATTTTACAAACATAACTAAGTACGTTCATCATTTAAAAATTGGAATTTTAATCACATAATCAAGTTACAAAACAATTTAATTATTAATAACATGTTCATTCTAGGTATAGAAACATTAAAATCAACATTTTACAGTTATACTATTATCACATAACAATTCTTAAAATTTCGTGTACAAAAAGTACATTGTCGTCGAACATTACGCTTAAATTCATGCGCATGACCACAATTTACATATGGGTCGTATTTGCATGCATGGGGATGGCGATATACTGATGCTAAATAACTATTAAGCAGGCTGACTACACTAACGTCTGCATTGAGTAACGCATTGTTGATCAACAGCGATGCGGTAGCTAATCGATAGCTTTGACAACAAAACAAGAAAAAAGCCAATTTTGGCCTACAAGCTCGTTTCTTACAGACTAATTCACATGCAATTCATACAAAAACTTCATGTAACTATAATTCAAGAATTCCTAACATGTTTCTAACCATACAACAACATAAACAACAAATTTAACACATTCAATTTCACTGTTTTTGCTAAAAACTCACTTTTTGATATTTCAATGAAAATCAATACTGTAAATTTTGTTTTTCAACCAAAATAATTAATTCAAAGCATCTTTATCAATATTTATACACACTCTATCAATTTAAATAGCCAATTTATCAACTACACAACTAATTAGCTCTCAATTTCTACTTTAAATTAACCCATATTCATTCACAAAACTCTCTGTAAAAAGGTTTTCTTCACAAACTACATACATAACAACAATACATTTATTATAATCATATATAACCTACGAAAATAACTTTATAACACAAGTTTATCATATGAACACACATAAAATCAACCATTATCCTACCACAAGAATGTTACAGAGAAATAGGAGAAGAGAAAGCTAAAATTTTTAAAACCTAAAGGGTGGAAGAATACTTTAATAGAAGATGATGGTTATCCTTAAGATTATCAAGCCTTTCTCCAACTTCACTCCCAAATTCTCTAGGATTCTCTCTCACTTCTCCACTTTTCTTCTTTTCTTCTTCTCCTTCCTCTGAGCTTTTCTTCTCTTTTCTTTAACCTCTTTCCTCTATTCTTACGTATAATAATATAACGTATATAATATAATAGGTACTAATTATATAATAGTATAACTGATATCAGTTATAATAGATTTGAAAATCAAAAGCCATAAGGCTTGTTTGGTTAACTAACTAAAAAAAATAACCCATTAATCCTAACATCTTGTTTGGTAAAACACAATTAAATTAAAGACTTAATAGACCTTAGGCCTTATTTGGCAAAACTGAATTAAAACTCCTTTGAGTTATTTTAATAACTACTTAATAAAAGGTTATTCGTCACACTTTTATTTAATTAAAATAATTCTAATAACAATTTATTAAATTACTACATCACATAAATCAATATCACAAAATTATAATTTTTTATATAATTATAACTTTATTTAATTCAACTAACACATCTTTTTAGTTACAAATTCAAATAAAAAAATAATAATTCAATTAATCAAAACTCTCTAACTTAATAATTAAATTAAATTAGAATATAATAATTAATTTCCTTAATTATTTATTTAACAAACAATTAACCAAATCGAATCAAATCAAATTTGAACAATTACAAATTCAACCATAAACACATCCATTAAATATTTAAATAATTCAATAAATATTTAATAAAACAATTAAAATTCTGGAATGTTACATCATTCCCTCCTTACAAGGATTCTGTCCCCAGAATCACAATTCCAACAATTCATTCGTTACATTCTCCCCTACTTATAAATATTCTATCTCCAGAATCGAAGACACAGATTAAACAAATAACTCAGGGTAATTCTTTATCATTTCAGCTTCGAGTTCCCACGTAGCCTCTTCGACATTGTGGTTCCTCCAAATTACCTTCACAGAAGGTATCACTTTATTTCCGAGCACTTGTTCTTTCCTGTCTACTATCTGGATAGGAACCTCTTCATAGGACAAGTCTTTCTCAAAGTGCAATGGTTCGTACTCGATCACGTGCTTGTAATCAGATTTGTATGGTCGTAACACCGAAACGTGAAAAACATTATGAATGTTTTGCAATTCTGGAGGTAGAGCTACCTCGTAAGCAACCTCTCCCACTTTTCGCAGCACTTCAAAGGGTCCAAGAAACCTCGGGCTTAGTTTCCCCTTTTTACCAAATCAAATTTTTCCCTTCCAAGGCGAAACTTTTAGGAAAACGTAATTTCCTACATCGAATGCACAATCTTGTCTGTGTTGATCAACATATTTCTTTTGTCTGTCTTGAGCAGCTATCAATCTTGTTCTGATGAGTTTGACAACCTCAGCAGTTTGTTGTACTAGTTCTAGTCCTAACAGTTGACGTTCACCGACTTCATCCCAGCATAGTGGAGTTCTACACCTCCTGCCGTACAATGCTTCGTAAGGCGGCATGCCGATGCTAGCGTGATAACTGTTATTGTAGGCAAATTCCACCAATGGTAATTGTTCATCTCAGCTTCCTTTGAAATCCATTACGCATGCTCTCAGCATATCTTCCAATATCTGAATAGTTCGTTCGCTTTGGCCATCTGTTTGCGGATGATATGCCGTGCACATTCGCAATTGTGTTCCCATACATTCCTGTAGTCTCTTCCAGAAATTTGATGTGAACCTCGGATCTCTATCTGACACAATTGACACTGGAACTCCATGTCTTGCAATGATCTCTTTAACATATAACCTTTCCAGCTAATCAAGATTGAATCTAATCTTTATTGGTAAAAAGTGTGCAGATTTTTTCAATCTGTCCACTATCACCCAAATCGCATCGTATCCTTTCTGAGTCGTTGGGAGACCTACCACAAAATCTATTGTGATATGTTCCCATTTCCATTCTGGTATCTCCAACGGTTGAAGTAATCCGCTTGGTCTTTGATGCTCGGCCTTGACTCTCTAACATGTCAAGCACTTTGCAACGTATTCTGCAACGTCTCTTTTCATATTTGGCCACCAAAAATGTCATCGCAAATCTTAATACATCTTCGTACTACTGGATGAATCGAATATCTCGAGCTATGGGCTTCACATCAAGATGTCCTCTTTAATGTCTGTACTTACTGGAACCCAGATTCGTCCCTCGATTCTCAAAGATTCCATCAAGATCAACCTTGTATTTCACTTCTTTTCCCTCGACCACACTTTCTCTTATTTTTCTGCATTCCTCATCCTGCAGTTGAGCATTCTTCACTTTGTCCACCAAAGTTTGACTGGCTTCCATCTGGTACAATTTCTCATCGGATTCTTTCAGAAATTTGATTTCCAATTCTAACCTTGACATTGCTGTAACAAGCTCCTCTTTATCAGTTAATAGCATCAACTTTTCTCTGCCTTTCCTACTCAAGACATCTGCAACCACATTTGCCTTACCTGGATGATAAAAGATCTCACAATCGTAATCTTTTCTTAATTCCATCCATCTCCTTTGACTCATGTTCAGGTCCTTCTTAGTGAAAATGTACTTCAAACTTTTATGGTCTGTGTAGATCTCACATTTTTCTCTATAGAGATAGTGTCTCCATATTTTTAATTCAAACACCACCGCCGCCAACTCTAAATCATGAGTCGGATACCCTTTTTCGTAGTCCTTCAACTGCCTTGATGCATACGCGGTGACTTTCCCGTTCTGCAAAAGGACACATCCTAATCTCTTGTGTGAAGCATCACTATACACCATAAAATTTCCTGTATTATCCGGTAATGACAACACAGGGTGCCATACTTAGCTTCTTTTTCAATTCCAGAAAACTTCTTTCACATTTCTCCATCCAAACAAATTTTACAGATTTTCTCATCAAATTTGTCAACGGAGTGGCAATCTTAGAGAAATCCTGAATAAACCTTCTGTAATACCCTACTAATCCCAACAAACTTCTTACTTCTGATGGAGTTCTTGGTTGTTCCCAATTTATCACAGCTTCGACCTTTGATGGATCCACTGAGATTCCATCCTTGTCAATTACGTGCCCAAGAAATTGTACATGTTCTAACCAGAATTCACATTTAGAGAATTTCGCGTACAACTTTTCCTTCCTTAGCGTCTCCAGCGTTAGACGTAAGTTTTCCACGTGTTCTTCTTGAGTTCTAGAGTACAGCAGAATATCGTCAATAAACACCACCACAAACTTGTCTAAAAATGGTTTAAACACCCTATTCGTTAAATCCATGAACGCTGCAGGGGCGTTTGTCAAACCAAAGGACATCACCAAAAATTCGTAATGTCCATACCTAGTTCGGAATGTCGTCTTCGGTACATCCTCCTTCCTTACCTTCAGTTGATGATACCCACTTCTCAAATCTATTTTCGAGAAATATCTAGCACCCTTCAATTGATCAAAAAAGTCATCTATTCTTGGAAATGGATATTTATTCTTAATAGTGACTTTGTTTAACTCCCTATAATCAATGCAAAGACGCATTGACCCATCCTTCTTCTTTACGAATAACACCGGTGCTCCCCACGGTGACACACTCGGCTGAAAGTATTTCTTATCGAACAGCTCTTGTAGTTGTACCATCCGTTCTTTCATCTCCACCGGAGCCATTCTGTACGGGGCCTTCGATATCAGAGCGGTTCTTGGTACTAAATTGATCACGAACTCGATCTCTCTGTCAGGCGGAAGTCCTGGCAAATCCTCCGGAAATACGTCCACAAATTCCCTAACTACTGGTATTTCTTCCAGTTTCACACCCTTCTTCTGAGTATCGACTATGTAAGCTAAATAACCCACACAGCCTTGACTCAACAACTTCTTGGCCTGCATAATCGTCAGACATCTCATTTGTCTAGGCGATTTGCTACCATTGAAAACTACCTTTGACGGAGTCATAAGGTTTACACATTTCTTTTGGCAGTCAATTATCGCTCCATAATTGAACAACCAATCCATTCCCAAAATAACATCAAACTCTCCTAGCCTGATCGGAATCAAATCCACCATCAAAATATTTCCCTTAATATTCACCCTACAGTTCTTGTATACGAACCTAACAGGAATTATTTCCTTATTCGCAATTTCTATGTTCAGAGGGAAATTCAATTCTTTACTATGCAATCCTAATCTCATAGCAAATTCATCAGATATAAATGAACAAGTAGCACCCAAATCAAATAATACATAAGCATCAATATCATTGATTGGGATAATACCTGACACCACATCCTTTGATTGCACAGCATCTTGCACAGTCATGTTGAAGGTTCTGGCTGTGGGTTTGGTTGATGTCGTCGGTCCAGTAATAGCCCATGCACCACCACTGCTACCTCCCTTGCTTCCCGTTGTTTCTCCAGCTTTCCGCTTAGGGCACTCACGAGCAAAGTGATCCTTGGACCCACAAGTGTAGCACACATTCTTCTTGGGTTGATTGCAATTTGGGGCGATGTGACCCTCCTGGCCACAGTTAAAGCATACACATTTCCCCATCAAGCATACACCCTTGTGAAACTTCTCACATGTAGCACATGCCTCAAACTTCTTATTCTGCTGGTTATCTTGCTAATTCTCAGCACCCACATTTCAATTCCACTTTCTTTTCAGGTTGTTGTTACCATTTCCACTACCACCATCTCCATTCTTCACCTCCACTTAATTCTTCTTCTTTTTCTGTTCCTGATTGAACTTGGTTACTGCCTCGCCTCCACCTTTCGGCGAGAATTGCCTTTTCCATCACTGCTACAAACGTCTTCAACTGGAACCATGAAACCCTACTAAACAACCAGGGCTTCAGTCCCTGTTCAAATCTCTTTGCCATACGTTCATCTGTGCTGACTTGATATGGCGCAAACCTCACCAACTCGTTGAATTTCACGGCATACTCCAACACCGTCATCGTTCCCTGCTTCAGTTCTAAAATTGCACTTCTAACTGGCTTTTTGAACTCTCTTGAAAATAGGTCTCGAAGAAAATCTCCTTAAAGCTATCCCAAGTCATAATTCCTAGTCCTTCCCAAGTTTTATTGGCTTGCCACCAATAACTAGCCTCTGCTTTCAACATAAATGTTGCAAAAGCAGTCTTCTGGTTATCCTCTACCCTAGCAACATCAAAAACCTTCTCAATTTCCATGATCCAAGTCTGTGCTTCAACTGGATTCATGGATCCACGGAATTCTGGTGGTCCAACTGCCTTGAAGTCCTGAAACGTAGCTCTTTGGTTCTGAAGTTGATTTTGCGATTGCTGCACGCCAATAACGTCACCACCGAATTGAAAGGAGTTAGCTTCAGCATTATCGTTGTTGGTTCCTTCAGCGGTTCTCTGACGGGGTGGTTGATGTCTTGGAGGCATTTTCTATTAAAAAAATACATTCATTAGATTATTACCCAACTCTTTCAAGTAATTTCTAATTAACTTGCCCCCATAAAAGTAATCACTTCATAACACATAACACTTTGGATAAAAGAAGATAATAACTTTTATTCAAACTTAATTCTTTGAAAACATCATATTAATAGCATCACTGCTACTTACATTATTTTCCTGAACTACTAAAGTTTCAGGACATTATTATCGTATCTCATAAGTTGCATAACACTTGGGATTTACATAATACCTATCATAACATAAATCATAACTCAAGTACACTTCCTACGATGTCCTATTAAGATACTACAAAGCCTTACGACGCTCTTCTTCCAAATTTTGGAACATGGTTCAACGATCTAGTATGTACGAGGGTAGCGTCTCGAACTGAATTGGATAACCCATGACCCGGTCTTATGCTCGATTGATTGCGATGTTGAACACGTTATCCATCTCTTCCATCTTCCTTCTCTTTGCTTGTGCGTCTCCCTCTACTATTTCGGCTTGTTGATAAGCTTCATTGTACGCGTCTTCAGCTCTTGCCCTTTTTGCAGATTCTTCTCTCAGCTTGCTCTTCAACTATGCATTCTCTGCTCTTATTTGGTTGTTCTCTTCTTCAGTGTGAACCAACTTCTCTTTAACATTGTTCACTCGTTCTTCTCGATCCTGGATCTCATCGTCCTTTTGGGCCATCGAGGTCTGTTGCTCAGCTACTATCTCTTGCAATTCCTCGATAGTATCTTGAAGTTCCACGTTGCGATCATACACCTCGTCGTACATACGGGCAACTATGGAGTTAAGTTGAAGCTGTTCCTCCTCATCCTCCTCATCCGACTGTGGAAGCTCCATGGGATCCTCTTCATCGTTTATCTCTATCTCATCATCCTCATCAGGTACTCTCTCCTGCTCAACTACTGTGACCAACGGAACTATTTCCCGTGGCAATAATTGTTCCCAAACTACACCGAATATCTCGAGGCTCCTCCTCCCTAGCTTGACTGGATCCTCCTATATTAGACATCCTGTCAACCAAAGTTTAAGTTTTAATTACTAATTATTACCACTCAACTCTCACGAGCACATAAGTTGTAAACACATAAGCACATAAGGGTTTTATTATTTCTTCCTTAAAACTTCGATAAGAGTTTATCATTACTATCTTTTCAAGGTTACTTCCTAAGGCTTTTCCCCACCTAAGGTTCATAACCTAAGGCTTTGATACCAACTTGTGACACCCCAAAACCCAGGTACTTCATTCCCACAGGATTTGGTGTTCACTTAATCCAATATTTATATCTAACTACCCAATCACAATAAAATTGGATAAATAAAACCTTTCCCATTAAAGGGTTACATCATAAAAATATAAAAAATCTCCCAGGTTATCTAACCTTTAGTCATCATTCAAATGTGGAAAACATTACATCACTTCTTCTTTAAAATAAAGTCTAAGATCAACATAATAAAAGTCTAACATCTTAATCAAAGTAAAAATTACAAGTCTTCATCACTTGTACACACTTTTCCCTTTCCTTTGCTTTATAGTCGAAGGTTCACCTACTTTCTCTTCTTTAGTCGCAATGAGTTTATAAATATGCAAGAGTGAGCAAAACAATTTCTCACTTTGGATATAATATGGAATCAACAGAGTATAACAATAATAATCTGCAAAGATAGGCTCATCAAAAGTGAATAGTACTCTATCAATAATAATCGTCGAAACTCAAATCCCAAAATATGGAAAATATACATCATTGAGGGTCGCAGACCATGAACTACATCCACAGTTATAAGTAATCTTTCAACTCCAACTTTAACAGTCATAAGACTATAAGGACCTCGTACTTAGGGGGATCATCCCTTCGTACAATGTATTGTGCACAAACATTTTAACGCTACACGTAAGTTAACCCCTAATCATAACAATAGGGTTGTTCATCTCAATATTTAGAGTACAAGTCCGCACTTGAAGGAAGTTTGGTTTGGATAAGCTTTCAAGGTAATTTGGAATTCAACGAACATCAACTAAGGATTAGTTGAATAACACCAATAACATTACACTATAGAATAATCGTGATTGAATCAATCATAGTAAACTAAAGTCATGCTTTAGGAATAATCTAATAACATATACATTTGAATAACTATAACACTCCTTGCTTGAACAATACTAAGCCAAGTTAATAATTAGAATTGAATACTAAGCATGCATAGCAATTTGAACGATAGAAATGTTCGACATTAGTATATATAGTTATACATGCTAAACAACAAGAATAACTTGCTCAAGAATAATTTACATCATTATAAGGTAATCGGATTGGAAACAATAATTAGTTCAACGAGATAAAGGATTAGAAAACTTGCCTTGCTCGTAGGCTAAACCGAATCAATACGAATCATAATATCCTATAAACATATGTCATCATGACATAGTTAGCCATTACCATTTTACAAACATAACTAAGTACGTTCATCATTTAAAAATTGGATTTTAATCACATAATCAAGTTACAAAACAATTTAATTGTTAATAACATGTTCATTCTAGGTATAGAAACATTAAAATCAACATTTTACAGTTCTACTATTATCACATAACAATTCTTAAAATTTCGTGTACAAAAAGTACACCGTCGAATATTCGCTAACTCGCATGGCATGCGGCGCCGCAGCTTACATGCATGGGTTGGCTACAGGGATGGGGATGAAATATGTGATGCTGGTAAATAAACTAAAAGGCTAACTATGTATGACGTATGGCGATATATTATTATTGCCACTAACCACTAACGTCTTCTTTGTCATTGCATGCATAAAGCTAACTCAAGCTTCATTGACGACTTTCAAGAATAAAGATACAAGAAAAAGCCAATTTTGGCCTACAAGCTCGTTTCTAATAGACTAATTCACATGCAATTCATACAAAAACTTCATGTAAATATAATTCAAGAATTCCTAACATGTTTCTAACCATACAACAACATAAACAACAAATTTAACACATTCAATTTCACTGTTTTTGCTAAAAACTCACTTTTTGATATTTCAATGAAAATCAATACTGTAAATTTTGTTTTTCAACCAAAACAATTAATTCAAAGCATCTTTATCAATATTTATACATACTCTATCAATTTAAATAGCCAATTTATCAACTACACAACTAATTAGCTCTCAATTTCTACTTTAAATTAACCCATATTCATTCACAAAACTCTCTGTAAAAAGGTTTTCTTCACAAACTACATACATAACAACAATACATTGATTATAATCATATATAACCTACTGAAAATAACTTTACAACACTAGTTTATCATATGAACACACATAAAATCAACCATTATCCTACCACAAGAATTTTACAGAGAAATAGGAGAAGAGAAAGCTAAAACTTTTAAAACCAAAAGGGTAGAAGAATACCTTGATAGAAGATGATGGTTATCCTTAAGATTATCAAGCCTTTCTCCAACTTCACTCCCAAATTCTCTAGGATTCTCTTTCACTTCTCCACTTTTCTTCTTTTCTTCTTATCTTCTTCTTCTTCCTCTTTGCTTTTCTTTTCTTTTCTCTAACCTCTCTCCTCTATTCTTACGTATAATAATATAACGTATATAATATAATAGGTACTAATTATATAATAGTATAACTGATATCAGTTATAATAGATTTGAAAATCAAAAGCCATAAGGCTTGTTTGGTTAACTAACTAAAAAAAAATAACCCATTAATCCTAACACCTTGTTTGGTAAAACACAATTAAATTAAAGACTTAATAGACCTTAGGCCTTGTTTGGCAAAACTGAATTAAAACTCCTTTGAGTCATTTTAATAACTACTTAATAAAAGGTTATTCGTCACACTTTTATTTAATTAAAATAATTCTAATAACAATTTATTAAATTACTACATCACATAAATCAATATCACAAAATTATAATTTTCTATATAATTATAACTTTATTTAATTCAACTAACACATCTTTTTAGTTACAAATTCAAATAAAAGAATAATAATTCAATTAATCAAAACTCTCTAACTTAATAATTAAATTAAATTAGAATATAATAATTAATTCCCTTAATTATTTATTTAACAAACAATTAACCAAATCGAATCAAATTTGAATAATTATAAATTCAACCATAAACACATCCATTAAATATTTAAATAATTCAATAAATATTTAATAAAATAATTAAAATTCTGGAATGTTACATCATTCCCTCCTTACAAGGATTCTGTTCCCAAAATCACAATTCAAACAATTCATTCGTCACATTCTCCCCTCCTTACAAAGATTCTGTTCCCAGAATTGAAGACACAGATTAAACAAATAACTCAAGGTAATTCTTCATCATTTCAGCTTCGAGTTCCCACGTAGCCTCTTCGACATTGTGGTTCCTCCAAATTACCTTCACAGAAGGTATCACTTTATTTCTGAGCACTTGTTCTTTCCTGTCGACTATCTGGATAGGAACCTCTTCATAGGACAAGTCTTTCTCAAAGTGCAATGGTTCGTACTCGATCACGTGCTTGTAATCAGATTTGTATGGTCGTAACACCGAAATGTGAAAAACATTATGAATGTTTTGCAATTCTGGAGGTAGAGCTACCTCGTAAGCAACCTCTCCCACTTTTCGCAGCACTTCAAAGGGTCCAATAAATCTCGGGCTTAGTTTTCCCTTTTTACCAAATCGAATTTTTCCCTTCTAAGGCAAAACTTTTAGGAAAACATAATTTCCTACATTGAATGCACAATCTTGTCTGTGTTGATCAGCATATTTCTTTTGTCTGTCTTGAGCAGCTATCAATCTTGTTCGATGAGTTTGACAACCTCGGCGCTTTGTTGTACTATTTCTAGTCCTAATAGTTGGCGTTCACCGACTTCATCCCAAAGACAAAGTGGAGTTCTACACCTCCTGCCGTCTGATGCTGCTTCGTAAGGCGGCATGCCGATGCTAGCGTGATAACTGTTATTGTAGGCAAATTCCACCAATGGTAATTGTTCATCCTAGCTTCCTTTGAAATCCATTACGCATGCTCTCAGCATATCTTCCAATGTCTGAATAGTTCGTTTCGCTTTGGCCATCTGTTTGCGGATGATATGCCGTACTCATTCGCAATTGTGTTCCCATACATTCTTGTAGTCTCTTCCAGAAATTTGATGTGAACCTCGGATCTCTATCTGACACAATTGACACTGGAACTCCATGTCTTGCAACGATCTCTTTAACATATAACCTTGCCAGCTGATCAAGATTGAATCTAATCTTTATTGGCAAAAAGTGTGCAGATTTTGTCAATCTGTCCACTATCACCCAAATCGCATCGTATCCTTTCTGAGTCGTTGGGAGACCTACCACAAAATCTATTGTGATATGTTCCCATTTCCATTCCGGTATCTCCAATGGTTGAAGTAATCCGCTTGGTCTTTGATGCTCGGCCTTGACTCTCTGACATGTCAAGCACTTTGCAACGTATTCTGCAACGTCTCTTTTCATATTTGGCCACCAAAAATGTCATCGCAAATCTTGATACATCTTCGTACTACCTGGATGAATCGAATATCTCGAGCTATGGGCTTCTGTCAAGATGTCCTCTTTAATGTCTGGTACTGCTGGAACCCAGATTCGTCCCCCGAATCTCAGCATTCCATCAGTATCAACCTTGTATTTCACTTCTTTTCCCTCGACCACACTTTCTCTTATTTTTCTGCATTCCTCATCCTGCAGTTGAGCATTCTTCACTTTGTCCACCAAAGTTTGACTGGCTTCCATCTGGTATAATTTCTCATCGGATTCTTTCGGAAATTTGATTTCCAATTCTAACCTTGACATTGCTGTAATAAGCTCCTTTTTATCAGTTAACAGCATCAACTTTTCTCTGCCTTTCCTACTCAAGGCATCTGCAACCACATTTGCCTTGCTTGGATGATAAAAGATCTCACAATCGTAATCTTTTATTAATTCCATCCATCTCCTTTGACGCATGTTCAGGTCCTTCTTAGTGAAAATGTACTTCAAACTTTTATGGTCTGTGTAGATCTCACATTTTTCTCCATAGAGATAGTGTCTCCATATTTTTAAAGCAAACACCACCGCCGCCAACTCTAAATCATGAGTCGGATACCCTATTTTGTAGTCCTTCTCTTGCCTTGATGCATACGCGATGACTTTCCCGTTCTGCATAAGGACACATCCTAATCCCTTATGTGAAGCGTCACTATACACCACAAAATTTCCTGTATTATCCGGTAATAACAACACAGATGCCATACTTAGCTTCTTTTTCAATTCTTGAAAACTTCCTTCACATTTCTCCGTCCAAACAAATTTTACAGATTTTCTCGTCAAATTTGTCAACGGAGTGGCAATCTTAGAGAAATCCTGAATAAACCTTCTGTAATACCCTGCTAATCCCAAGAAACTTCTTACTTCTGATGGAGTTCTTGGTTGTTCCCAATTTATCACAGCTTCGACCTTTGATGGATCCACTGAGATTCCATCCTTGTCAATTACGTGCCCAAGAAATTGTACACGTTCTAACCAGAATTCACATTTAGAGAATTTCGCGTACAACTTTTCCTTCCTTAGCGTCTCCAATTAGACGTAAGTGTTCCACGTGTTCTTCTTGAGTTCTAGAGTACACCAGAATATCGTCAATAAACACCACCACAAACTTGTCTAAAAATGGTTTAAACACCCTATTCATTAAATCCATGAACGCTGCAGGGGCGTTTGTCAAACCAAAAGACATCACCAAAAATTCGTAATGTCCATACCGAGTTAGGAATGCCGTCTTCGGTACATCCTCCTTCCTTACCTTCAGTTGATGATACCCACTTCTCAAATCTATTTTCGAGAAATATCTAGCACCCTTCAATTGATCAAACAAGTCATCTATTCTTGGCAATGGATATTTATTCTTAATAGTGACTTTGTTTAACTCCCTATAATCAATGCAAAGACGCATTGACCCATCCTTCTTCTTTACGAATAACACCGGTGCTCCCCACGGTGACACACTTGACTGAATGTATTTCTTATCCAACAGCTCTTGTAGTTGTACCATCCGTTCTTTCATCTCCACCGGAGCCATTCTGTATGGGGCCTTTGATTTCGGAGTGATTCTTAGTGCTAAATCGATCACGAACTCGATCTCTCTGTCAGGTAGAAGTCCTGGCAAATCCTCCGGAAATACGTCCAAAAATTCCCTAACTACTGGTATTTCTTCCAGCTTTCACACCCTTCTTCTGAGTATCGACTATGTAAGCTAAATAACCCACACGACCTTGACTCAACAACTTCTTGGCTGCGCATAATCGTCGAGACATCTCATTTGTCTAGGCGATTTGCTACCATTGAAAACTACCTTTGATGAGTCATAAGGTTTACATTTTTCTTTTGGCGATCGATTATCGCTCCATAATTGAACAACCAATCCATTCCCAAAATAACATCAAACTCTCCTAGCTTTGATCGAATCAAATCCACCATCAAAATATTTCCCTTAATATTCACCCTACAGTTCTTGTATACGAACCTAACAGGAATTACTTCCTTATTCGCAATTTCTATGTTCAGAGGGAAATTCAATTCTTTACTAGGCAATCCTAATCTCATAGCAAATTCATCAGATATAAATGAGCAAGTAGCACTCGAATCAAATAATACATAAGCATCAATATCATTGATTGGGATAATACCTGACACCACATCCTTTGATTGCACAACATCTTGCACAGTCATGTTGAAGGTTCTGGCTGTGGGTTTGGTTGATGTCGTCGGTCCAGTAATAGCCCATGCACCACCACTGCTACCTCCCTTGCTTCTCATTGTTTCTCCAGCTTTCTTCTTGGGGCACTCACGAGCAAAGTGATCCTTGGACCCGCAAGTGTAGCACACATTCTTCTTGGGTTGATTGCAATTTGGGGCGATGTGACCCTCCTGGCCACAGTTAAAGCATACACGTTTCCCCATCAAGCATACACCCTTGTGAAACTTCCCGCATGTAGCACATGCCTCAAACTTCTTATTCTGACTGGTTACCTTGTTGATTCCCAACACCCACATTTCCATTCCACTTTCTTTTTAGGTTGTTGTTACCATTTCCACTACCACCACCTCCATTCTTCACCTCCACTTCATTCTTCTTCTTTTTCTGTTCCTGATTGAACTTGGTTACTGCCTCGCCTCCACCTTCGGCGAGAATTGCCTTTTCCATCATTGCTGTAAACGTCTTTCAACTGGAACAATGAAACCCTACTAAACAACCAGGGCTTCAGTCCCTGTTCAAATCTCTTTGCCTTACGTTCATCTGTGCTGACTTGATATGGCGCAAACCTCGCCAACTCGTTGAATTTTGCGGCATACTCTGACACCGTCATCGTTCCCTGCTTCAGTTCTAAAAACTGCACTTCTAACTGGCTTTTTGAACTCTCTGGAAAATAGGTCTCGAAGAAAATCTCCTTAAACCTATCCCAAGTCATAATTCCTGGTCCTTCCCGAGTTTTATTGGCTTGCCACCAATAACTAGCCTCTGCTTTCAACATAAATGTTGCAAAAGCAATCTTCTGGTTATCCTCTACCCTAGCAACATCAAAAACCTTCTCAATTTCCATGATCCAAGTCTGTGCTTCAACTGGATTCATGGATCCACGAAATTCTGGTGGTCCAACCGCCTTGAAGTCCTTAAACGTAGCTCTTTGGTTCTGAGGTTGATTTTGCAGTGCACTGTCGAAGAACGCCACCCAAATTTCTTTGAACGGAGTTAGCTTCAAAGATTATTGTTGTTGGTTCCTTCAAATGGTTCTCTCGACGGGGGATGGTTGAGGTCTTGAGGCATTTTCATTAAAAAAATACATTCATTAGATTATTACCCAACTCTTTCAAGTAATTTCTAATTAACTTGCCCCCATAAAAGTAATCACTTCATAACACATAACACTTTGGATAAAAGAAGATAATAACTTTTATTCAAACTTAATTCTTTGAAAACATCATATTAATAGCATCACTGCTACTTACATTATTTTCCTGAACTACTAAAGTTTCAGGACATCATTATCGTATCCCATAAGTTGCATAACACTTGGGATTTACATAATACCTATCATAACATAAATCATAACTCAAGTACACTTCCTACGATGTCCTATTAAGATACTGCAAAGCCTTACGACGCTCTTCTTCCAAAATTCGGAACATGGTTCGATGATCTAGTATGTACGAGGGTAACGTCTCGAACTGAATTGGATAACCCATGACCCGGTCTTGAGCTCGATTGATTGCGATGTTGAACACGTTATCCATCTCTTCCATCTTCCTTCTCTTTGCTTGTGCATCTCCCTCTACTATTTCGGCTTGTTGATAAGCTTCACTATACGCGTCTTCAGCTCTTGCCCTTTTTTGTAGATTCTTCTCTCAGCTTACTCTTCAACTCTACATTCTCTGCTCTCATTTGGTTGTTCTCTTCTTCAGTGTGAACCAGCTTCTCTTCAACATTGTTCAATCGTTCTTCTCGATCCTGGATCTCATCGTCCTTCTGGGCCATCGAGGTCTGTTGCTCACCTACTATCTCTTGCAATTCCTCGATAGTATCTTGAAGTTCCACGTTGCGATCATACACCTCGTCGTACATACAGGCAACTATCGAGTTAAGTGGAAGCTCTTCCTCCTCATCCTCCTCATCCGACTGTGGAAGCTCCACGGGATCCTCCTCATCGTCTGTCTCTATCTCATCATCCTCATCAGGTACTCTCTCCTGCTCAACTACTGTGACCAACGGAACTATTTCCCGTGGCAGTAATTGTTCCCAAACTACCTGAATATCTCGAGGCTCCTCCTCCCTAGCTTGACTGGATCCTCCTATATTAGACATCCTGTCAACCAAAGTTTAAGTTTTAATTACTAATTATTACCACTCGACTCTCACGAACACATAAGTTGTAAACACATAAGCACACTATCTTTTCGAAGGTTACTTCCTAAGGCTTTTCCCCCACCTAAGGTTCATAACCTAAGGCTTTGATACCAACTTGTGACACCCCCAAACCCAGGTACTTCATTCCCATAGGATTTGGTGTTCACTTAATCAAACATTTATATCTAACTACCCAATCACAATAAAACTGGATAAATAAAACCTTTCTCATTAAAGGGTTACATCATAAAAATATAAAAATCTCCCAGGTTATCTAACCTTTAGTCATCATTCAAATGCAAAAAACATTACATCACTTTTTAAAATAAAGTCTAAGATCAACATAATAAAAGTCTAACATCTTAATCAAAGTAAAAATTACAAGTCTTCATCACTTGTACACTTTTCCCTTTCCTTTGCTAGTCGAAGGTTCCCTTACTTTCTCTTCTTTAGCTGCAATGAGTTTATAAATATGCAAGAGTGAGCAAAACAATTGCTCACTGGATATAATATGGAATCAACAGGAGTATAACAATAATAACTGTCGAGATAGGCTCATCAAAAGTGAATAGTACTCTATCAATAATAATCAGAAACTGAAATCCCAAAATATGGAAAATATACATCACTGAGGGTCGCAAGACCATGAACTACATCCACAGTTGCAAGTAATCTTTTAACTCCAACTTTAACAGTCATAAGACTATAAGGACCTCGTATTTAGGGGGATCAGACCTTCATACAATGTATTGTGCACAAACATTTTAACGCTACGCGTAAGTTAACCCCTAATCATAACAATAGGGTTGTTCATCTCAGTATTTAGAGTACAAGTTCACACCAAAGGAAGTTTGGTTTGGATAAGCTTTCAAGGTAATTTGGAATTCAACGAACATCAACTAAGGATTAGTTGAATAACATCAATAACATTACACTATAAAATAATCGTGATTGAATCAATCATAGTAAACTAAAGTCATGCTTTAGGAATAATCTAATAGCATACAATTTGAATAACTATAACACTCTTTGCTTGAACAATACTAAGCCAGGGTTAATTAGAATTGAATACTAAGCATGCATAGCAATTTGAACGATAGAAATGTTTGACATTAGTATATATAGTTGTACATGCTAAACAACAAGAATAACTTGCTCAAGAATAATTTACATCATTATAATGTAATCGGATTGCAAACAATAATTAGTTCAACGAGATAAAGGATTAGAAAACTTTCCTTGCTCGTAGGTTAAACCGAATCAATATGAATCACAATATCCTATAAACATATGTCATCATGACATAGTTAGCCATTACCATTTTAAAAACATAACTAAGTACGTTCATCATTTAAAAATTGGATTTTTAATCACATAATCAAGTTACAAAATAATTTAATTGTTAATAACATGTTCATTCTAGGTATAGAAACATTAAAATCAACATTTTACAGTTCTACTATTATCACATAACAATTCTTAAAATTTCGTGTACAAAAAGTACACTGTCAGACCATTCTGCTAACTCGCGGCTTACATACGGCTACGATTTCAATGTGGGGATGGTATGACATGGGATAATGCAGCGATAACTAAATAAACTATGGTTAAAACATGCAGTCTACATGGATATCATCTTGGCATCAACTAACGTCTTCATTGGTACTGCTACATGCTATAAATCTGCAATTTCGATTGACGACTTTTGCAATAAGATAAGAAAAAAAGCCAATTTTGCCTACAAGCTCGCTTTTTAACGAGACTAATTCACATGCAATTCATACAAAAACTTCATGTAAATATAATTCAAGAATTCCTAACATGTTTCTAACCATACAACAACATAAACAACAAATTTAACACATTCAATTTCACTGTTTTTGCTATAAACTCACTTTTTGATATTTCAATGAAAATCAATACTGTAAATTTTGTTTTTCAACCAAAACAATTAATTCAAAGCATCTTTATCAATATTTATACATACTCTATCAATTTAAATAGCCAATTTATCAACTACACAACTAATTAGCTCTCAATTTCTATTTTAAATTAACCCATATTCATTCACAAAACTCTCTGTAAAAAGGTTTTCTTCATAAACTACATACATAACAACAATACATTGATTATAATCATATATAACCTACGAAAATAACTTTACAACACTAGTTTATCATATGAACACTCATAAAATCAACCATTATCCTACCATAAGAATTTTACAGAGAAATAGGAGAAGAGAAAGCTAAAACTTTTAAAACCAAAAGGGTAAAAGAATGCCTTGATAGAAGATGATGGTTATCCTTAAGTTTATCAAGCCTTTCTCCAACTTTACTCCCAAATTCTCTAGGATTCTCTCTCACTTCTCCACTTTTCTTCTTTTCTTCTTCTCCTTCCTCTGAGCTTTTCTTTTCTTTTCTCTAACCTCTCTCCTCTATTCTTACGTATAATAATATAATGTATATAATATAATAGGTACTAATTATATAATAGTATAACTGATATCAGTTATAATAGATTTGAAAATCAAAAGCCATAAGGCTTGTTTGGTTAACTAACTAAAAAAATAACCCATTAATCCTAACACCTTGTTTGGTAAAACACAATTAAATTAAAGACTTAATAGACCTTAGGCCTTGTTTGGCAAAACCGAATTAAAACTCCTTTGAGTTATTTTAATAACTACTTAATAAAAGGTTATTCGTCACACTTTTATTTAATTAAAATAATTCTAATAACAATTTATTAAATTACTACATCACATAAATCAATATCACAAAATTATAATTTTCTATATAATTATAACTTTATTTAATTCAACTAACACATCTTTTTAGTTACAAATTCAAATAAAAGAATAATAATTCAATTAATCAAAACTCTCTAACTTAATAATTAAATTAAATTAGAATATAATAATTAATTTCTTTAATTATTTATTTAACAAACAATTAACCAAATCGAATCAAATTTGAACAATTATAAATTCAACCATAAACACATCCATTAAATATTTAAATAATTCAATAAATATTTAATAAAACAATAACAATAAAAATTTGTTTTCTACTTATCATCTCCTTCATTCTATTGCATTCATTTTATAAGATATTCTTTTATTGTTCGTTTAAGGTTTTGTACCTCCTTACAATGTGAGGTATTTTCACTTCATTTGTTTTCTTAAGTAATCTTCTTAATTACCATTCATACCTTATTAGTACATCATACATTGGTAATTACTTTGATTCATAATTAGAATTATTTCTTTATATCGTTCTAATTATTTACTTTTTAATAGTCCACAATTAAATTGTCTTCTAAAGTATTTAGTAATTTTAATTATCCATTATTAAAATATTATTTAACGCCTTCATTCACCTCAAAATTAAAAACCTATTTAGTTTCAATTGTTTAATTAAAGCTTAGGAATTCCTAAAGGAATCCTTAATAATATACTTTACTAATTTACAATTAAATTTATTTTAATTTTTTAATCATCTTTAATTAAAATAATTATTTATTAATGAAATCATAAATTTATTTTAGACATGGTTCAACCCGACCCAGTCAATCATGAAAGGGGCCTACATGTGGCTCTCGTCGATAGGTCTTCCAAAGAAGCCCGGTCAAATGCTACCTACCCAGTAGGAGCTTTGGCTACTCACAGTGCGGCGCACTATAATTTACTCTAAGGCGGTGCGGGGCGTGCCGGTCTGGCAAAACCTCTCGACGAGATTTTCAACACTTTGATTTTCTACCTTATTTGATTAAATCTTGCGTAAGTTGTTCATTGCATATCCAAATGAGGTCAAACCACTTTCATTATCTTGTAAACTTACATAACTTCAATATTAGATTCCTTAAGTCACCTTTCAACATCTTTAGGTAGTCATAAATTATTGATTTCCAATCTAGGGTTCACACTTGGACATGTTTCACTATACGTTTTGTTACGACTTAGCTTCAAGTCTGAATCTGATGATTCCACTAGGGTTATGTTCGTATTTCATATATGTTCAATGTAACATTCTTGGATTATTCACATAGCTTACGCATTTTATGACATTAATCACAATTATCAAACCTTCAAGCATACTAAGTTAGGTTTCATGCTCACATACATTTTTTTGTCATTCATTTGGTTTTATTATCACATACAAGGCATGTATATTACATATACTCCTCCCAATACTCATCCTTATACTTTTGGATCCATCATGATCACACAACACATAAACCTCCCACAATCAAGCATGCATTTCTTACTTATATCTACCAATACTAACTTAGCTTGACAAAAATAAAGCTAGATTATGAACTTACTTCTTAAAGTCTTTCTTCCTCTTAGCTAGGAACCTCAAGTAGCTCTCTACCTTTGCTTTTCCTTCTTGAACTCCACCAAAAAGCAAGAGCTCCCCTAGGTTTCTTATTTTCTCTCAATTTCTCTATAGCTCTCTCTATACTAGAACATAAATATTTAAAATGTGGATTTACACCAACACTCTAAGGCTCTTATTTATAGAAAAATCATTATCCAATAATTACGATATTAACTAAGGGTAAAAGTGGAGTTGGTGCAAAGTTCTACTAACCCACACTATTCCTACACTATTCCTAGTACTTGCACCATCATTTCCCCCACATGGACTTTGCCTGTGAGCTCAATTAGCTAAAAAAAATTAGTATATTGGAAAGGGGAAAGGGGGGTGGTCGGTTGGGAGGAGTATTAGGGCTAGGCTAGGCTTTTTATTTACCTATTAAATAAGTGCTACCAAGTGTAGGTCTATACACACACATATATGTATATTTACTTATATACATACTCCCACATATATACCTACATGTACATATATATAAATCATATATCTATCATCCATACATTACACATTGGGCTAAATCTCAAGCTAAATTAAGTTGGGCTAGGTACAAATGTTAGTACATTATGGACTCTAACATTATTCTAGTACATCAATTGTTTGGGCCACACTTCCCAACTCTTGCAAGCTTGTCACATTAATAAGGTTGGGCTTGGATATACCCTAGGCTCAATACTTCATTAAGTTATCCATTAATTAATCTCATTAAGAAATTAATTATGCCACAGAAGACTTAACACTTAAGCTTAATTAATCATAACCAAGCTTATCAACATTATCAATACATTTCTTAATCCTTTCATACATAATTCACTTTGTATTAAATTATTAATCCCATGTCACATATACATATATACATATATACATATATACATATATATATGTATATATATATATATACACACACAAATAATTGCAAATACCTTTATTTTATTACTAAATTTTTTTATAAAATTCTCGGGTATTACATGATTTGTTTAAGATGTTGTAACCCTTTATTGGGAGTATTTCTATTTCATTTATTAGTTTATTTATTTATGAGTAGTTCGATGCATTATTCTGGAGAATGAACACCAAATCTGTGGGAAATTTGAGTACCAGGATTTAAGGGTGTCACAAAAGTGGTGAAAAACAAACTCTTCACTGAACTCACATTTATAAAAGGTTTCGCCCAACACTTAGTTTTTAAAAATTCATCTTCATATAATCCACAATGGAATTAGATTGTTGATGTTTCACAAAGTGTTTCATCACACTAATATTGAAGTTAGAATCTGAATTCAAAAAAAAATTCTTAAGATTTTCTTCATGAGATGAATTGAAGATGAGAGGTGTAGTGTTTGGCTGATTTCTAGGTGAAACAAAGTAATTAGGTGCAGGCCAAGTGTAATTAGAGGTTGGAATTGGTGATGACGCAATAGGAGCAAAAATTTGTGGTAAATAAGTGAACAGAGAACAATTATTTTGGATGTGAGAGTGTTGAATGGAAGAGTGAGGTGTAGAAATTACCAGTGATAGATATTCCCTTTCCCATGGCCAAAAATTATCGAGGAACGACCGCTTTGATACTACTTTCTCACGATTTGAGCTCATGACTGTCGAATCATTAAGGCGGGATAGAGCTTGGGACTCAGCCACGAAGGTATAACTGTAAGAAAATCGATTTAAAGTATCCATATAACCAGTCATGTGAGACCCTGAATTTTATAAAATTAAAGTATTCAATTTTCTTATAATTATTCTATTTAGTAAATGGTTAAATTGATAAAAGGTTAAAGTTAAGGGTGATATGTGAAAATTTTGCAAAGTATGCAAGTTGTTATAAAATATTCGTTTGGTCGGGGAATATTCTTTTTATCAGGAATATTCGTGCGATGGCACAATCATTGGTGGACCCCACAATGGAAGTATTGTCGTAGTTAGAAAACAACAGAATTATCATTTTATAAAAATAATGGCGAAAGTGTTACCGTAAAAATTGTTGAACTACTCGGTAGTAAAAGTACAGTAATATACGTGGTTGCATAGTAGCACACGGTATAGATTATTGATGCTTACGTAAGAAGTCACTCAGATTATACTCAATTATTGCTACAAAGAATTGCCGATCATCATATCTCTCATATTATTGATTCAATTATTGTCACAAAGATCATCTCAGATAATATGTTATATTATTAAATTAATAATTGAGACGACAAAGTTATTCATATTATTATTTGCAATATTGACAATGTCTAGAAGTTCAGTCAAGGAGAGGTTAGATAATCTAATTGTGCGCCAATAGGGAGAAATCCTTATCGAAAAACCCCATCTTTCCTGGGAACGACCAGGTTGTTAAATATTGTGAGTTATAATATTAATGATGAATAAGTTCATGTTGATTAAAGATGAAATTGATAGTTCCATTGTGTTGGAATTATTAGTGTTAGTGAAAATCGACATTTATTTCGATAATAATTGATGTCTGGAGGTTATATTGACCAATCGGGTAATTAACCGGATAAATGAGCAATTAATTGCTATTGATTCACATGATTATAACTATTTGTTCACATGTGTGTACTATTGATTCACATTCATTTACTATTAGGGGAGTTTGTGCAAGATTGATAATACTTGCATGACTAAGTTAAACATGGATGTATAGTTGAATGTACTATACTATAATTAATTTTTTCACATGTTTAGAACTATTGAGTTACATGATTTACTATTGATTCACATGATTTACTATTAGGGGAGGTGGTGCAAGTTTGATAATACTTGCAGGACTAAATTAAGAATGAAGGAAAAGATGAAGGTATTATACTGTAATATTTTGAGCCCCAAAACGTGCAATTATCGAAACAATATTTTCCTATAAATGGAAGCTCATTCCTTCATTATTTTTCACCAATTCACTAAGTCTCACAAGAACAATTATTATAGAGAAATTATAGAGAGAAATTATAGAGAGAAAGAAGAAGAGAAGTCTGCTACCTCACTATTCCAGTATCCAGTCTTCTTCTGAGGTAAGGGATATTATTATTATAGTAAGGGGTATTATTCTTTCGTATTCATGAAGAGAGTTATTTTCTTTCAATAATCGTAAGAGTTGTTATTCCATTCTTTATTATTATGTTAGAATAACCTGTCTATGCGAAGTACCGCATACATGGTGAAATTCTTCTGTTATTCCATTCTTTACTATTCTGTTGGAATAACATGTATGTGTGGTCTATCGAATGCCTGGTGAATTCTGTTGTTATTTTATTCTTTAATATTTTGTTAGAATATCCTGTCTATGCGGATTACGCATGACCTGGTTCCATTCTTTATTATTCATTTGAATATCCTGCATCATGCAATTACGCATTTACCTAGTTCCATTCTTTATTATTATTCTCGTTGGGAATAACTCCGTCTGCATGGGCCTATCGCATGCATGGTGAATTCTTATGTTATTCCATTCTTTATTATTCTGTTTAAATAAACTGTCTATGTGGATTGCCGCATGCATGGTGAATGACTTTTTGTATTCATTCTTTATTAAATTATGGAAATGATCTATCTACGTGGATTATCGCATGGTGGGTGAAAATCCATTTGCAGTTTCGTATATTCTATTATACTCGTATGAGATATCATTTCTTTTGTACTCATCATGGAATATCATTTTCTTTGGTATTTTTTTACGAGTTACTATCCATGGGTTACTATTCACCCGGTTACTATTCACTCTAGTATTATTCACTTTCATATTTGGGGGCACTTCTTCGTATTCGTAAGTACTATTCACGAGTTACTATTCACGGGTTACTATTCACCCAAATTACTATTCAACCGAATATTATTCACTCGAGTATTTGGGGTACTTTTTATGCCAAGGTACTATTCCCGAAGTACTATTCATAGGGTACTATTGTGGGGTACTATTTACCCAAAAATATATTTCTTTTTTGTCCAAATTATTTTGGTACATGAATATTATTCTTGAATTTTACTCCACAAAGCAGTATCATGTTGACAATTTGGATATTTTTAAACACTGGATAAATTTAAAGTCTTTAATATTTATCCTTGATTTCGTTTGATTAATGCTTATATCATTGTCATCATCCTCATGCTTATATTATGATGAAAGTCATCTTTGGCTTACGTGCAAAGATGGACTGTTGATTATTGGTTTTACAGTTATATATCTTTGGGTTACTTGCAAAGATGGACTGTTGATTATTAGCTTTACAGTTGTATATCTTTGGCTTACATACAAAGATGAACTATTGATTGATGAGTATCTTTGGCTTATGTGCATAGATGAACTATTTATTGGTATGATTATGACTGTGGATCATTCTAAGATAATCATGACCCATAATGTTATAGATGATGTGGTAAAAGTCCTCATCGTCTGTAGTGCATCGATGGATGCTTATTGGTATGATTATAACCGTGGATTATTCGGTATAATCATGACCATCGATGATTACATGAATATCCTCGTCATAGTGCAGGAATGATTCGATGATGTGGATTATTTATTAAGTTGAGTCTATGCGATAAAATATTGATTATACACTTTTAATTCGTAAAAGATAGTAGATATCACGCTCTACTGACTCTTCTAAAATACAACAGATATGTCTTTGGCCTCAGAAAGCAAAAGATGAATTGTTAATGAATATCTTCGGTAGTAGTGTAAAGATGAATTTATTAGTTGGATTATGAGCAGGAATTATGATTTGGTATAACCATGATTTTTGATGTTTCAGGTGAAGATAGGTGATGAAAATTATATTCGGCTCCAGGTGCGAAGAGGAATTTAGAATCACAATTATGATTATGAGTTATTCATATGATTGTGGATGAATTGTTGATTGATGTTACAGGATAAAACATTATTAGTGGACTTTTAACATGAAGAAGATAATAGATCCGATGGTCTATTCGACTCTTCTAATGGATTACTCGTTCACCGCAACTATGGTTGAAAAGTTTTATCATCTACCATATGTTCTAAATCTCTGATTTATTACTGATGAAGGCTATTGATGATGTAAATTATCTTTAGTCATGATATACTTTATTGGGCTAGTTGTGCTCGCCCTTTTACTTCACAATTCCTTTCAGATAATAAGAGTGTAGCTGGGTCGAGCGGGGGTAACAGGAGAATAGAACGGTGCTCTATAGCTGTTGAGGTTCTCCTTAAATAGTATGGAAATAATTTTATTGAGAACTTTAGATAAGTGTGTCATTTGATATTTAATTTTGGTGAACCGAATAGGGTGAGGTGAACCCAACTTTGGAAGGGTGTTTTGCCACTATCATACAAGATGTCTAATGACATACAACCTCGTGTTATCATAAGACAGGGTTGTGCACATCCACTTGCTGAGTATATCTACGAGCACTACCTATATGATCTTGAGTTTGGTTGAAATATAATTTTCAATTGCGCATAAAGGGAGATAGTTATATGTCAATGTAAGACTCACCATTGGAAAGAACATGATAGTAATCTTCTTATTTTTCTTTGGGGACTATTGGGTCAACCAAGGATAATTCTGTGGATATATGATATCTATCATAACCTAGACGCATGACCTCCCATGTACGAAGGTTTCCTTGAGTATTTTCCAAAGATTTTAACTTCTAAAATAGTTTTTGACTGTACTTTTATGTAAAGTACCATTGTAAGGTTGTGGTCGGGGCACCATGAGAGCTACATACATATGTATTAAAACTTACAGTTTAACTGGTGGTCGTACTGCATTTACGCTTCAACAATTGTATAAATAAAGTTTGTATTTGATTTTATAGTATGATATCTCATGACTCAAAATGGGTCGTGTGGACTGCTTTTGGGGCGCCACAAATGGTATCGAGCTTAGGGATATGGTCACCAAGCGAGATAGGAGTCTAGAACTATGAGGGGAGAGAGTTAAATATGCTTCGCTAGTGTGTGACTTACCTAAGTTTGAAATTGTTTACTTAATAAGTCGACAAATTGTGATATGTCAATTAACCTTTGTTTTAAAGATATATTCTAGAATGATATCTGAAATACATGAGATGAGCAATGGGAAAATCATGATACAGAGGAAATAATCGAGAAGGTACAATCCGAAAAGGAAGCAAGGTATTCTCATCTCTTCGAACTACCAGGTACGTAAATTTCGAGGGCGAAATTTCATAAAGAGGGGAGATTGTGAGACCCCGAATTTTATGAAATGAAAGTATTCAATTTTCTTATAATTATTCTATTTAGTAAATGGTTAAATTGATAAAAGGTTAAAGTTAAGGGTGATATGTGAAAATTTTGTAAAGTATGCAAGTTGTTATAAAATATTTGTTTGGTCGGGGAATATTCATTTTTTTCGAGAATATCCGTATGATGGCACAATCATTGGTGGACCCCACAATGGAAGTATTGTCGCAGTTAGAAAACGACAGAATTATCATTTTATAAAAATAACAGCGAAAGTGTTACCGTTAAAACTGTTTAACTACTCGGTAGTAAAAGTACAGTAATACGCGTGGTTGCATAGTAGCATACGGTATTTGTGACGCCCCCAAAATAGGTATACATCACCCATCTTTAGTCGCCAAATACATGGTTCAAAATTCAAATACAACTTAATAATACAGCTGTCGTGTAAAATATGACAAAACGTAAACTGAGAGTTTTAATAAGAATATTGTCATCTAGACAATATCCACACTCAAAAGAGTCCTCATTACATTTATTTTACACTATTTAATAGAATAGTGAGGACTACTAATACTATCTTCTCGGATGATCACCCTCCCTTCCCGGCTTAGTCCCAAATAACGCTCTCACTTTCTCTCAAGAGAACAAATGAAAGAAAGGGTGAGCTCAACTAGCCCAGTAAGAAATATTATGACTAAGATAATGCAGAATAAATTAAAATTAGCCTTCAACAATGTTAAACTGATAAAATATAACAAACATCAAGTTTAACTGCAGTGGAACAAGCAATCCATTAAAAGAGTCAAGTAGAGAATAAAATCTACTATCTTTTATTATTTAAAAAGGTTTTTCATCACTTTTATCGTTTGGACTCAACAATAAATAATCCACATCATCCCTTCACTACTGACCAAGGATATTCATTATCATCCCTCCATCACTACTACCAAGGATATTCGTGTATTCATCAATGGTCATGATCATGCCAACAACCGTCCATCAATGCACTATGGGCCAATGAGGACTTTTACCACATCATTTGTAACATTACTGGCCATGATTATAATCGAATAATCCTCGTCATAATCATACCAAGTCCATCTATGCATTACAGCCATGATGACTTTCAACATAATATAAATATGAGGATGATGACAATGATATAAGAATTCAATAAAACAAGTTCAAGAATTAATTTATCCAGAACTAATAACGTCCAAATTGTCAACATGATACTTCTTTGTAGAGTAAAATTCAAGAATGCTCGTAAGAATATTTCCATGAAAAGATATCGGATGAAGCGCAAATATCAAGGATATTCCACTAATTTCATGGAGTATAGAAAGTAAAACTTTAACCAACCGAGTATAATAAAGGATGGAATAACAAAAGAAATCACCGTGCATGCGATAGATCATATGCATGTGTTATTCCAATGTAATAATAAATAAAGAAACCAGTCGTATTTAAATTACAGACCGAAAGGATATTCCAATGTAATAATAAGGAATGGAATAGCAATAGAAATCACCACGCATGCGATAGAATCATATGACATGTGTTATTCCAATGTAATAATAATTAATGGAACCAAAGTTAGGCATAATACGCACCGCATACATGATATTCTAGCGTAATAATAAATAATCGGAACTAGGTCATGCGTAAACGCATGCATACATACGATGTTCCAAATGTAATAATAAAGAATGGAATAATGTAAGAATTTCACCATGTATGCGGCAGATTGCGATGTACATATTATTCCAACATAATGATAAAGAATGGAATAATGTAAGAATTTCACCAAGTATAGGGTAGCCCGCGTATACAAAAGTTATTCAAATGTAATAATAAAAATAGAATAATAGAAGTTCTCATCATGAATACGAAAGAAAATATACCTTTACCTTAAAAAGAAGAGTATTCCAACCTAGGTAGGTGCGAGGATATTCTTGAAGAAAACTCAGACTATGCTCAAAGCTTCTTAAAACTCTAAAGAAATACGCCAAGATTATAGAAGAAGAATTCTCCGAATTTCTAGTGTGTTTTCAATTCTAACTAAGCATCCTATTTATAGGAGAATTGAAGGGGCACTATATAAGGAAAAATCACAGACGCAATAATTATTTCATTCATGGATGCTTGACTGGTGCATTACTTCATTCACGGATCCTTACCAATGTTACAAGCAACTAAAATTTCAATCAAATTAAGTAAAAAATAAAAACTAAAATATAATATATATATATATATATATATTTATATATAACCACATGTTATAAACATATATATATATATAATAACAATTCCCTCCCAAATACGTTTCTTCACCCCCACCCCATTTTCATTTCAACCATTTCTTCCACACGTGGCCCCCACATGTGGCCCCCATATGTGGGCCCCACCTTTATTATATTAAATAATTTTCTACCGATTATTTTAAAAAATGGGTAAATGGGGGTCCATATAATAACATTAAATACTTCATAAAAATCCTCTCAATATTTTTAACAACATTTATCATCATTATTATAATTCACAATATTAATCGACTGTGTCGTTCCTCAGAGCAGAGGGGCTTTCCAATAAGGATTTCTCCCTATTGGCGCGCAATTAGGTGACCAAACCTCTCCTTGGCAGAACTTCTAGACATCGTTAATATTGCAAATAATAATATTAATAACTTCGTCGTCTCAATTATTGATTTAATAATATATATATAATATCGACAATAATTGAATCAAATAACGTGAGATACTATGCAACAATTACTGTAGCAATAATTGAACAAAACTGAGTGACTTCTCACGTAAGCATCAATAATCAATACCGTGTGCTACTATGCAACCACGCCAGACATCAGACTTTTACTACCGAAAGTAGCTTTCAACAGCTTTTAATCAGAAAACTTCCGCCGTTATTTTCATAAAAAATATTTTTATCGCTTTTCTCAATCCATAATAATTCCGCTGGGGGGTCCATCAAAGATTATACTGTCGCATTTAAAATTTCTGTTAAAACGAATATTCCCCACCAATCGAATATTATATAACAACTTGCATGTACTTTGCAAAAAATTTATAAATATTACGCATAACTATAATATTATATCAAATTCATTCCATAATATTTAAAAATGATATTTACTAAAAATCATCTTTATTAAAAGTTCAGTCTTACAAGATTGATTATTAATGCATACGTAAGAAGTCACTCATTATACTCAATTATTGCTACAATGGTTGTTGCATCATATCTCTCATATTATCGATTCAATTATTGTCACAAAGATTATCTCGTATAATATGTTATATTATTAAATCAATAATTGAGACGATAAAGTTATTCATATTATTATTTGCAATATTGACAATGTCTAGAAGTTCACAAGGAGAGGTTAGATAATCTAATCAGGCGCTAATAGGAGAAATCCTTATCGAAAAACCCCTCTTCCCGGGAACGACCTGGTTGTTAAATATTGTGAGTTATAATATTAATGATGAATAAGTTCGTGTTGATTAAGATGAAATTGATAGTTCTATTGTGTTGGAATTATCAATGTTAGTGAAAATCGACATTTATTTCGATAATAATTGTTGTATGGAGGTTATATTGACCAATCGGGTAATTAACCGGATAAATGAGCAATTAATTGCTATTGATTCATATGATTATAACTATTTGTTCACATGTGTGTACTATTGATTCACATTCATTTACTATTAGGGGAGTTGGTGCAAGATTGATAATACTTGCATGACTAAGTTAAACATGGAGGTATAGTTGAATGTACTATACTATAATTAATTTTTTCACATGTTTAGAACCATTGAGTCACATGATTTACTATTGATTCACATGATTTACTATTAGGAGAGGTGGTGCAAGTTTAATAATACTTGCAGGATTAAATTAAAAATGAAGGAAAAGATGAAGGTATTATACTGTAATATTTTGAGCCCCAAAACGTGCAATTATCGAAACTATATTTTCCTATAAATAGAAGCTCATTCCTTCATTATTTTTTACCAATTCACTAAGTCTCACAAGAGCAATTATTATAGAGAAATTATAGAGTGAAATTATAGAGAGAAAGAAGAAGAGAAGTCTGCTACCTCACTATTCCAATATCCAGTCTTCTTCTGAGGTAAGGGATATTATTATTATAGTAAGGGGTATTATTCTTTCGTATTCATGAAGAGAGTTATTTTCTTTTAATAATCGTAAGAGTTGTTATTCCATTCTTTATTATTATGTTGGAATAACCTGTCTATGCGAAGTACCGCATACACGGTAAAATTCTTCTGTTATTCCATTCTTTACTATTCAGTTGGAATAACCTATCTATGCGGTCTATCGCATGCCTGGTGAATTCTGTTGTTATTCCATTCTTTAATATTCTGTTACAATATCCTTTCTGTGCGGATTACGCATAACCTAGTTCTATTCTTTATTATTCTGTTGGAATATTCTGTCTGTGCGGATTACGCATGACCTGGTTCCATTATTTATTATTCTGTTGGAATAACCTGTCTGTGCGGTCTATCGCATGTCTGGTGAATTCTTTTGTTATTCCATTCTTTATTATTCTGTTGGAATAACCTGTCTGTGTGGACTACCGCATGAATGGTGAATAATCCTTCGTATTTATTCTTTATTAAATTGTGGAAATGATCTGTCTACGTGGATTATCGCATGGCGGGTGAAAATCCATTTGCAGTTTTGTATATTCTAATATACTTATATGAGATATCATTTCTTTTGTACTCGTCATGGAATATCATTTTCTTTGGTATTTTTTTTACGAGTTACTATTCATGGGTTACTATTCATCCGATTACTATTCACTCTAGTATTATTCACTCGGGTATTCGGGGTACTTTTTGTGTCAGAGTACTATTCACGAGTTACTATTCATGGGTTACTATTCACCAAAATTACTATTTACCCGAATATTATTCACTTGGGTATTTGGGGTACTTTTCATGCCAGGGTACTATTCACGAGGTACTATTCCCGAAGTACTATTCATAGGGTACTATTTACCCGAAAAATATATTTCTTTTCTGTCCAAATTATTTTTTGTATATGAATATTATTCTTGAATTTTACTCCACAAAGTAGTATCATGTTGACAATTTGGATATTTTTAAACACTGGATAAATTTAAAGTCTTTAATATTTATCTTTGATTTCGTTTGATTAATGTTTATATCATTGTCATCATCCTCATGCTTATATTATGATGAAAGTCATCTTTGGCTTACGTGCAAAGATGGACTGTTGATTATTGGTTTTACAACAGTATATCTTTCGCTTACGTGCAAAGATGAACTATCGATTGATAAGTATCTTTGCGCTTTATGTGCATAGATGAACCGCTTATTGGTATGATTATGACTAGGGATCATTCTTGTATAATCATGACCCGTAATATTATAGATGATGTGGAAAAAGTCCTCATCGCCCGTAATGCATCGATGGATGCTTATTGGTATGATTATAACCAAAGTGATTATTCTAAGATAATCATTTACTTATCGATGATTACATGAATATCCTCGATCGTAGTGCAAGGATGATTTTTGAAGATGTGGATTATTTATTGTCGACTCTCAAATGATAAAAATTGATGAAAATATTTTAAATCATTAAAGATAGTAGATATCATGCTCTACTCGACTCTTCTAAAATACAACAGTATGTCTTTGGCACTCAGAGTGCAAGATGAATTGTTAATGAATATCTTTGGCCGTAGTGTAAAAATGAATTTATTAGTATGATTATGAGCAGGAATTGTGATTTGGTATAACCATAATTTTTGATGTTTCAAGTGAAGATAGGTGATGAAAATTATCTTCGTCCTGGGTGCGAAGAGGAACTTAGAATAACAATATGATTATGAGTTATTCATATGATTGTGGACAAGAATTGTTGATTGATATTACAGGGATAAAACATTATTGGTGGACTTTTACCATGGAGATGATAATAGATCTGATGGTCTATTTGACTCTTCTAAAGGATTGCTCGTTCCGCTGCAACTATGGTTAAAAAGTTTTATCATCTATCATATATTCTAAATCTCTGATTTATTACTGATGAAGGCTATTGATGATGTAAATTATCTTTAGTCATGATATTCTTTACTGGGCTAGTTGTGCTCACCCTTTTTGCTTCACAATTCCTTTCAGGTAATAAGAGTGTAACTCAGGTCACGCTGGTAATCGGGAGAATAGAATCTATGGTCTATAGTCATTGAGGTTCTCCCTTAAGAATATGAAAATAATTTTATTGAGAACTTTAGATAAGTGTGTCGTATTGTATATGTCATTTGATATTTAATTTTGGTGAACCGAATAGGGTGAGGTGAACCCAACTTTGGAAGGGTGTTTTGCCACTATCATACAAGATGTCTAATGACATATAACCTCGTGTTATCATAAGACAGGGTTGTGCACATCCACTTGCTGAGTATATTTATGAGCACTACCTATATGATCTTGGAGTTTAGTTGAAATATAATCTTCAATTGCAGATAGTGGAGATAATTATATGTCAAGAGAAGACTCACCATTAGAAAGAACATGATAGTATTCTTCTCATTTTTATTTGGGGTCTATTGGGTCAACCAAGGATAATTCTGTGGACATATGATATCTATCATAACCTAGACGCATGGCCTCCCATGTACGAAGGTTTCTTTGAGCACTTCCCAAAGATTTTAATTTCTAAAATAGTTTTTGACTGTACTTTTATATAAAGAACCTTTGTAAGGTTGTGGTCGAGGCACCATGAGAGTTACATACATTTGTATTAAAACTCATGCTTTAACTCGTGGGTCATATTCTCGCATTTACGCTCAACAAATTGTATAAATGAAGTTTGTATTTAATTTTTATAGTATGATATCTGGCGACTAAAGATGGGGTATGTATACCTGTTTTGGGGGCGTCACTAATGGTATCAGAGCTTAGGGATATGGTCGCTGGCGGAGATAGGAGTCTAGAACAAGGAGGGGAGAGATGAGTAATATACTTCGATAATGTGTGACTTACCTAAGTTGAAATTGTTTACTTGATAAGTTGACAAATTGTGATATGTCAGTTAACCTTTGTTTTGAAGATATATTCTAGAATGATATCTGAAATACAGGAGTTGAGCAATGGAAAAAAATTATGATACAGAGGATATAACCGGGAAGGTGCAATCCGAAAAGAAAGTAAGGTATCCTCACCTCTTCGACATATCAGGTACGCACCCTAATTTTGAGGACGAAATTTCATAAGAAGGAGAGATTGTAAGACCCTAACTTTTATGAATAAAGAATAATTTTCTCGAAATATATTTTTGAATATTATGGTGTGGATTTGATATAATGTTATAGTTGTGAGTAATATTTATAAATTTTGCAAAGTAAGCAAGTGGTTATATAATATTCGATTGGTCGGGGAATAACCTGTCTATGTGGATTACATATGACCTGGTTCAATTCTTTATTATTCTGTTGGGAATAACCTGTTTGTGTGGTCTATCGCATGCATGGTGAATTCTTCATTATTCCATTCTTTATTATTCGCTTGGAATAACTCTGCCTCATGTGGATTACCGCATGCATGGTGAATGATCCTTTGTATTCATTCTTTATTAAATTGTGGAAATGATCATCTACGTGGATTACCGCATGGCGGTGAAAATCCATTTGCGCTTTCAGATATTCTATTATACTCGTATGAGATATCATTTCTTTTGTACTCGTCATGGAATATCATTTTCTTTGGGTTTTTTTTACGAGTTACTATTCATGGGTTACTATTCACCCGGTTACTATTCACTAGGGTATTTAGGGTACTTTTCATGTCGAGGTACTATTCACGAGGTACTATTCTCGAAGTACTATTCATAGGGTACTATTGCGGGGTACTATTTATCCGAAAAATATATTTCTTTTCTGTTCAAATTATTTTGGTACATGAATATTATTCTTGAATTTTACTCCACAAAGCAGTATCATGTTGACAATTTGGATATTTTTAACCACTGGATAAATTTAAAGTCTTTAATATTTATCCTTGATTTTGTTTGATTAATGCTTATATTTTCATGCTTATATTATGATGAAAGTTATCTTTGGCTTACGTGCAAAGATAAACTGTTGATTATTGGTTTTACAGTTGTATATCTTTGGCTTACTTGTAAAGATGGACTGTTCATTATTGGTTTTACATTTGTATATCATTGGCTTACATGCAAAGATGAACTATTGATTGATGAGTATCTTTGGCTTATGTGCATAGATGAACTGTTTATTGGTATGATTATAACCAGAGATCATTCGGTATAATCATGACCCGTAATGTTATAGATGATGTGGTAAAAGTCCTCATTGGCTGTGAGTGCATTGATGGATGCCATTATTGGTATGATTATAACCAAAGTGATTATTCTAAGATAATCATGACCATTGATGATTACATGAATATCCTTGGCCATAGTGCGAAATGATTCGATGATGTGGATTATTTATTGTCGTAAGTCTCAAATGATAAAATATTGATTATACACTTTTAATTCGTAAAAGATAGTAGATATCATGCTCTACTTGACTCTTCTAAAATACATTTGTATGTCTTTGGCTGTAGTACAAAGATGAATTGTTAATGAATATCTTTGGTAGTAGTCAAAAAAGATGAATTTATTAGTATGATTATGAAAGGGTGAATTATGATTTGGTATAACCATGATTTTTGATGTTTCGGTGAAGATAGGTGATGAAAATTATCTTCGTCTCCGAGTGCGAAGAGGAATTTAGAATCACAATTATGATTATGAGTTATTCATATGATTGTGGAAAGGAATTGTTGATTGATGTTACAGGATAAAACATTATTGGTGGACTTTAACATGGAGAAGATAATAGATCCGATGGTCTATTCGACTCTTCTAATGAATCGCTTCGTTCAATGCAACTATGGTTGAAAAGTTTTATCATCTACCATATGTTCTAAATCTCTGATTTATTACTAATGATGGCTATTGATGATGTAAATTATCTTTAGTCATGATATTCTTTATTGGGCTAGTTGTGCTCACCCTTTTTGCTTCACAATTCCTTTCGTAATAAGAGAGTGTAGTTGGATCGAAAGCAGAGATAACGGAGAATAGAATCGGTGGTCTATAGTCATTTGAGGTTCTCTCCTTAAATAGTATGGAAATAATTTTATTGAGAACTTTAGATAAGTGTGTCGATTATATACGCCATTTGATATTTAATTTTGGTGAACCGAATAGCGTGAGGTGAACCCAACTTTAGAAGGGTGTTTTGCCACTATCATACAAGATGTCTAATGACATACAACCTCGTGTTATCATAAGATGTGGTTGTGCACATCCACTTCTTGAGTATATCTACGAGCACTACCTATATGATCTTGAGTTCGGTTGAAATATAATTTTAATTGCGCAGCATGTAGAGATAGTTATATGTCAAGAGAAGACTCACCATTGGAAAGAACATGATAGTAATCTTCTTGTTTTTCTTTGGGGACTATTGGGTCAACCAAGGATAATTCTCGTGGACATATGATATCTATCATAACCTGTATTTACGGCCTCCCATGTACGAAGGTTTCTTGAGTATTTTCCAAAGATTTTAATTTCTAAAATAGCTTTTTGTTGTACTTTTATATGTAAAGTACCATTGTAAGGTTGTGGTTCTGGGGCACCATGAGAGTTACATACATATGTATTAAAACTCATAGCTTTAACTGTATCGTATTCTGCATTTACGCTCAACAAATAGATAAATGAAGTTTGTATTTAATTTTTATAGTATGATATATGGCGACTCAGAATGGGTCGTGTGGACCTATTTTGGGGGCGTCTCAAGTCATGTAAGGATAATAACAAGGATATTTGTGACGCCCCCAAATTCGGGTATCTTCCAACCCGACATATGGTGCTCCACTGTACTAATATCCATACAATCATTCCATTGAAATACAACAAAATGAATGTAATTACTATCTTCTTATTACAACCAAAGTATAATCCTTCCCAGGTTCATAAACCGATTACATCGTTCGTTGTTCATAATGTATAATACATACAAACTTACTAATCTATTACACAATGAATAAGCATCCATCTTAGCTTTTCCCTTATCTCTCTTGGCATTCTCAGTACGTTCATCCTTAACTGCAGTTATATAATTCACGCAAGAAGTGAGCATGACAGCTCAGCAAGTTTAACAAAGAATAACAGTAATACCACATTCGTGAATTATATAACAATTCCTACATAACTGAACAATAGTTATAAAGTATCATAAAATAATAAAACTTTAACAGTTCATAACATCAATTCCCAAAGTATAGAATAGATTAGGAATTCTGAACCGGTCGATAAACCATAAACAGTAACTTTCAGTTTTCATATTTGAAAAGGATTTCACAACACTAAGGTTGTTACGTCCGCATTACTTACGAGCACTTCTAGGTGATCAGCCTATTGTACTCTATGTTGATCAACACTCATTCATTAAACGTATTTACGTTAATATTTTTGGCAAACTCGTGTGCCCATCGAATAATCGATGAAAAATACTTTTGTTTGTTCATGTACAAACCTTACCTTCACGTCTGTACTAATTACTTGGCATAGATAAATAAGTTAACATTTCTATATAGAAAGATATGAATCATAATCAATCTATATCATACGAATAGTCTAGCCGGTTAAAATCGCATCGACCCTTTCTTTAAAACCAACAGTAACTCTGGTTCAATGAATCACATAAAAGCTGGGCTAATCGAAAGTTAGACAAGCGTTAAGAAAACTTGCCTTTCAAATAGCTTTCAAATAACTTAATCGATCGACTCACAAATTTTTTACAGTAATCTATATGATATATTCATATAGCACACTATAATTAGCTAAAAAACAAATGTTCACATTGTTTCTACCAACTTCTTTCTCTTCTATGTCTTAGTTAACTTAATATTAATAATAAAGTCAACATGACTTATTACCCTTCGTCCCGGCTCATTACTCAACTGACGTTATTAACCGGACTCGAACATTGTTGATAAAGTACCAACTTCGTTCATCATTCATAACCTATTAATATGCATTCAATTCCTAAGTTCAATACCATATACTCTAGTATAGGTAGTATAGGAATAGTTTCAATACACTTATGAAGTGTACAAACATTACCCTTATAGATTTATGAACAATTGAAGTTAAAAATCTAAGTTCTCTATCAAAGTTTCGCTCTGCATGGCACAAGCTTTCTAGTACTAGATCGGAAAGCTCAAGGCCGCCAAGGCACGAGAGCCTTCTATCTCAAAGATCATGGAGTGACATTTTACACTACGTGCAGGCGCAGAGCGCCAGATTCTCAAGATCTGTAATTTCAACAATTTTAAAAATTTTGTGAAATTCCCGGGGTCATAACTTCTTCGTTATAAGCCCGATTTGGTCCGTTCAAAAGCCTAGACGTCATAAATGACATACTCTACGCGTTCATATAAGAATTCAACACTTTCAAATTCGATAACTTAAAATTCACTATTGAGTTCAATTTCTAAACGCTTCATAAACGTTAATGAGCGTTCAATGCTCGTTTTCTTCGTTTTAAGTCAAAATCTGACGATTATCAAACCCACAACTCTTAATTACCCTATCTCATGTGTTTTCATTGAAAAAGAATGTTTTCAAGTCTCACGTCAACTTTCGACCTCCAATCCGGAATTTCAACGTTTTCGACGTTTAACGTCTATTTCCGTGAAATTCTCCATAACTTCGTTACTAACGTTTTCTAGGCCAAATCATATGGAATACTCCATGGATTTCAAATCTACATCCTAACTAAACAAGATGAATATATTAACGTATTGATGGAGTTCAATCGTTTATAAACAATCGATCTCAACAAATAATATTTTCATGGTTTGAAACTATAACGAACCTTATTATTCTTATGATCTCAGACTTATAGTGATTGAATCAATGGTAAGTCATCTTTAATCCTATACAAGACATATACCACCCATTTTATGATTCTCCAAAATAAAAGAAAAACAAAAGATATGGAAATGAAAGATAAGGATTATTACCTCAAGAACTCTTATGAAATCTCTTGAAAACTCTAAGTCAAAGCTTCCAAAGTATATGATTTGTGTAGTCTAGCTCTCTTTCTCTCTCAAATAATCTATGTTAGGCAATTGAAAACTCTCAAATGGCCAAACCTAGATTCCTATTTATAGAAAATAGAATGGAGGGCAATTTGGACAAACTACCAACACCTCCTTACTATTCACTCTTGGTCACCAAGTAAAATGCTTGGTGACCAAGCCTTATTCTTGGCTTGCACACCAAGGTGGCCGGCCCACCCTTGCCATGGGTCATCCCATGGGTTGCCCTGTGGATTTTACCCATTCGATGACCCATCGGTTCGATTTTCATGAATTGGGCTTAACTAAATTAACATTGGGTCTTTACTTGGGCTTAACCCACTAATCACTTGGGCTTGTTCATTCAAATAATTGGACTAATTAATAATCCAACTCAAATGAATTAACATTAAAACTTAACTTAATTCTATAATATGAATCGTATTATATACATACAATTCACGTATTCCCTCCGTATACTACTCGTATAATAATCGTATTATACGTCATATTTACTCATCGTATTATACATAGGTACTAATTAGTACCATAATTATATAACACTCGCTTTAATTATAACGCAAATCCCTCTACACGCGTCATTTCCTTCTCGGAAATTAATATACTCAACCCTTAGGTTTTAAGTCCGCATGTGAAAACTGTGTTTGCCATAAATGAAATATTATCAGATATTTCATCTTATCTCGATATTCTATCATTACACGTTTCTCGAATTTCAAAATAATTCCCCGAACAGAAACGGATGAATAATGTTTTTACAGAAATTTCTCGGAAAACATTTATTTTCATCTTGGAAATTCTAAACAACACGTAGCCAGATTACTAACCACATTAGCACATTTTAGGTCATAGAACGACCTTCACATAGCTTACTCACATAGTAAATTAATTAAATTCATTTAATTCACAATATAAAATAAAAATCTAATTGTCATAAAAATCCGACTTTCTAAGCAAGCATCGTGACGCTTCCCCAAATCCGTATCTTCTAACCCGATGCGGATGGTGCTACGGTACTCATAATCGTATATTCATTCTATTAAAACGACATCAAAATGTATGAATCAACGACATTTTTATTACATTAATAATATTACATCCCTTTCCCAGGTTCTAAAACCATTACATTCTTTGTTCATAATTCTATAATATATACAACTTACTAGTTTATTACAAGGTAAACTAATCGTTCAAATTGCTCTTGCCTCTATCCTTGTCGATCCCTCGGTTATTTTTCATCCTAGTCGCATTCATATAGTTCAAGCAAGAATGAGCATAACAAGCTAAGCAAGTACAACAATTTCTTTTAAACAACATGCTTGAAACATAGGAATCGTATATCTTCAATAACTGGATAATAGTTATGAAGTACTATCAATAATTCAAAATAGCATTTCTTTTCCTTCAAAATGTTTTACAATAATAATATTCATTAAAACATCAATTCTGGCTCAAGACTATGAGCATTTCATAATTTCTTTGAAAAGGACAACCCGGCACTAAGTCCGTAAGTCCGATATATCTTACGAGCACTTCTGGGTGATCAGCCCATAATACTCTATGTTGATCAACACTACATCCATTAAACGTGTGTACGTTTAAGTTTTGGCAACCTCGCGTGCCCATCGAATAATCGATGAAAAATACATTTGTTTATTCATACTCAGGCTTACCTTGAATCCATACCAAACAATTGGCGTAGGATAGTGTTATCAATTCTATATTGAAAGACTTATAAATAAATCAATCAATCTTCAAGATTAGTCTAGCCGAGTTAAAACTGGCATCAAAATTTTTGTAAAACAATTCATGCATCTCATAACATGAATCACAGAAAACTTGGCTAACACAAAGGTTAGACAAACGTTTAAGAAAAACATGCCTTCAGCGTCTGCTATAGTATAATAATGTTTCCTTTCAGTCTTTATGGTCTCTACAACACATAACCACATAACATACCACATTAGGTCATGAATGAACATAATGGTTCCTAATGAATCTTACCCTTCTTCTCAATCTAATCCTGTATTATATTTGTTATTTATTGGTTCTGGCTTATTGTTATAACTTACATCATTCTTACCAACTTCTTTCTCTTCTATGTCTTACTTCGATTTACTTTATTAATACAACCCGTTTCGAGTTAATCATCCTTCCTCATGACTTACTAACATCCTTACGTTATTAATTGAAACTCGATCGTCATTTGTTAAGTACACTTTATTGCATACCGTTTACGTTCACGTATTACTTAACAACTTTTAGTTGTAACTCTTAACGTTATAGGCATTATCATTATTGAATACGGTTCACGTTCCTTATACTTTACGTTTGTCATTTAACTACTCATTAAACAACATTAAATTCCTAAAGTTATCACTATAACAATGATTTAGGAAAGGTCTAATCATGTTCATTAAGAAATTACATAACACATACTTGTATTGCAAACCATTGGATTCATAATCAACTTGGTCAACAAATTTCTATAGCCGGCTTAGTACATTACGTTGTTCTCATTACGTTCATCTTCAATTGATTATTAACCTTTAATCATCATACATTAAGTGTCTATCAATGCTTTAACAATGTTATATTTACACCTTAGTTCATTACTAATGAGTTATCTTTTATTCTATACTTGTAAACATTCTTATCATCAAAACTCTCGATCAGCCACATATTTACCACCATTAACTCAAAGATCTCACATCGCGAAACGAGTTAACAGTATGCTCGGTTCAAGCCTCGCGTTGTGGCGCGGGCTTTAAGGTTGTGAGTCGCACCGTGGCGCGGACTCTGTGCCTCAGACAATTTTGAAGTTTTGAAAATTTTACGAAACTCCCAAACGCATAACTTCTTCGTTATAAGTCTGAATTGGTCCGTTCAAAAGCCTACAGTTCACAAATTTCATACTCTATGCATTCATGTAAGAATTTTATCTATTTGACTTTGTTTGTTAAAATTTCACCTATAAATCCATTTTCAACGAAAACGATAAACGTTCGTGAACGTTCAATGCTCGTTTCTTCGTTCCAAGTCAGAATCCGGTCATTTTCGAGTCCGCAACTCTATAATGCCAAATATGAATTGTATCCATTTAAAATTAATGTTTCCAAGCTCAAACACAAAATACGACTTCCATTCCGAGAATTTCACGAATTCGACGATAATCGTCCAATCGTATGAATTTCGGCAAAGCTTCATTACTTAGCGTTCTAAATAGATTTTAACAAAACATGAACATTTCAAGTTACTTATTACACCAACTTATTATCAAAGTAGTTTTTGACTTATTCTCATAAGTCAATGACTTATTTAACTTATTAACTACAAATTCTCATGCTTATGACTTATTATGAACTTAAGTCCTTCAATCAATGTTCTCATGCTATATTGAACATACTAACATCATATGACAAACATATGTCAAGTTCTTCATGATTCTAACAACTTATTAGAGTTCAATTTGCTTATTCAACTTATTCGGCTTAAGTTCATTCATCAATGACTTATTATATGTTCTTAGCAAACATGTTCCTTAATTACACTTCTCTTATCATCCTATTATGATAGAGATGAAAGAATATTGGACACAAGATCATTATCTTTGATGTCTAACTTCTTCTTCTTGGAAAATCTAACTTTGACTTAAAAGTGCTTATTTGCTCTACCAAATAAGTAGCTTATATTTGAGAGAAGAATGTTGGATGAAATAACAACCAACAAAATTAAAATGAGCTTTCTATTTATAGGCCATCCAAATCTAGGGTAGAATGGTCATTATAACCTTCCACCTCCTTAACTAACCTCCTCATTCCACCTCCTTAATCCTCCACCTCCTTACTATTCATAACCTAGCAACTAAGTAAACTTACTAGCCACTTCTAAAACTTGGTCACCACACTTTTTGTTTGCCCATCAAGCTTACCCATTTTACACTTGGTTTGACCCATGAATCAAGGCTTATAACGTATAATTTACGTATTAATCTCGTATTCCACTTCGTATACTTATTCACATACGACATACCATCATTCATTCATACTCGTATAACACCTCGTATTATACTCGTATTCATTACCTCATACAATACCTACGTATTATACGATCAACGCTTTAATTCATTATACGTATTACATTTTCTTCTCGGAACTCACTTTCCCTAATCGTTAGGTTTTAAGTCCGCAGGAGAAAAACTGCGTTTGCCATAACTGAAATATTATTGGATATTCTATCTCACCTCGATATTCTATCATTACGTATTTTTCGGAAGTTCAAAAATAATTCCCGAGCAGAAAGGCGTGAATAGTGTTTTTCAGAAAATTTCTTGGAAAGCTTTTACACTTGGTTTGACCCATGAATCAAGGCTTTTCATTGGGCTTTGATAATAAATCTAACTACTTTCTTAATGGGCTTGTGCTACATAGTTTGGACTAATGATATATCAAACACTTAGGCTTGATTGTCACATTATATTGGACTTCTATATTAGGCTATTAATCCTACAAGTCCATTACCTTAAATTACATAACTTAACATTTATACCCCGCGTATAATCTTTATATACTAACTCGTATATTAATTCGTAATATACGTTATTTCATTCTTCATAAATAATAGTATAATACGTCGTATTATACTTACGTTCATTACTTTAGATCACCCATGGGTTTAAACCATCCAATAACCCATAAGTTTATACTTTGGGATTTTAGCTTAACTTATACTTGGGCTTGCATTAACAATTCTTTGGGCTTTACCATTAGCTTACATTGGGCTTACACATTAATTCCTATTGGACTTACCCATTTCTACACTTGAGCCTTATCAATTCTCATTGGACTTTACAATGTTCTACACAATCCTACAAATCCATTACATTTGACTTAAAGCCTTATAACGTATAATTTACGTATTAATCTTGTATTCCACTTCGTATACTTATTCACATACGACATACCATCATTCATTCATACTCGTATAACACCTCGTATTATACTAGTATTCATTACCTCGTACAATACCTACGTATTATACGATCAACGCTTTAATTCATTATATGTATTACATTTTCTTCTCGGAACTCACTTTTCCTAATCGTTAGGTTTTAAGTCCGCAGGCGAAAAACTGTGTTTGCCATAACTGAAATATTATTGGATATTCTATCTCACCTCAATATTTTATCATTACGTATTTCTCGGAAGTTCAAAAATAATTCCCGAGCAGAAAGGCGTGAATAGTGTTTTTCAGAAAATTTCTCGAAAAGCTTTTATTTTCGTCTCAAAATTCAAACACTTTAATTCTGTCATGTAGCCAGAATACTACGACATTCCGATATGTCTAGGTCATAGAACGACCTTTAAATAGCTTACTCCCATAATTAATTAATTAAATTCATTTAATCCACATAATAAAAATAAAAATTTAATTCTCAAAAATCCAAATTTTTTGGGGCTTTACACTCTTCCCCCCTTATAAGGATTCTGTCCCCAGAATCACGCTAATAATACATACACCATTGAGGAAAAAATTTTCCATCATTTTAATTTCAAATTCCTACAATGCTTCTACAACATTGAGGTTCTTTCATTTCACCTTCATCGAAGGTATTATCTTATTCTTTATGACTTGTCACTTCCTATCAATAATTTGAGTTGGAAGTTAAATACTTATTGACACATTATGTTATTACCCTTTCATTAGCTTTTAACTTAGAATTATTTAAAACTCAAATTCCTCCTTCAAAACAAGATTATACTTGATCTTCTCTTCATCATGCATCCTCTTCTTCATTCGCGTACATACCTCATTACCTAGTTGTACTTACTTAACTCGTTCAAGTATCGTGGATTGAGTCTACGCTGTGAATAACATTTCTACCACTTCATTCCATAATTTAACCTCTAACTCTGTTTTTGCCATTTCCATTATTAACTCATTCTGAGTTGTTAACATCGATAGCTTTTCCCTACCCTTCCTAATTAACACGTCGGCTTCTACGTTAACTTTCCCAGATTGATATAACATATCAACATCGAAATCTCTTATCCATTCTAATTACCTTCTCTACCTCATATTCAACTCCTTCTGTGCAGAGATATATTTCAGACTCTTAGAGTCCGTGTATATCTCACACTTCGCACCGTATAAATAATATCTTCAAATTTTTAATTCAAAAACTACAGCTGCCAATTATAGATCATAAGTAGGATAGACCTTCTCATAATACATTAACTGGTGTGATGCATACCTAATGACTTTACCATGCTACATAAGCACGCAATCTCGTCATCTATGTGAAACATCGAGATACACTACAAAATTCCCCATATCATCTGATAGAGACAATACAGGTACCTCACTTAACTTCCCTTTTTAGTTCCTGAAAACTATTTTTCTCACTTCCCATTTCGATAATACCAACTTTCGTGGCGCTTAATGGTACTTTTAATCATAGCACCTCATAAGGGTACCTATCAATTTACCCCTGACTTGCTCAGCGCCTCTTACGAAAAATCTAGCTTCCGTACATTAGTCCACCCAATTGACATAACCAGAAACTTGTCATAACTATAACGAGTTCTGAACGTCAACTTAGGTACCTCCTCCTTCTTCCTTACTTTCAACCGACTATACCCCGTATGCAAATCTATTTTAGAAAAATTCTTTGCCCTCTTCACTGATCAAATAGATCATCGATCCTGGGCCATGGGTATTCATTCTCAACCGCTAACTTACTCCTATTATGATAGTCGATACGCAACTATAACGACTCATCCTCTTCATTAACATCCTCCTAACTTGCGTCACCGTTAGACAACAAGAGCGTCGCGGTATTTTATTACCATAAAATACTACCTTGGGCTACTTAGAAAACTGAAGATCCATTCTTTTATTCTAACAATTTATTAAAGTTCTATGGTTAATCAACTTATTCATACCGAAAATTACTTCAAATTCTCTCAACTTTATCGGTACTTATTTACCAATACTTGCTTACATTCCTTATTCGTGAAGCCATTTCCACGAATATAATTAACGAAAGTTATTTCCCCATTCTCTATCGTAATGTTTAAAGATACTTATAATCCCTTTTAGAAAGACTCCTAGATGAGTCTTTCCACATGTCTTGCACACTTCGATCTTACACATAGGATCCCCTTGTCCCACTCCAGTATTCTTAGAGTTAAAATTCTTTCTTTCTGGCTTACTATCACTACCACTGGCACTCTCTGCCTTGGTTCCTCCCTTTCCCTTGCTCTTATCCTTCTTATCTTTGTGATATTGAGTTAACATCTCACTACCACCCTCTGCTATAATTACCTTCTCTAGAATGTTCCTGAAGGAAACAATCTGAAACACCGAAATCCTACGATAGAGCCAGGGTTTCAGGCCCTGCTCAAACCTACGAGCCTTCCTCTCCTCAGTGTCCACTTGATGTGGACCAAACTTTACCAATTCATTGAATCTAGCCGCGTATTGGGGAACCGTCATGTCCCCTAGTTTAAGTTCTAAGAACTAAATCTCCATCTTCCCTTACATGCTTGTAAGGAAATAATTCTCGAAGAAAAATCTTCTTGAACTGTTCCCATGCTACCGCATCTGTTCTAGCCTCACCCTGGTGAACGTCCCACCAAAAGTTAGCTTCCACTTTCATCCTGTAAATCCCAAAAGAAATCTGTTGCGCCTCACCTACGCTTTGTAATAACGAACGCCTTCTCTATTTCTATTACCCATATCTGGGCTTCTAATGGGTCCGTCGTTCCTTTGAACTCCGGTGGACCTATGCTTTTAAATTCTTTAAAGGTAGTCATTCTGGTTAACCTAGGTTCCGCATGTACTCTACCCCTGGTTTAGTTAAATGCAGCCGTTAATAAATTAACGAACTCTTGCATAGGGTTGTTTTGACCCCCCACCCCCTTAATTTTCATTACGTGATTCCGCTTCCTGATTACGTTGTCTTCTACTTGGCGGCATTTTCTGATTAAATAGAATTTCATTATTATCTATTTACTTGCGTGGTTATTATTCGCCACTTAACAACTCATACCATAACAAAACATATTAAATGAAAACTTCATTATATTCATATGCTTCTTCATAGTCTGAAACTATTTACACTTTACTTCCATAACCAACGGCTAGTACATTTCTATCCCGCAATTGAACTTCTCAAAAGTTGGGATTTACAAAAAAAAAAACTACCCTATTATACAAAAGAGGGTTTTACATCACTACACACATAATTTATAACTCTAGCTTTCTAATAATGCGTAACAGCGTCCTCGTGTTTCTCATTCGCAATCATCACTACAGTATCCCGACTAATAGTATGTCGAGATTGTCTTGACTCCATGGGATGGCAAGCAACTTTCAGCTTGAAATCCATATGAGCACTCTTATGGATGTAAGACATCCGTGCTATCTTCCGGTCCTTCTCCTCCAATTCTTTACGAAGCTTATTGGCCTCCTTCTTATAGTCCCTAGCCGGCTCTTTATAAGTACCTGTCTATCGTGTTCTAACTCAAAATCTTCTTCTGCAGACACCTTAGCTTCATGGAGATAATTAATCTCTTCACTCGATTACGCATAAATCGCACTTTCGATTGCACATTCCTGTCAAGCACTTCCAGATACAATGCTCTCATTGCATCTGGAGGAATTGACTCCAGTGTAGGTACCACCATATTAACTGATGTTACCTCAATTTCCTCCACCTCATAGTCCATCATATTAAGATATGACATTATATCCATATCTCCCTTGGAGTAGTCCTCCTCAGAAAAGTACTCCACTGTCTCCGACTCCTCTAGAATCACTAATGGTACCTCCGCCACCGACATAGGTACATGCTCTACTCTGTTCACAACTTCTTCGCTCACCGTGTATATCTCTATACATCAAGCTATCGATCGACATCCTTCAATAACACATAACATGTTGATTAGTACATAACACACCATAGTATAAACACAAATCTCATTTAGTTTATTTAGGGTTACTTTCCATCTTTTAAATCTTTCGGTACTAAGTTTCCTCAATACCTTATTAACTCATTCGACTGAAGTAAATCTTGAGCTTATTTCCTTTGGACTTTTCTTCCTTAACGAGGTTATTAGCCTAAGGTTCTTCCCCCCTTAAGTTTTATAACCTAATGCTTTGATACCAACCTGTGACGCCCCCAAATCTGGGTATCTTCCAACCCGATGATGGTGGTGCTACACGGTACTTTCATAATCGTACATTTATTCTATTGAAACGACATCAAAATGTGTGAATCAACGACATTCTTATTACATTAATAATATTACATCCCTTTCCCAGGTTCTAAAACCATTACATTCTTTGTTCATCATTCTATAATATATACAACTTACTAGTTTATTACAAGGTAAACTAATCATTCAAACTTCGTCTTGCCTCTATCCTTGTGATCCCTCGCCTCATTCGGTCTATTGCTAGTTCGTCATATGGTTCAAGCAAGAATGAGCATAACTAGCTCAAAAGGTACAACAATTTCTTTTAAACAACATGCTTGAAACATAGGAATCGATATCTTCATAAGCTGGATAATAGTTATGAAGTACTATCAATAATTCAAAATAGCATTTCTTTTCCTTCAAAATGTTTTACAATAACAATATTCAGTAAAACATCAATTCTGGCTCAAGACTATGAGAATTTCATAATTTCTTTGAAAAGGACAACCCGACACTAAGTCCGTAAGTCTGATATATCTTACGAGCACTTCTGGGTGATCAACCCATAGTATTCTATGTTGATCAACACTACATCCATTAAACGTATGTACGTTTAAGTTTTGGCAACCTCGCGTTGTAAGACCCCAGTTTTTATAAATAAAGATGAATTTTCTATAAATATTATTTTTTTGAATATTATGGAATAATTTGATATAATGTTATAGTTGTGGGTAATATTTATAAATTTTCAAAGTATACAAGTGGTTATATTATATTCGATTGGTCTGGAATATTCTTGGTTTAGCGAGGAATATTACGTAAACGACTCAATCATTGGTGGACCCCACAAATGTAATTATTGTCGGATTGAGAAAAAGACAAAAATATTTTATTGAAATAACGGTGGAAGTTTTACCGTTGATCTTTGTTGAACTACTCGGTAGTAAAAAAATGCATGATGTCACGCAGGTTGCATAGTAGCACACGGTATTGATTATTGATGCTTATGTGAGAAGTCACTTAGTTTGATTCCATTATTGTCGATTAATAATATGAATTATTATAGCGATAATGACGTTTTGTTTTATTCATATTATTAACGTAATAAAAAAAACATCTTTTATATAAAAATGAATACTTTATTAAAGTTATTTTATAAATAAAATATATTATATTTTATTATGCATAGTGTTTTTGCATAGTATTTTGCATAGTGTTTGCATAGTAAAATGTTTTTATATAAATAGAATATATTATATTTTATTTAAAAGATTTTTTTTAAACATGGACCGTCGATTAAAGTAAATCAATCTGGACCGTTCATGGATTAGTTACTATGCATTCCATTTTCCTATAAATAGAAGCTCATTCCTTCATTATTTTCTTACGAATTCATTGAAACTCTCTAGAGAGAATTATAGAGAGAAGCTATAGAGAAAGTTATAGAAAGAAGAAGAGTTTTACGCTTACTTCATTACTTCTATATTCATTCTTTTACTACGGAAGGGTGTTATTCTTTCTTCTTGAAGAGAACTTCATTATTCCATTCATTATTATTACATTGGAATAACTTTTGTAAAAGTGGCATACCCTATACATAACTTTATATATGGTATATACTATACTTGGTGAAATCCTTATGTTATTCCATTGCTTATTATTACATTGGAATAACTTTTGTATCTGTGATACCCTATACTTGGTGACATTCTTCTATTATTACATTGGAACATCCTCAATACGTGTGTTTTACAGGACTGAATTTCGGTTTTTTATTATTATTACATTGGAACATCACATGTGTTTTACAGGACACAGTTCCTCTTTATCATTCTGTTGGAATATCCTATCACGTATGTTTTTTACACCGGATGCGGTTCCATCTTTATTATTACTGTTGGAACATCCCGCGTCGGTGTGAATTTCACGACACGGTTCCGTTATTATTATTCTCATTGAATAACTCCGTACATCTGAATCTGGCGTGCGTGGTGATTTCTTTTGTTATTCCATTCTTTATTATACCCAATTAAGTTAAAACTTTGACTTCTATACTCCATGAAATTAGTAGAATATCCTTGATATTTGCGTTTCATCCAAATATCTTTTCATGGAAATATTCTTCCGATCATTCTTGAATTTTACTCTGACAAAGAAGTATCATGTTGTGATTTTGGACGTTAAAAATTCTGGATAAAATAATTCTTGAACTTGTTTTATTGAATTCTTATATCATTGTCATCATCCTCATTTTATATTTTTTAAAGTCATCTCGTATTCTTGTAGAGCATGGATGGACTTGGTATGATTATGACCGAGGATTATTCGGTAAATCATGGTAGTAATGTTACAAAAATGATGTGGTAAAAGAAAAAAAATCCTCGATGGTAGTAGTGCATTGATGGAGCGATTGTTGGCATGATCATGACCATTAATGAATACACAACTATTCTTGGCCGTAGATGCGAGGAATAATTGTGATCGTGATACTAAAAGAATATCCTTAAGCCAAGTAGTGCGAGGGTGATTCGATGATGTGGATTATTTATTAAAGTGAGTCTCAAATATAATGATGATGAAAAACCTTTTAAAATCATAAAAGATAGTAGATTTTATTTTCTACTTGACTCTTTTAATGGATTGCATATTCATGTGATTAAACCGGTTGTCTATACATTGTATTTTATCGGTTTAACATTGTTGAAGACTATTGATAATTTATTTTGCATTATCTTAGTCATAATATTTCTTCTTGGGCTAGTTGAGCTCACCCTTTCTTTCACTTTTTCTCTTGAAATGAGAATATATAATGGGACGAGTCGGGGAAGCAGTGATGGTCACGAAGATAGCATTAGTAGTCCTCACTATTCGTGAAATAGTGTGATAATAATTGTAATGAGGACTTTTTGTTTGAGTTTGTATAATATCTAGTGAGGCGATATTTGTATTTAAACTCACGATTTATGTCGTATTGTACCACGACAGTTATGTTAATAAGTTGTATTTAAATTACATGTACCATGTAAGTGGCGACCCAAGATGGGTGATGTATACCTAATTTTGGGGCGTCACGGTTGAATATCAAAGCTAAGGATATGATCCTGGCTAAGATGTGAGAAAAGTACTAGGAGGGAGAGAGGAATATACCTTCATTAGTATGACCTACACTAAGTTTTGTCTGCTATTTTATTGGTGGGTCGAATATAAAGATAATTGTTAAATGTCAATTAATCTTTTGTTTTGTGGCGATGTCTGAAAATGACATCCGAGAATGTTGAGAATAGCAATGGAGCACAAAGCGATCGTTGATTCACCACATATCAATAATCGGGATAATGTGCATCGGGAAGCGATAATCCTCATGCGAACAACAACACCGACCAAATGATGAATGATCAAATGTTCGGAGGCTTTATGCAATTTATCAACAAAGAAAGAGAGCGACTCTGTCCAAAACGTGGGGTGAAAACACTTGAACTCTCGGTGGTCACCGCTAAACAATTCAAGGAGCTGGGACCACCGGGAGTTTAAGGAGAGCCAAAACCACTTCACGGAAGCATGGATAAAGCAGATTACCAAGATATTTGATGTTTTGGGATGCTCAGGGAGCAAAAGGTTCCTTCACGCCTTTATGTTGCGTGGAGAGGCGGTTCTTGGTGGGAATCGGTAAAAGCGTACTCAACTTCTTTATCTTGAAGATATCTTGGGAGAAGTTCCAGAGTCGTTCAACGACAAATACTTTCACGAAAGTATTACGCCACATGAAGGAGGTGGAGTTTATCAAGTTGGAACAAAACAATATGGCCAGTGTCATGATACGAGGCAAAATTTGCGGAGTTATCACGGTTCGTCCCCACTTGGTGGATAATGAAGAGAGAATGGCGCGAATGTTTTTAAGAGGTTTGAAGTCGGAGATACGTCAACATCTTATTTCTCATAAAGCTATGTTTGTATTCGGATGTTGTAAATAGGGCTCGGGTTAGTGGAAGCGCGATAACAGTCAACGCAACTAAAAGAGCGCAAAGCAAAGTTATAATACCGGCGAGAGTAGTCATCGAAGCGGTGACAACAAGCGTGGAGGGAATCAATGGGCGGATATGGTAACCACTTGGTGGTAATCGGGCCAAAACAATAAGAATGGACATTTCAAGAAACGGAGATTCAATGATGATGGAAAGACGTCAAAGACCAAAGACCGTTGTTAAGGAAGGAGAAAGACCACCTATCATATGCTTCAAATGCGGAGAAGAGGGACACATCAGTCCGAACTGTGCCATGCCGTCCAAAGCATGTTATAATTGTGGAAGAGAAGGTCACTTAGCTCGATTTTGTCGTTCCGAAGACAAATTCAACTAGGATGGAGGCACCAAAGGCCGTCCCGAAAAAGTCAAAACCCAGAGTGCAAGGGAGGCGTTTGTTGTGACCTCCCGGAGAGCAAGGAACCCGAATGAGGTCATCACGGGTAAGCTTATCATAAACTCTAATGAAGTCTACACTTTATTTGATACCGGTTCTACCCATTCTTTTATTTCTCCTACTTGCGCTCATCGATTAAATTTGACTCCGGAGAAATTAGACTTTGACTTATCTGTGGAAACTCAATTGGGAGAAACCTTCATTACATCCAATGTTTATAAGTCTTGTTTGGTTCAAATCGGTACCCTCACATTACCTGTCGATCTTATTTCATTAAAAATACTTGCATTTGACGTGATTCTAGGGATTGATTGGTTAACTACTTATCATGCAAAAATTGATTGTTTTCGTAAGGTTGTTAGCTTTCATATTCCTAATCAACCTAATATTTGAATTCAAACGACCAAACCATTAAAATCAATCACGGTCATCTCAAGCCATAAAGCTATTCGTTTATTGAAAAATGGATGTCAAGCTTTCTTAGCTCATGTCACAGATTTAAACAAAAATACGTCAGTTTTGAGCGATATTTCTATTGTTAATAAATTTCCTGACGTATTCCCCGAAGAACTTCCTGGCCTACCCCCAGAGCGTGAAATTGAATTTTGTATCGACCTTGAACCTGGTACAAAACCTATTTCCAAAGCCCCATATCGAATGGCTCTATTGAACTTGAGGAGTTAAAGACCCAATTGCGAGGAATTGTTAGACATTGGCTTTATTCGTCCTAGTACTTCTCCTTGGGGTGCTCTGCTTCTATTCGTGAAGAAGAAAGATGGGAGTATCGACTTTGTATTGATTATCGGGAGTTGAATCATGTCACCATCAAAATAGGTATCCATTGCCACGTATTGATGACTGTTTGACCGGTTTGCAAGGAGCCAAATTCTTTTCAAAGATCGATCTTCGTTCGGATATCACCAATTGAAGATTAGAACCACCCGACATTCCAAAGGCGGCTTTCAGAACTCGATGCAGGGCATTATGAATTCTAGTCATGTCCTTTGGATTGACTAATGCTCTCTTTGCCTTCATGGATATGATGAACCAAGAGTATTCAAGAATATTTAGATCACTTTGTGGTCGTCTTTATTGATGACATCCTTATTTATTCCAAAAGCCGTGAAGATCATGAGCAACACTTGAGGTGACACTCCAAAAAAGCTTCGTGAATATAAGCTTTATGCCAAGTTGAAGAAATCGAGTTAAAGGCTTGAAGAAGTAGCATTCCTTGGGCACGTGGTATCAAGTCATGGAATATCTGATGACGGCCAGAAGATTGAAGCTATTCAAAGTCGGGAACAACCTAAATCGATGGCCGAAATACGTAGCTTTCTCGGTTTAGCTTGGTTATTATCGGAGATTCGTGGAAGGATTTTCTCGAATCGCTACTCCATTGACTCGGTGACTCGAAAAAGATCTGAAGTTCTATTGGGCGAAGAATGTGAGAAGAGTTTTCAAGAACTCGAAGAGACTTATTTCAAAGACTGTTACGATAATACCATTTGGCTCGGAGGATTTGTCATCTCTGAGTGATGCTTGAGCAAAGGGTTGGGATGTGTTCTTATGCAACATGGAAAAGTTATAGCTATGCCTCATGACACACTCAAAGAATATGAGAGGAATTATCCTACTCATGATGCAGAGTTAGCGGTATTATCTTTGCACTTAAAATTTGGAGGCATTACTTGTATGGGGAGAAAGTGGAGATCTTTACGGATCATAAAAGCCTCAAATATTTCTTCACTCAAAAGGAACTCAACATGCGACAAACGACGTTGGCTTGAATCTGTTGAAAGATTATGATCATATCATCCAATACCATCTGGAAAAAGCGAACGTGGTAGTGATGCATTGAGTAGAAGATCGTATGCAAGTCTGAGTGCGTTATTGTCAACACAAAGGCCCATTTTGTGTGACTTGCAAAGGATGGAGATAGAGTTAAAGACTCGAGGGCGCGTGTGATGATAGCAAATATCGAGTAGAACCGACTTTAATCGATAAAGTTAAAGCCGCTGCTCAACGCTACTGGACACGGGTAGCGTATGAAAAAGAAAGTGCAAGAGGGTGCTATCTTTAGGAAGCAAGAATCGATGAAGAAGGAATACTTGAGTCAACTCCGGACTTTGTGTTCCTAACGACCACGATTTAAAGTATAATATCATGATGGAGGCGCATAACACACCATTTGCAATCCATCACAGGAGTACCAAAATGTATCATGATATTATTCATACATTTTGGTGGAGCAATATGAAGAGGGAGATAAGCATTGTTTATCTCAAGGTGTTTAACTTGTCAACGAGTTAAGCGGAGCATCAAGTACCAAAAGGTCCATTGCAACCACTTGAAATTCCGAATGGAAGTGGGAGCACATTACCATGGATTTCGTTCTGGGTCTTCCTAAGGTTTCTCAAGGCATTGATGCGATTTGGGTCATTGTTGATAGATTGACCAAGTCTGCTCATTTCTTACCGATCTGAGAAACTTATACACTTGAACGTCTTGCTCGTATGTATATAAACGAGATTGTAAGATCGCATGGTATCTTAAGTATCCATAGTTTCGATCGAGACCCAAGATTCACTTCAAGATTTTGGGTTAGTTTGCAAAAAAGCTATGGGCGCGGACTTACGATTTAGCTCTCAGATATCATCCTCCTCGAGGGCGGGACGGACGGTCGGAGAGGACTATTCAAACTCTTGAAGATCTATTAAGACTCGTGTTCTTGATTTCAAGGGGAGTTGGGATAAGTTTTTACCATTGGTGGAGTTTTCCTACAACAACGATTATCAAGCAAGTATTGGCATGGCTCCATTCGAGCGTTGTATGGAAGAAAGTGTCGTTCTCGATATCTTTGGGATGAGGTGGGTGAAGCAACGTTGTTGGGGCCCGAGTTGAGTACGTATGACTACTTTAAAAGATTCAAACGATCCAACAACGTATAAAAACCTCACAAAATCGATAAAAGAGTTATCTTGATCTTCATCGAAAGGATGTGGAATTCAATATAGAGATCATGTGTTGTTAAAAGTTGCTCCATGGAAAGGAGTTACAAGATTTGGAAAGAGAGGAAACTTAATCCTCGATTCATCTGGTCCATTTTAATCCTCGATCGAGTAGGAATCATGGCCTATAGACTCGCTTTCTGCCAAATATGTCTCGTGTTCATAACGTTTTTTCACATATCCATGTTACGTAAATATGTGAAAGACCCGAACCATATTATTGAGTTAGAACCGGACGAAATAGCGGAAGATTTGACGTATGAAGAGGTTCTGTTCAAATTTTGGATAAGGAGGAACATATTCTACGCTCCAAGGTTATACCTCAAGTCAAAGTTTTGTGGAGGAACCACGATGTTGAGGAAATGACTTGGGAGTTAGAATCGAAATGAAATCAAGGTATCCTTACCTCTTCGACATACCAGTCGTACCCTAATTTCGAGGCGAAATTTCATAAGAAGGGGAGGTTGTAAGACCCGGTTTTTATAAATAAAGATGAATTTTCTATAAATATTATTTTTGAATATTATGGAATAATTTGATATAATGTTATAGTTGTGGGTAATATTTATAAATTTTTTCAAAGTATACAAGTGGTTATATTATATTCGATTGGATTGGTGGAATATATTAGGTTTAGCGGGGAATATTAAATGCATAACTACTCAATCATTGGTGGACCCTACAAATTATTGTCGGATTGAGAAAAGACAAAAATATTTTATTGAAATAACGGCATGGAAGTTTTACCGGGTTGATCTTTTGAACTACTACTCGGTAGTAAAAGTACGATGTCGTGTGGTTGCATAGTAGCATTACGGTATTGATTATCAATGCTTATGTGAGAAGTCACTTAGTTTGATTCCATTATTGTCGATTAATAATATGAATTATTATAGCGATAATGACGTTTTGTTTTATTCAGTATTATTAACGTAATAAAATGAAACATCTTTTTATATAAAATGTAATACTTTATTAAAGTTATTTTATAAATAAAATATATTATATTTTATTATGCATAGTGTTTTTCATAGTATTTTGCATAGTGTTTGCATAGTAAAATGTTTTTATATAAATAGAATATATTATATTTTATTTAAAAGATTTTTCTTTAAACATGGACCGTCGATTAAAGTAAATCAATACGGACCGTTCATGGATTAGTTACTATGCATTCCATTTTCCTATAAATAGAAGCTCATTCCTTCATTATTTTCTTACGAATTCATTGAAACTCTAGAGAGAGAATTATAGAGAAAGCTTTATAGAGAAAGTTATAGAAAGAAGAAGAGTTTTTCTTTACTTCATTACTTCTATATTCAGGTTCTTTTACTTGTAAGAGGGTGTTATTCTTTCTTCTTGAAGAGAACTTCATTATTCCATTCATTATTATTACGTTGGAATAACTTTTGTAAAAGTGGCATACCCTATACATAACTTTGATCGCGGTATACCTATATACTGGTGAAATCCTTATGTTATTCCATTGCTTATTATTACATTTGGAATAACTTTTGTATCTGTGATCTACCCTATACTTGGTGACATTCTTCTATTATTACATTGGAACATCCTGTGCATGTGTTTTACACACGACTGGTTCCGCTTTTTATTATTATTCATTGGAACATCACATGCATGTGTTTTACACCGACTGGATTCCGCCTTTATCATTACATTGTTGAATATCCTATCTCATGTGTTTTACACCGGATCTGGTTCCATCTTTATTATTACATTGGAACATCCCCTGATTGTGAATTTCACGACTTCGGTTCCGTTATTATTATTACGTTGGAATAACTTTTTCTCATGCTGGCACCGCATGCATGGTGATTTCTTTTGTTATTCCATTCTTTATTATACCCAGTTAGTTAAAAACTTTGACTTCTATACTCCATGAAATTAGTAGAATATCCTTGATATTTGCGTTTCATCCAAAGATATCTTTTCATGGAAATATTCTTCCGATCATTCTTGAATTTTACTCTACAAAGAAGTATCATGTTGACAGCTTTGGACGTTAAAAATTCTGGATAAAATAATTCTTGAACTTGTTTTATTGAATTCTTATATCATTGTCATCATCCTCATTTTTATATTTTTTAAAAGTCATCTCATGGCACATAGAGCATGGATGGACTTGGTATGATTATGACGAGGATTATTCGATTGTAATCATGGCCGTAATGTTACAAATGATGTGGTAAAAGAAAAAAAAATCCTCGATGGTAGTAGTGCATTGATGGATGCCGATTGTTGGCATGATCATGACCATTAATGAATACACAACTATTCTTGTCGTAGTGCGTGAATAATTGTGATCGTGATACTAAAGAATATCCTTGGCCGTAGTGCGGGGTGATTCGATGATGTGGATTATTTATTAAAGTTTGAGTCTCACTATAACAAAGATGATGAAAAACTTTTTAAAATCATAAAAGATAGTAGATTTTATTTTCTACTTGACTCTTTTAATGGATTGCATATTCCTTGCTAGATTAAACCGTTTATCTATTGTATTTTATCGGTTTAACATTGTTGAAGACTATTGATAATTTATTTTGCATTATCTTAGTCATAATATTTCTTCTTGGGCTAGTTGAGCTCACCTTTTCTTTCCATTTGTTCTCTTGAGAAATGAGAATATAGCCGAGACGAGTCGGGGAAACGAGTGATGGTCCCGAAGATAGCATTAGTAGTCCTCACTATTACGTGAAATAGTGTGATAATAATTGTAATGAGGACTTTTGTTTGAGTTTGTATAATATCTAGTAGAGCGATATTTGTATTTAAACTCACAGATTTATGTCGTATTATTACTGCGCAGTTATGTTAATAAGTTGTATTTAAATTACATACCATGTAAGTGGCGACCCAAGATGGGTGATGTATACCTAATTTTGGGGGCGTCACACGCGTGCCCATCGAATAATTGATGAAAAATACATTTGTTTATTCATACTCAGGCTTACCTTGAATCCGTACCAAACAATTGGCGTAGGATAATGTTATCAATTCTATATTGAAAGACTTGTAAATAAATCAATCAATCTTTAAGATTAGTCTAGCCGAGTTAAAACTGGCATCGACATTTTCGTAAAACAATTCATGCATCTCATAACATGAATCACAGAAAACTTGGCTAACACGAAGGTTAGACAAGCGTTTAAGAAAAACTTGCCTTCAGCGTCTGCTACAGTATAATAATGTTTCCTTTCAGTCTTTATGGTCTCTACAACACATAACCATATAACATACCACATTAGGTCCTGAATGAACATGCATGGTTCCTAATGAATCTTACCCTTCTTCTCAATCTAATCCTGTATTATATTTGTTATTTATTGGTTTCGGCTTATTGTTATAACTTACATCATTCTTACCAACTTCTTTATATTCTATGTCTTACTTCGATTTACTTTATTAATACAACCCGTTTCGAGTTAATCATCCTTCCTCACGGCTTACTAACATCCTTACGTTATTAATCGAAACTCGATCGTCATTTGTTAAGTACACTTTATTGCATACCGTTTACGTTCACGTATTACTTAACAAATTTTAGTTGTAACTCTTAACGTTATAGGCCTTATCATTATTGAATACGGTTCACGTTCCTTATACTTTACGTTCGTCATTTAACTACTCATTAAACAACATTAAATTCCTAAAGTCATCACTATAACAGTGATTTAGGAAAGGTCTTATCATGTTCATTAAGTAATTACATAACCCATACTTGTATTCCAAACCATTGGATTTATAATCAACTTGGTCAACAAATTTCTATAGCCGGCTTAGTACATTACGTTGTTCTCATTACGTTCATCTTCAATTGATTATTAACCTTTAATCATCATACATTAAGTGTCTATCAATGCTTTAACAATGTTATATTTACACCTTAGTTCATTACTAATGAGTTATCTTTCATTCTATACTTGTAAACATTCTTATTTGTCAAAACTCGATCGGGGGCTACCACCATTAACTCAAAGATTCTCGCATCTGCTTGAAATGAGTTAACAGTATGCTTGGTTCAAGCCTCGCGTTGTGGCGCGGGCTTTAAGGTTAATGAGTCGCATCATCATCATGACTACGTGCCTCGAGATAATTTTGAAGTTTTGAAAATTTTACGAAACTCCCGGACGCATAACTTCTTCGTTATAAGTCCGAATTGGTCTGTTCAAAAGCCTACGGTTCACAAATTTCATACTCTATGCATTCATGCAAGAATTTTATCTATTTGACTTCGTTTGCTAAAATTTCACCTATAAGTCCATTTTCAACGAAAACGATAAACGTTCGTGAACGTTCAACGCTCGTTTCTTCGTTCTAAGTCAGAATCCTATCATTTTTGAGTCCGCAACTCTATAATGCCAAATATGACTTGTCTCTATTGAAAATCAATGTTTCCAAGCTCAAACACAAAATACGACTTCCATTCCGAGAATTTCACTAATTCGACGATAATCGTCCAATCGTGTGAATTCCGGCAAAGCTTCATTACTAAGCGTTCTAAATAGATTTTAACAACACATGAACATTTCAAGTTACTTATTACACCAACTTATTATCAAAGTAGGTTTTGACTTATTCTCATAAGTCAATGACTTATTTAACTTATTAACTACAAATTTTCATGCTTATGACTTATTATGAACTTAAGTCTTTCAATCAATGTTCTCATGCTATATTGAACATACTAACATCATATGACAAACATATGACAAGTTCTTCATGATTCTAACAACTTATTAGAGTTCAAGTTGCTTATTCAACTTATTCGGCTTAAGTTCATTCATCAATGACTTATTATATGTTCTTAGCAAACATGTTCCTTAATTACACTTCTCTTATCATCCTATTATGATAGAGATGAAAGAATATTGGACACAAGATCATTATCTTTGATGTCTAACTTCTTCTTCTTGGAAAATCTAACTTTGACTTAAAAGTGCTTATTTGCTCTACCAAATAAGTAGCTTATATTTGAGAGAAGAATGTTGGATGAAATAACAACCAACAAAATTAAAATGAGCTTTCTATTTATAGGCCATCCAAATCTAGGGTAGAATGGTCATTATAACCTTCCACCTCCTTAACTAACCTCCTCATTCCACCTCCTTAATCCTCCACCTCCTTACTATTCATAACCTAGCAACTAAGTAAACTTACTAGCCACTTCTAAAACTTGGTCACCACACTTTTTGTTTGCCCATCAAGCTTACCCATTTTACACTTGGTTTGACCCATGAATCAAGGCTTATAACGATAATTTACGATTAATCTCGTATTCCACTTCAGATACTTATTCACATACGACATACCATCATTCATTCATACTCATATAACACCTTCATTATACTCAGTATTCATTACCTCATACAATACCTACGTATTATATGATCAACGCTTTAATTCATTATACGTATTACATTTTCTTCTCGGAACTCACTTTCCCTAATCGTTAGGTTTTAAGTCCGCAGGAGAAAAACTGCGTTTGCCATAACTAAAATATTATTGGATATTCTATCTCACCTCGATATTCTATCATTACGTATTTTTCGGAAGTTCAAAAATAATTCCCGAGCAGAAAGGCGTGAATAGTGTTTTTCAGAAATTTTTTTGGAAAGCTTTTATTTTTGTCTCGGAAATTCAAACACTTTAATTCTATCATGTAGCCAAAATACTACGACATTCCGATATGTCTAGGTCATAGAACGACCTTTAAATAGCTTACTCCCATACTTAATTAATTAAATTCATTTAATCCACATAATAAAATTAAAAATTTAATTCTTAAGAATCCAAAATTTCCAGGGCGTTACAGTTACAATATTCATGAATTGACATTGAACAAGATGAAAGAAAAATAACAATAAAGGAAATGATAAAGGAAAAGAAGGAAACAGGAAAATTGATATTTCATTGATTCCCTTTTTTCTGCATATCGCAAGGATATATATAGAATAATATTCTAACAAATCACATATCCTATTTTGAACATAAACCTCACAATTGAAGTAAATTACGTCTCTGCCACTACTAACTATTGTGATGCCAGATGAAGTATTACTAACACTCAATTATAAGTTCCTGACAATTGTATGAGATATATGTATTCATTTTTTTGTGTGCAAAGTATATAGTCATTAGGGGTGAAAATGAGTCGAATCTCAGCGAACACTAATGCTCAAATTCGGCTCGACTCGAAAAAATTGAGCTCGAATTCGACAAGGAATTTCTAATTTTGCGCCAGATTCGACTCGGATCATTACTCGGACCTACTCGGCTTGTAAGTACTCGACTCGTTTATAAAACGAGTTACTCATGAGCCTTCAAATCGAGTTTTGAATGTGAACCATTTCGCTTAATACTGAACCACTACATACTAAATTGATTATTGAACTAATATTTATATATAAAAGTCTTTTACTTTTATTTATATAAAAAAATTACAAAGAATGTAATACGAATTGACAATCAATTCACTGATGTATTTAAGTACAAGTTTACACAATTTAATACTATACTTTATAAATTATAAAGATTGATACAAATATCTCATATTTAGCTTATTAGTATGGATCAGACCAGTATTCAAATATAATCCATCGAGTAGGTATCAAGTATGGTTCGAGAAAAAAAATGAAATACTCGAACCCTAATCTGAGCGAATACTGGTATACTCGAATTCGACTCGTGTATCATTAAACAGAAAACGAGTATGGATCATATTCGACTCGAATCAACTTCGAATTCGAGTTTTGGATCATATTTTCGAACCGATCTCGAGTCGAGTATCGAGCTACTCTGCTTGGCTAACACCCTTAATAGTCACTAAAAGCGATAGAAAATTAATTTGTGAAATTCAAAAAAATATCTTATAATCATTATATATAAAATAAATAAGAAATTAAAAATAATATTATTTAAGAAACAGATAAGCGCTTCGTACGTGATACGTGACTAGTTTATGATTAAATTGGAAATATGAGTTATTTTGATTGGGGTCAGACGCAATCTTATAATCATCAGATCAATGAATGAACCCAACACTATCGCATAGTATATTTTTTATCCCCATTTAAGAAGTATATACTTACGTACACACCTCAAATATATATTTCAAGACACATTTAAGTATGAAATAATAATAAAATATTTCTCTCTTTTCTTCATAATGTTTTCTCTTTCCTTATTTACTACTATATTTGTCCCATAATAAATGTCTTAGTTTAATTTTAATTGTCAAATTGACAATTTTTTAAATAAATAATTAAAAAATATCTATATAGAAATTCTAAACTATGAAACTTTACATTAATAGTACATTTTAGTAATTTATTATGATCATAATCTCTAGGTGTAATTTTTTGATTTTTTTTAAAGATTTACTAATTTTAAAAATAATCAATTTAATCATAAAAGTCAAACTAAGACGTTTATTATGGGATGAAAAAAGCAGCGTCTTTGAATGTACAATTTGAGTTTGTACACAGATATATCCATTTAAAAAATCTCTCAAATTTTTAACTAGGGTCCAGTTCGGTTTGGCTGTAACTTATTTTTTTAATTTATAAATTGACTTACAAATAGTTTTTGAAGAGTATTAATTTTTTGCTTCTTAAAAATGACTTATAAGTCATTTTAAAATAAATAGGTTTAATCAAATATAAAGATTATTTTATCCTTATTTTAATAGTCTTTTTATTTTATAAATTATATTCACCAAATATTTTCTGACTTAAAAATTAAAATGATATCAAACATTTTTATTTATAAGTCCTGACTTAAACTAACTCATAAGTTATTTTAAACTTTTAACTTTTAACTTATAATTTATTTTAAAGTAAGTCATCCCAGAACAGCCCACAGCAAACAGAGCCCGGCCCATAAGCATACAATTTTGTTGGCCTTTGATAACTGCCCCAAGGTCCCCATTCAAAATCAACAACAAACCAGCCATCTTTAAAACTCGGCACAAAATCTCTCTGCATCACTCTCTCTCAATCGCACACCCAGGAAAAAAAGAAAACCATTACCGCTCCTTTCTCATTTGGACGAGTCTTAATTGAATATTTTTGCAGCAGAAAGTATGGCTTGTACTTTATCAGCAAACATCTGTAGCACAATTACCAATTTACCAGCGGGCAGGGTGTTCTTCAACAAATACTACAAGGACCCAAAGAAGAAGCAACGTCTTAGTTACTTTGGAATTCGGGCTTCTGCTGCTGATGAAGAGGACTGTAATGTTGAAGAATGTGCGCCTGAAAAGGAGGTCAATTTCTTTTCGTTTTATTTCCTTTTTTTTCCCCCTCGTCATGCATTTCCTTGTTCTGTGGTTTCTGGGAAATGGCTAGAGAAAGAATTGGGGTCCTTATCTTTATTGTGAATGTTGTTTTGTGTTACACCCCCCTTACACAAAAAAAATTAGTTGTTAAATAACCTTATATGAATATATATATATATATATATATATATATTTATATGATTGTAGAAAATAATCTGTCAAGGCTAGTAGATTAAATTACTATGTCTTTTAAGACAATTATGCCTCTCAGTATGGTCTTTCAGAGTTGTAAAGACTTATCTCCTGGATCTGATGATTCCAGATATCTTTTAAAGAAAGACTACAAAAGATATACTCAACGAACCAAATATAAATGTTCTAACTCTTTCTTTTATAACTATGAAATTGATGAAGAAACTAAAGAATGAAATGATTAATTGCTTGTGAATTGAATGAAAATGAAGGCTGCCCCTCCTATATATTTATAGGAGGGTTGGTGACCCTTCGGATGGGTGCCTAGCTCTTTGAAAGGGCATGAGATGTCAATGTTCTAAAAGGCGCTAGGCGGGCGGCCTAGGGGGGCCTAGCGCCTATGGGGCCTAGGCGGGGCGGGGCCTAGGCAGAATTTTTTATTTTAACCAATTTTAATATTTTATCTTACATTTATCCAAACAAAACAATAATATAAAGCAAAACAATCTATAATAAAGATAATAAAGGCTTTTGCTTAAAGTTCAAACACATATCCATATTGCTAATGTAAAAGTTCAAACACAAACATTCAATTGTTCAAAGTTCAAACATATTTTTAATGTTATAGTTTTATTCATAAACAAGATTGCTATTAAATAATAAAATTTAAAATTTCAAGAAATTAATTCAATATTAAAACTTAAGAAACTAAACATAAATTTAAGAATTATATTGAATTAAACTTTATATTACAATTGCATCATCATTTATATAATTTAAAGTTGGTACAAGTTCAAAAAATTACAACTATAATAAATTATCCATTGACTTGATATTGTTCACTTCTTGTTGTGATTTGATATGCTACAACTTGTATTATGAATATGGTAAATCATTAAAAAAATAAATATATCAAGATCTGGTTAAAGTAGTTATTAAAATAAAAAAAACTCTCCGCCTAGACTACGCCTAGGCCCCGCCTAATTTCCTAAAGGGATTTATTTGCCACCTTGGGCCTAGGTGAGGCGCTAGGGGGCCTAGCGCCTAGGTGGGGATTTTTAGAACACTGTGAGATGCTACTGAAAAGGCATATATTGCATCCATTGGTCAAAATGACGTAGTTTTGATCATATGCAGTATAGGTGTGTCTATTTGGACCTATAAAACGACGTAGTTTAAGCATTAGTAGAACCAAAACTACGTAGTTTTAGGCTTAGAAGAAAAGGCGCGACCAAAACGACGTAATTTTGGGCCGCCCGTTCAAATTTATACCCTTTCAATGAATCATTGCTTCTCAAAATGACACGCTTTGATAATATAATAAATACCGCTCTTCAAAAAACGACACGCTTTTGATAATTCTCAAAACGACACAGTTTTGATAAAAGAATTAAATAAATAAATTTTAATTAAAAAATTTAAATAAATTTTGTCTAAAAAATTATATACCGGACCCAGAACCACGACCCACGACCCACGTGCCACGAGCTCGAGCCAGGCCAGAGGCAGGCCGAGCTTGAGGCGGCGGCATGCACAAGCGCAAGACGTGTTGGTTCGAACCTAGCCTCAGCTAGGTCCTCTCCCTTCCATTAAATGTGTGGTGCCCCTTAGGCCCAAACCCAAGAGCACTTTCTTTGTATATAAACATATTAAACATTTAATTCCTAACCTATGTGGGACTTGGTTTTTCCCACATGTATATATTATATTTTATCATTTTCAAGTGTGTTCTTTGGGAGTTAATAATGAATTTGATTTGATTCTTGATTTGGGATTTGACGAGATTTGTTCCAGACTCCCAGATTGTTTCATATGGTATCAAAAGAGCACAAAACTTCGGGTTGAATCATACATTCGGGTTGTAGGAGGTGGGGACATGAAAGTTGGTGGTATTATCCTACAAATGTATACAATTTCTATAACTATTACGAAATCACCACTTGATATAAATATTAAAGATTGTTTATACATTAAACATTACACACTAACCCCAAGGTCGAAAACCTTCACATAATACCCGAATCAATATTCTATCTAACAAACAAAGTTATTATCATACATTATTGTTACAAATCTAATCGCATATATAATTCCCAACTTGTACTTGTTTTTGACCTTTCCTCAGATCCAAGTATTCATTTAATCTATAATGTTTATCATGATATAGAAAGGATGAGCAACAAGTTTGCCCAAAGAAGTAAAAGATTTATTTGAGGATATATCATGATTGAAAGAATTTGAATAATAGTCAAGCTAACATTCAACAATATAATTGTGAACTAGCATGAAAAAACTTTCATAAATTTGAACAAACATTGAACATAAACAAATATATCTGAACCAGATGGTAATGAAGGTGATCAGCCTTTCATACCTGATGAATACATGTAATATGCACAGAGTATGAATCAATAGCAATGATTAACCACAAGTATAATTGAATGAAACAACTCGAGGCCGAGTTAAAAAAAATGTCTGATCCGTTGATTATCATTACGCAACTTATTTATCTTTAGCTGAAGACCTAATATTAATAATATTGATTTCCAAGTTAGAATAATATCATCACAATATAATACTATTATATTTATTCGTAGAATAACTTAAACACATAACACATAACCCTATAAGTCTATACAACACAAAACCTAGTACCAAGTCAAACTTTTTCAGTCTGAGTTGAATCCGGTACAATTCTGACATCCCGACGTCCTAGTCGGACAATTCTCAAGCCTACTAATCATAAGACTCGGTCTAAACTAGTTCACAAATATTATAGATAATTAATTATCAATCAAAATAATTTTCATAAGCTTGTAATAATTTTTAGATAATTATTACTATTTATTATGATTTTTCAATCATTAATATCGTATTTATATAATTTAAATACCATATAATTCCTTTATCATTAATATTTATTTAATATTAAATATTAATAAAAATCTTAACATAATATTATAATATATTTATAATATATCAAAGTATTTTTAATACTTCAAAATCATATTTATATAATTTTTAAACATTTAAATCCATTATCCGATAATTAATATTAATATTAAAATATTAATATTTTCATGACAAAATATCAAAAGTTATATTTTATAAATTAAAATATTTTAATAACACTTAAATCATTTTTATATGATTTTTTAAATCATTAATTCTATTTTTCCATAATTTATTTAATACATTTATTAAATAAATTAATTATCATTAATATTAATTAATTAATGAAATTCATCACATAATATTAAAAGTTATTGAAAATAACTTAAAATATTTTCTTATACCATAATATATTTTTAAATGATTTTTCATGTATTATAATTATTTTTAAATAATTTATTTAATATTATAATTAAATAAATTAAATACCATTAATATTCCAAAAATATTAAATATTTATGAAATATATTCAAAATTATTAAAAACCCATTTTTAGGCTTTAAAATAATTTTTAGTAATTTATTATTAATTTTAATAATTAAAACTATTTTTATCTATTTATTAAATAAAAAATTCATTTTCTAATTTATCTGCCACTAAAGGGCCCTATAGCGACAGAACCGTTGCTATAGGTGTTCTTGAGCCTGCCCAGATCTTCAAACCCAGTTAGCATGGGGGTATGTTTGACCATCAATAGATTCGCGCCCATGTAGTTTTCTGGCTTACTAAGGTGTTAATCTTGTAGTACTAATGTAGTATATTACAACCATAAACAACTATCATGGCCAAATAATTACACAATGTAGAGATTCGAGCCTCACAAAACATGTCAGAAGTTGTTCTTAATTTCTAGGTTTTCCAGAAATGAAGAACAGTTCGAGTTGGCTACTTTTGATCTCCATAACTTGCAATTTGAGTTCACTTAGTGTGATCTAAAGGTTCATACATGTAGTTCACATGTCATAGTACAATTATATAACATCAGATCACTCTAACAACAACACATAAACAAGATCCGCATAGGTCAAACCATGTCAGAGACCTTTTCTTCATGAATTTGGGTTTTCCGCATTTCAACAAAATGTATGGTCAACGCTTATTTGACCCACAATATCTTGGATCATATACATGATCTGGGTATTCTAATGACGTGTATGTGTAGTTCACATACCATTCTACAACATAACAACAACAACTTGGCCAAACTATCTAACTATATAAGATCGAAGCTTATAAATTCTTATTAGAGGCTTCTTGGGAAATCTGGGTCATCTGATTCGGTCTCCCAAGGTTGGTCAACTGACTTTGACCACTTATAACATGAAATCTAGACATGATCCGACCTGCTTCCGGTTCCAGATCATAGTCCAAATGGCATACTACGAGATCTATAACATAAAACACCTTAAACATTTATGAAAAGAATATTTTAGACAAATCTGGAGACCCCGACATTAGCTTTTTTAGTCAATATTTTTCAACTTTTCCAGATTTTTTTGAAAACTTAAATTTTGAGCATCTAGATGTTATGGATCTAAGTTATAACAATACATATTACTAAATGACACCCTTATACATAACTTTAAACATCTAAACACAAAGATTAACATGAATCATAAGGATTTCTAAGTTTAGGGTTTTATACCTTTTGAGGCTTTGATCTTGAATCGATCATTCATTTGTTGATGATCACGGCTTACTAAGGCTCATTCTAGGAATCGATCCACTTAAGAATTTTGTGTGGCTAAGAGGTGGAGAGAGTTTGGTTAGATGTTGGTGATCAAATAAGCTATTTTGTGACTTTTCTCTCTCTCAATCTATATATATTATACATGTAATGAATTGCACGGCATTTGATGGTCGATATGTTTGATATAGAGCACATTGAGATGTTAGAGTTGGTCACCAACTCAAGATCATGGCAAGATCTACAAGCTAACTAATAAAGAATGCTAAAAGGGAACTTTAGTCATTTGATTTCCAATTTTAATGGCAAAATGGTAACTTGTGCAAACCCTTAGGGTTTGACCCATAGGGTTAAAACCTAAGGTTTTACAAATTAATTATAGGATTTCCAAATTAGGGTTTTAAAAATGGAAAAATTAAGCTTTCTAATTTATAACTAATATTTCTTAATTACATTAAAATTTACCAATCACATTCAAGCTCACTAATTAGGATTAATATTTCCTAATTAATATTGCTAATTTAGCAATTAGGTCCATAATTGTACATTAGGGTTTCTAATTTTAACAATTAGGGTTTCAAACTTTAAAATTAGGGTTTTCTAACTAATTTGTTAGATTTTACCCTAATTAAGACTGTAATTATGTACACTTAAGCATTCGAGATCCCTAATTAGGGTTTTAACAATCCTAATTAGGGTTTCAGATTCCTAAAACTAAAATTAGGGTTTCCAGAAACGGTTTCTAGGGGTTCTTATCAATCGTTAGGGTTTTCTAACTAAACGCTGACGTTGTTAATATAACATTAGGGTTTGACACTGATATAGGTTATCTGGTCAACCCTAGACCCTTAACCACATAATGTACACATATACAACCATATACACAGAACATATACACTTATACCCTTAATCCTGAATAATTCACCACAAAAATTTTAAATCCAAAAGATTTCTTCCCATAAATGTCAAATCCATTCACTTATTTTCTGTCCAGGTCTATTATTCAACCTTTAATCTATCATTTAAGATTTAAATAATTTTCTAAATTCTCGGGTTGTCACATTCACCCTTCTTCTAAGAATTTCATCCCCAAATTCAACTTACACCTTATACTATGCACCATTCACCATTCATACACAACATCACATGCTAACCAATACATTCCTCACAAGAGTAAAAATTTTGAAATTACACTAAGGAGTTATATAGACTATTATCTCTCATTTTCGAAAAGGCTTATACAGAAATTCATCTGCAAACCGTCATATCATAGACACGTAGGGTAATTAGCCCGATATGCCCTAAACTCGCCCAAGTATCTTTGGGTTGGAAGAATTTTTCCCCGTTCCTTCTATCCCATCCGCCTTAGGCGCACAAAAATTTTCTTACCTTAGTCTTTATCGAAATCCACCTAAAAAAATTTGGTTTGGGAAAATTTTTAAAGAACGCTTAGAGTTTTCATAAACTTTGGTCTAGCCGAATCAAATAGCTTAGACTCATATCAATAATCAATTTCAAACGAAATATTAAGGTATATCCAAAACCCCATTGATAAATTAAAATTTTGAAAATAGTTTGAAAATGACGACATGATGTCGCATCAGATTAACAAATTGCTTTGAGGATGTCGCCATTATATGACTTTGCCATAACACATCAGAAAATAGTTGAACAATGATTTTTAGATCGAATTCAACACTAAGTATTCTTTTATTTACAACTCCATCATTTTTTATCAATCTTGCACCAGGTTACATGGTACATTAATGATAAATAAAATAATTAGCATAAATATTCTGATTTCAACACAATTCCATGAAACTTACATTTTTATCATGTACTATTCATTTTTATCATTTTTTGTCTAGCCAAAAACAATTAGCATAGACTATTCTTTAAATCGTTCAAAAATCATTTCAAATCAGTTTTATCATCTCAACAGGTAACGAGGTGTCAGTGGCCCGAAGTCCACACATACACAATAGTCACCAAGAGTTGAGAACAAAAATTTATTTTTTCAAAAGCACATAGTGCGTATTTAGCTTGATGTCCAAAAAGTTAGAAGTCTAGCATAGCTAGGAGTTTTGGAAAATGTATGTCTCTACTAATGATCAATTGCTTAAACAGTCTATCTATTTCTATTATCCTCAATTCTCCATTCACACAAAACTATACCCAGTTCATCAAACTTTCCACACTTATGAGTTCAGGAACTTTCCACAATCATATGAGTTTAAGAACTTGTCCTAAACAGACCTTTGACGTCCATTCGCTAAGGGGTTCATAAACATTTCATATAATCATGAGTCACGAACGTACCATAAGTATGAGTTTTAAGAATTCGTACTTAACCTGCTATTCACTACCTATACCCTGCCTATTTGTTATGCACCTGAGAAAAGAATCACCTTCTCAACAGGTATATAGCAAATAACGTGACACAAACATTTCAATGATTATCAATGTCAGAAACTAAGTGGTTTTTACACCAAGTACAATTCCCCGCCTATAACAAGGAATCATACAACTCAAATTTGAATATGAGTCCTCAATTGAAATCCCCACTTAATACTAACTCCTTTCTCAATAAGAATTTCATTCAACTCAGATTCATAATCCTTTCTTGAATCAGTACCAATTCATAATACAACTTACACACAACATTCTTGCCGTAAACTTTTCAATCATTTGATTGATTCTGTTCCTTTTTATAACTTTATCAGATCACGGGGTGATCTCATCATATATATTATGATTCATTTCTATACTATGATGGTTTTGTTTGATGATCTCCTATCCATGCACCTTTAGCCTTTTTAGACTTTATCTATTCACCATTACTCTTAACCTTTATTATCGAGTTAGGGAACTCCGTGTCTTTATAACCCGCCGAGATTCGTCTTTGAATCCTACCGACACACTAACTCTATGTGAGTTAGATCAAATCCTAATCACTGCGGTTATTAGTCTCAATTAACCCTACCTAAGGTTCATAACAAACAGTTTTGATACCAACTGTAACGTCCCCAAATTCAGGTCCCAAATCACCACGGAGTCGGTATACAATTTCTATAACTATTGTGAAAGATATAAACATAAATTGTTTATACATTAAACATTACACACTAACCCCAAGGTCGAAAACCTTCACATAATACCTAAATAAATATTCTATTTTACAAATAAAGTCATTATCATACATTACTATTACAAATCTAACTGCACACATAATTCCCAAGTTGTACTTATCTTTGACCTTTCCTCAGATCCAAAGTATTCGCCTTTAATCAGAATGTTTATCATGATATAGCAAGGGTGAGCAACAAGTTTGCTAAAAGTAAAAATTTATTTGAGGATATATCATGATTAAAAGAATTTGAATAATAGATGGCTAACATTCAACAATTTAATTGTGAACTATCATGAACAAACTTTCATAAATGAACGAACATCAAATATAAAAACAAATATATCTTAATCGGATGGTGGTAATGAAGGTGATCAACCTTTCATACCGATGAATACATACAATATGCACAGTAGTACTTAATCAATAATTCTAGACATGGTAATCAAAGAATGATTAACCACAAGTATAATTAAATGAAAAAACTCAAGGTCGAAGTTAAGAAAAACTTGCACGCTCCGGATTTGATTATCGTTATGAACCTATTTATCTTTAATTTGAAGACCTAATATTAATAATATTGATTTCCAAGTTAGAATAATATCATCACAAGATAATACTATTATATTTATTCATAGAATAACCTAAACACATAACACATAACCCTATAAGTCTATACAAAGACATAAAACCTAGTATCAAGTCAAACTTTTTCATTTTAGTTGAATCTATACAATTCGACATCCCGACGCCCTAATCGAAAAAAATTTTCGAGCCTACTAATCATAAGACTCGGTTTAAAACTAGTTCACAAATATCATAAATAATTAATTATCAATCAAAATAATTTTCATAAGCTCGTAATAATTTTTAGATAATTATTACTATTTATTATGATTTTCAATCATTAATATCGTATTTATATAATTTAAATATCATATAATTCCTTTATCATTAATATTTATTTAATATTAAATATTAATGAAAATCATAACATAATATTATAATATATTTATAATATATCAAAGTATTTTAATACATCAAAATCATATTTATATGATTTTAAAATATTAAATCCATTATCCGATAATTCCTATTAATATTAAAATATTAATATTTTTCATGACAAAATATCAAATGTTATATTTTATAACTTAAAATATTTTTATAACACTTAAATCATTTTTATATGATTTTTAAATCATTAATTCTATTTTTCCATAATTTATTTAATACATTTATTAAATAAATTATTTACCATTAATATTAATTAATTAATGAAATTCATCACATAATATTAAAAGTTATTGAAAATAACTTAAAATATTTTCTTATACCATAATATATTTTTTAAATAATTTTCATGTATTAAATCATTTTTAAATAATTTATTTAATATTATAATTAAATAAATTATATACCATTAATATTCTGAAAATATTAAATATTTATAAAATATATTCAAAATTATTAAAAACCCATTTTTAGGCTTTAAAGTAATTTTTAGTAATTTATTATGAATATTTAATAATTAAAAACTATTTTTATCTATATATTAAATAAAATAATTCATTTTCTAATTTATCTGCCGCTAAAGGGCCCTATAGCGACAAAACCGTCGCTATAGGTGTTCTTGAACCTGCCCAGATCTTCAAACCCAATTAGCATGGTGGTATGCTTGACCATCAATAGATTCCTGCCCTTGTAGTTTTCTGGCTTACTAAGGTGTTAATTTTGTAGTACTAATGTAGTATTACAACCATAAACAACTATCATGGCCAAATAATTAAACAACTGAGAGATTCGAGCCTTACAAAACATGTCAGAAGCTGTTCTTCATTTTTGGGTTTTCCAGAAATGAAGAATAGTTCGAGTTGGCTACTTTTGATCTCCATAACTTGCATTCTGAGTTCACTTAGTGTGATCTAAAGGTTCGTACATGTAGTTCACATGTCATAGAACAATTATATAACATCAGATCACTCTAACAACAACACATGAACAAGATCTGGCATGGTCAAACCATGTTAGAGACCTTGTTCTTCATGAATCTGGGTTTTCCAGAATTTCAACAAAACAGATGGTCAACGCTTGTTTGACCCACAATATCTTGGATCCTATACATGATCTGGGTATTCTAATGACTTGTATGTGTAGTTCACATACCAGTCTACAACATAACAACAACAACTTGGCCAAACTATCTAACACATGTAAGATCAGAAGCTTAGAAATTCTTGTCAAAGGCTTCCTGGGAAATCTGGGCTGCCCAGATTCAGTCTCCCAAGGTTGGTCAACTGACTTTGACTACTTATAACATGAAATCTAGACATGATCTGACCCTATTTCCAGTTCCAGATCATAGTCCACATGGCATACTACAGATCTATAACATAAAATACCTTAAACATCTAACACAGACAGATCTGGAGACCCTGACATTAGGCTGTCAGACAATATTTTTCAATTTTTCCAGATTTTTAAAAACTTAAATTTCAAGCATCTAGATGTTATGGATCTAAGTTATAACAACTCAGATCACTAAATGACACCCTTATACATAATTTTAAACATCTAAACACAAAGATTAACATGAATCATAAGGATTTCTAAGTTTAAGGTTTTAAACCTTTTGAGGCTTTGATCTTGAATCTGATCATTTGTTGCTGATCATGGCTTACTAAGGCTCATTCTAGGAACTGATGCACTTAAGAATTTCGTGGCTAAGAGGTGGAGAGAGTTTGGTTAGATGTTGGTGACCAAATAAGCTATTTTGTGACTTTTCTCTCTCTCAATCTATATATATTATACATGTAATGAATTGGCTGGCATTTGATGGCTGATATGTTTGATATAGAGCACATGGAGTTGTTAGAGTTGGTCACCAACTCAAGATCATGGCAAGATCTACAAGCTAACTAATAAAGAATGCTAAAAAGGGCACTTTAGTCATTTGATTTCCAATTGTAATGGCAAAATGGTAACTTATGCAAACCCTTAGGGTTTGACCCTCAGGGTTTAACCCTTAGGGTTAAAACCTAAAGTTTTACAAATTAATTCTAGGATTTCCAAATTAGGGTTTTAAAAATGGAAAAAATAAGCTTTCTAATTTATAACTAATATTTCTTAATTACATTAAAATTTACTAATCACATTCAAGCTCACTAATTAGGATTAATATTTCCTAATTAATATTGCTAATTTAGCAATTAGGTCCATAATTGTACATTAGGATTTCTAACGGAACAATTAGGGTTTCAAACTTTAAAATTAGGGTTTTCTAACTAATTTGTTAGATTTTACCCTAATTAAGACTGTAATTATTTACACTTAAGCATTCAAAATCCCAAATTAGGGTTATAACAATCCTAATTAGGGTTTTAGATTCTCGGAACTGAAATTAGGGTTTTCAGAACCGGTTTCTAGGGTTTCTTATCAATCGTTAGGGTTTTCTAACTGAATTTGTAAATATTATCCAAAACTATAACATTATATTATATCCACACCATAATATTCAAAAATATATTTTGAGAGAAATTAATCTTTATTCATAAAAGTTGGGGTCTTAAAACCTCCCATTCTTATGAAATTTCGTCCTCGAAATTAGGGTGCATACCTGGTATGTCGAAGAGGTGAGGATACTTTGATTTCATTTCAGATTCTAACTCTCAGGTCATTTCCTTAACATCTTCTCCACAAAACTTTGACTTGAGGTATAACTTTAGAGCCTAGAATATGATCCTTCTTATCCAAGATTTTAACAGGTACCTCTTCATACGTTAAATCTTCCTCTATCTCGTCTGGTTCTAATTTAATAATGTGGTTCGGGTCTTTCACATATTTACGTAACATAGATATGTGGAAAACGCGTATGAACACGAGACATACTTAGCGGTAAAAGCGAGTCTATAGCCCGCTTCCTACTGCGTTCGAGGATTATAAATGGGCCAATGAATCGAGGATTGAGCTTTCCTCTCTTTCCAAATCTTGTAACTCCTCCAATATTGAATTCCACGTCCTTTCGATGAAGATCAGCATAACTCTTTTGTCGATCTTGTGAGGTTTTATCGTTATTCGGATCGTTTGAATCTTTTCCGTAGTCATATACATACCAAATCCGGTCCCCAACAACGTTGCTTCACCCACCTCATCCCAAAGATCTTTGGAGAACAACACTTTCTTCCATACAATGCCTCAAATGGAGCCATGCCAATACTTGCTTGATAACTATTGTTGTAGGAAAACTCCACCAATGATAAGAACTTGTCCCAACTTCCCTTGAAGTCAAGGACACAGAGTCTTAATAAATCTTCAAGAGTTTGAATAGTCCTTTCCGACTGCCCATCCGTTTGAGGATGATATGCTAAACTAAATCGTAAATCCATGCCCATAGCTTTTTACAAACTAACCCAAAATCTTGAATTGAATCTTGGGTCTCGATCAGAAACTATGGATACTGGCATACCACCCCAGTCTCACATCGAAAAATAATTACTAATAGGATTTTCAAGTCGTGACATTTTGGGTGAGCTTGTGGTGGGCTAAGATGATCCAAGAATATATTATTGGGCCAGTGGTTTAAGATTTTATTTGGATGGATTTGATTCGATTCGGACTTGAGATTTGACCCGAGATTCCGGACTCTGGATTAGACTCGGGTTGTTTCATAAATTGTCTTATTTAAATATTAACCATCCAAACAAATTTTACCATTTTTGAAAACCTTTTTTTTTCTCTCTTTTCAAACGGGACTCTATTTTGTTATCAGTATATTAATTAAATATAAGAAAGGGTGGTTGTGATGACCTGAGAAATCGGATAGCCTTGTAATTAGGTTTTCGATATGAATATCTAATAAAAAGAAATTTTATAGATGTTATTATGTATTATGTGATTAAAGGTCAAATTATGACCTAGATTATGTGTATGTAAGTGAATATACGTGGAGTTTCGTATAAGGAAAAAAAAAAATTCGAGAAAAAAATGCGAAAAACACTATTCACGCACGAAATGCTTTTTTGTTTTTTCGACTATTTGAATTACGTCATAACGTTTATTTGGTCGGGGGTTAGAAATGTTTCTCTATTCAAAAGTACGAAAGAGCAAAATTGACATTTTGTTAATCGGACGAGTTACGAAAGCTAACTAGAAACTGACTAAGTTTTGTCTAACTAGGTCGAGAGTTGAGTCTAGGGTTTGAGTGACTCGGCTAGAGTTGAGCCTAGGGTTTTGTGCAGTTTGGCTATGTGACGCCCCCAAAATAGGTATACATCACCCATTCTGAGTTGTCAATACATGGAAAAGAAACAACTACAACTTTATTATTACAACAGTAAAACTGTGAGTTTTAATACAAATATTATCTTTTAGACAATATCTATACTCAAATAAATCCTCATCACATTTATTGATACATTATTTTACAAAAATGGTGAGGACTACTAAACAACTCTCTCTAAAACCTTCATTCCATACCCCGACTGCATTACTCGCTTATATTCTCGCATCCCGAGAAGAAAAAATGGAACAAAAGGAAAAGGGTGAGCTCAACTAGCCCAATAAAGAATATTATGACTAAGATAATATACAACAAATTATCGTTAGTCTTCAACAGGAAAAATCTAATAGAATACAATAGACAACAAGTTTTAAATCAATATTCGCAATGAAATAATAATTCATTAGAAGAGTTAAGTAGAGAATGCAAACTACTATCTTCTATATATGAATTTAAAAGTTCATCGCTCTATCTTTTATCCTCGTAACATCAATCAATATATATCTGAATCAAATATTCATCTTTGCACTACAGAAGCGAAGATATTCATCGACCGGTCATGTTCATCTAAACACTGTTCATCATCTTTGCACTACGGGCCAAAAGATATTCATCGAAATCATTCATCTTCGCACTACATGCCAAAGATATTCAATAATATCATCATTTAAGACCGAGGATGATGAAAATATTTTTAAAGAAACGAATCCAATTGAAACAAAATGACAAGGATTAAGGATTAAGGATTCGTACTTTGTTTTATCCATGTCCAATAATACCTCAAAAGTAATCATAGTGGTGTAAAATTCAAGAATGATCAAAACATGGATACAATCAAAGCTAGTATCCGTAATAGATATTTTTTGAAAAGGAAAATTTTATTTTTCGATGAATAGTCTTGCGTATTCGTGAATAGTACCAGATATCGTGAATAGTCTTAGTATACGTGAATAGTAACCCCATTAACTAAAAGTTCCAAATTTGATTAAAAAGTTCGAGATCAATACTTGGCATAATGATATTAGAATAAATAATATCATTAAAAAATAATATCCTTACCTCGAAAGATCAAGATTTACAAATGAAACACAGGATATAAGGCTATGACTTGAACTTGCACCGTATAGTAATAATATTCAAAATACTCACAAGAATACGCTCGATAATATAGAGAGAAAAACTTGAGTTTACGGTGTAATTTTCAATTCTAACCTAAGCACCCTATTTATAGAAAATGCTTAGAACACCAAAGTAGAAAATTTAATATAATATTAATATATAAATTAAATTTTCCTACGCCTAACCTTCCAAGAACTGAATTCACTCATTCAACACACACACGTAACACACCATAATGAAAAAAAAACGTTTTTGTTATTTAAAATATTTTAAACTTCCAAAAATTAATTATTTCGGAGCTTCGAAACTTCAATAATTCACAATAAATAGCCCTTTTGTCAGAAAATTCGAAACTTGCGACTTTTTATAGAAAATTCAATTCTCTACAACTTTACGTAAGAAAGTTTTTCAAATTCTAAATGCAAATCAATCAAATTCACAAACAGACGATTTTACATGCTATAATCAAATTTCAACCAAGAAATGGGGTCCACCAACACACATAAAACATGCTTTAAATATTTTTGGTAACAAAAATACTCCTCAACATATACTCATATATCCCACATTCATCGTAAAAATATCATCATTATTATATTATTAAAATATAATAATATATTTAAATGAATTATTTTATCAAAAAGATAAAATTTCAATTTTCAACAATTGTCACATTAAAATTTTTCCATCTATATCCACATAAAATCAATATTTTCCTCATCATATGAATCAATAATTAATTATTCACAAATAATATTACGTAATCACAATATCGATGTGAATGAGGCGGTTCCGGAAAAGGGGGCTTTTCAATAAGAATTTCTCCTTATTATGCGCCTTGATTAGGTGACCAAACCTCTCCTGAATAAAACTTTCTAGACATTGCAATAATGTTATCTAATAATATTATTCGAGATAATATGAATTATTGTTTCGATAATGAAAAATACCGTGTAATGACAATTATTGAAACAACAATATAAAATATCAACGCAAAGAATTATTAAATCAATAAAATAATTGAATAAGAATTGTTGTAACCATTATTGAGTAGTGCCTTCTTACGTAAGAATCAATAATTGGTGCAATACCGCAGTAATGCTTCTTGTGTTTTAACCGTAGGAAGTATTTTTTAACAAGATATTACTTGAATAACTAAGCCGTTATTTTTAAACAACTTATATTTGTCGTTTTTCTTCATCCTATCACTTTCCATTATGGGGCCCATTAAAGATCATACCGTCAGCATTTAATATTCCCCGACAAAGAAGATTATTCCACGACCAAACGAATATTTCCGACAACAATGAATATTTTATAACCACTTGCTTATTTTGAAATATTTATGTATTTTACCCATAACTATCCACATTAATCAAATCAACCCTTACTATTTCAAAATAATAAATAGAAAATTAAATTTCATTAATAATAAGTTAGGGTCTTCTGACCTCCCTCCTTATGAAATTTCGTCCTCGAAATTGACGTGCGTTACTGGTGTGTTTCAAAAGGTGAGGATACCTCGCTTTCATTTCCGCTTTCCAATTCCCAGTCATTTCCTCTATAAAGCATGATTCCTCCATAAAACTTTAACTTGTGGTATGACCTTTCTTGCGTGGGCGTACTCCTTCCTATCCAAGATCTTGACAGTACCTCCTCATACGTTAAGTCTTGGCTATCTCGTCCTGGTTCTAACTCTATAACGTGGTTCGGGTCTTTCACATATTTACTTTAAGTGCATGATATGTGAAACACATTATGAACACGAGACATACTCGAGGTAACGCGAGTCTATAGGCTACATTTCCTACTCGATCAAGAATTTGAAATGGACCAATAAATCGTGGATTGAGCTTTCCTCTCTTCCCAAATCTTGTAACTCCCTTCCATGGAGCAACTCGCAACAATACATGATCCCCTATACTAAATTCCACGTCCTTTCGATGAAGATCCGCATAACTCTTTTGTCGATCTTGTGCCGTTTGTATACGTTGTCGAATCATTTAGATCTTTTCCGTAGTCATACGTACCAACTCGGGTCCCAACAATGTTGCTTCATCCACCTCGTCCCAACATACTGGAGAGCGACATTTTCGTCCATATAATGCTTCGAATGGAGCCACACCTATACTTGCTTTTCGATAATCTGTTGTTGTAGGAGAATTCCACCAATGGTAAATATTTATCCCAACCGCTCTCAAGTCTAGGACACAGATTCTTAATAGATCTTCAAGAGTTTGAATAGTCCTCTCGATTGTCCGTCTGCTTTGAGGATGGTATGCGGCCATCAATCAGTAAATCCGTGCCCATAGCTTTTTGCAAGCTAACCCAAAATCTTGAAATGAATCTTGGGTCACGATCCAAAACTATGGATATCTTGGCATGCCATGCAACCTCACAATCTCATTTACATATATACTAGCAAGACGTTCGAGGAATAAGTCTCCGTGATCGGCAAGAAATGAGCGGATTTGGTTAATCTATCAACAATAAGCCAAATAACATTGATGCCTTGAGAAACCGTAGGAAGACCCGTGAATTGAAATCCATGGTAATGTGTTCCCACTTCCATTTCGGAATCTCAAGTGGTTCTGACGGACCCTTATGTACTAGATGCTCCGCCTTTACACGTTGACAAGTTAAACACGTTGAGATAAACTTTGCAATCTCTCTCTTCATATTGTTCCACCAAAATGTATGTCGAAGATCACGATACATTTTGGTACTTCCAGGATGGATTGCAAATGGTGTATTGTGTGCCTCCATCATAATCTTGTACTTCAAATCAGAGTCGTTAGGGACACAAAGTCTGGAGTGGACTCGAAGTATTCCTTCTTCATCAATTCTCGCTTCTGGAATAGCACCTTCTTGTACTTTCTTCTTCATACGCATCGATTCCGGGCCTGGCTTGAGCAACCTTAACTTTTTCTATTAAAGTTGGCTCTATCGTATACTTGACATCATCGCACTCATTCCTCGCATATGATCTTCTACTCAACGCATCATTTCTACCACGTTCGCTTTTCCGGGATGGTATTGAATAGTGTGGTCGTAGTCTTTCAATAGCTCGAGCCAACGTCATTGCCAGCATGTTGAGTTCTTTTTGAGTGAAGAAATATTTAAGGCTTTTATAGTCCGAATATATCTCCACTTTTTCCCCATATAGATAGTGCCTCCATATCTTTAAGCGCGAAAACGATCACCTTGCTAACTCTAGATCATGAGTAGGATAATTCCTCTCATATTCTTTAAGTTGTCATGAGGCATAAAGGCTATGACTTTCCCACGTTGCATGAGAACACATCCTAACCCTTTGCCCGAAGCATCGCTGTAGATAACAAATCCATCCGAACCAGATGGTATTGTTAGAACAGGTGCCGAAATGAGTCTCCTCTTGAGCTCTTGGAAACTCATCTCGCATTCCTCGTTCCATACGAATTTTATATCTTTCCGAGTCAGCTGAGTTAATGGAGTAGCGATTCGAGAAAATCCTTCCACGAATCTCCAATAATAACCAACTAAGCCCGAAAAGCTACGTGCTTTCGGCCACCGACTTTTGTTTGCTCCCAACTTTGTATTGCTTCAATCTTCGTTCGTCCACGGATACTCCATGTTTTGACACCATGTGCCCAAGAAATGCTACTTCCTCGCCGAACTCGCATTTCTTTAATTTGGCATATAGTTTGTTTTCACGAAGCCTTTGGAGTACCAGCTTCAAATGGTGCTCATGATCTTCATGACTTTTGGAATATATGAGGATGTCATCAATAAAGACAACAACGAACTGATCCAAATATTCCTTGAATACTCGGTTCATCATATCCATGAAAGCCGCAGGAGCATTAGTCAATCCGAAAGACATGACTAAGAATTCATAATGCCCGTACCGAGTTCTAAAGGCAGTCTTTGGAATATCCTCAGTTCTAATCTTCAGCTGATGATATCCAGAACGAAGATCGATCTTTGAAAAAAATTGTGCCCCTTGCAACTGGTCAAACAAGTCATCAATACGCAGCTCACACTTGATCGTCGATTTCAGCAGCGAAGACAATCCGACAACAATCAAAGAATTCGAATTGTTGCAGAAAATTTCCCCGGCCAGAGCTGCATACGCAGAATAATTAGACTTAGGTCGCTGAAATCCAACATTAGGGGTCGGATTCGGGTTTGAAAAGATGCCCTGAGACTGGATTGCACAATCGTGAAATAAGCAGCATCCATCGGCCTTGGTGACAGCAGATGACACTAAGTTTTTGGCAACATAGCCAGAGTAGGTAACTGTGAATTTGATTGCCATAGCTAGGGTTTGTAAAAGCAGTCAAAGAAATGTAACAATGTGGCTTTTCTGAAAATTGGGGAAATTTATAGAAACCCTACTCGCCAAGATCAGACATTGCGATTGAATTGATCAGTGAATTGGAGATAGAGATGCAATAAATTGAGCGGTTAAGTGAGAAAATTGGGGATTATGGAGAGTACAAATTGGGAAAATTGGGGGAGATTTAGAGATTGGAAACCCTAGCTAAGTCCCTGAACTATCCTATCTCAGAGAGAAATAGAGAGAAAATGTATTTAGGCCATTATTTCTTTATTAATTCACATTTTAAATTCATTTTATAAGACCAAGTCAAATGTTGCTTGACATGTCATTTTTACATTGTTTTCTTATTTTTTTTGTGTTTTCCACGTAAGAAAATATTTAAATCAATTTAATGTCCGTCCAAATTTATTAACGGAATGACCTAATTTTAAAATATTAATTAGTTGAATGGGGTAATTTCAAAAATTAAAAGTTCAGTGGTCTATTAAGTAAAACGTGCCAACAATAGTGGTCAAATCATTAGTTTTGCCCTTTTTTTTTACTTCAAATCAAAAAAGTAAATTTGTGGAGAGTGAGAGAGCAAGAACTTGAGAGCTCAAGAAAGAGAGAGAGAGTCACGGATTGGCTAAGGAAGGAAGATGAGGAGCAAGCTAGTATACTTGTTTAAGTTAAGAAGAAAGAAGGAAGAACCAAGAGGTAAACCATAAACCTTAACTTCATTTAACTCCTAAGCTTTTGTTTGCTTGGGTTGATGGTTGTTGTGGTTGTGTTTGTGGTGGATCATGAAAGATCCTGGAGGAATAAAGTGGTGTTAATGGTGTATTATACCTTAAACCATTGGTAATATGCATGAAAAGTGAAATAAAAATAAAAACGTAAGCCCAAGCGTAAAGATGAAAAAAAACTATGTAGAAGACTATAATCGGACTAACGTAAATGTTAGTTCGTAAGATGTATTTGAATTGTGAAAAGAAAGAAATATACGTATGTGAGTTACGGAAATGTTCCAATTCGAATAGAGTAAAAATATGCTATAACGAATTTATGGCGAAATTTTTAGTAAAGTATGTTAAAATTCTAAAAACCTAGTTTGGTATGACTTTCGGGCCAATTTTATGGCTAGTTATCACCTTCGAAAAATTACGTTTTTTCTGGGGGTTTTGTACAACGTGGTATAAGGGAGCCGTAGGCTCAAAAACGAGTTCAATCCGACTTTGGATGAGTAAGTTACGAAGAATTGAAAAAGGGAAGTTAGATATGTCATGTTAAAAAACTAGCCCACACGATTTTTGAGCCATTATTTTGGCTTGTTAACGAATCTGAAAATTGTTTTGTTCCGAGGTTTTGTAGAGAATGTTCTAAGCAAGAAAATAGCTCAAGAACGGACTCATTTCGATATCGGATGAGCGAGTTATGAAGTTGCGAAGTAGCGTCGTTGAAATCGACAAAGTAGAAAATTTTTCGAGAAGTGCTGGAAATACTACAATAGCAGTAGGTCTAGCGCAGCTGCGCTGGGCAGGGCCATGCTGGGCACAGGCAAGGCAAGCTGGGCTAGCCAGGGCCAAGGCAATGACAGGGGCTGTACGCGGGCGTGTCAAGCGTGTTGTGTTTAAACGCCGCGTCACCGTGTCACGTGTAGATTATGTTAAGTGTTCCGATGTCTAAAATATGAACATCGAGGGACTTTGAAATGTTAGTCTAAATTATGAATTAGGCTAAATGGGAATTGAGCTAAGGTGTTCGGAATTCCGAAAGCCGAGTCGCCGAGCTATGTTTTTGAAGTTTTGACGCGTTGTTTTTATTCAATGAATACAAAAATCGCGGAGATTAATAATAGTATAAATTAAGATGTGTCGGGTTATAAGACGCAAGGATCGTGGGACTTTGAAATTGGAGTCTCGATTATGAATGAAGCCAAGAGAGAAGTAAACCGAGTGCGTTAAGTACGTTGTTTCGAGTTATAAAACCCGATCATTGTAAACTATGAAATAAAGTTATTGTAAACCAATAATTGGCATTATTATGTGGCTAATTGGTATGTCGGTGGTAATTAAATTGTGTAGAACAATTTAAAGAAGATTGAACGTGTATTATAAACAATGCTTAAGGTAAGTTTTCTAAACTTACTCAAATGTTGTAAACGAGCAAGTTTTCTATCTTTATGCAAATGTTTTAAATTTGTACAAGATGTTTAGCGATTGATTGTGTTATGTGCCATTATATGCACTTATGTGCTCTTAAGATGAATTGTTTTGTGATTGAACTGTTCAAGTGTTTGAAGTTCTGTTTATTTATGAACTACGTAAGAATGTGTCTATGCTAATTGTTTTCGCTAGACAAATATTAAGGTGTTAAATTGAATTATGATGAATTCATTGAGGTTAAGAAAAGCTAATCCAAACTAGATTAAATCAGTGCGGATTCTAGTGTAAGTAAGAGAGATGAAACCCTAATATAGGGGAGTTAATATTCAGAAGTTGAAGTAGATACAGATTGTGTCATAATAATGAAGTAGACACGGTTGGTGTCAAACCTAAGAAAGAAGAAAGAAGAAAGAAAAGATGAAGATCTTTATGATCATTTAACAGAAATGTTATCGTTGTTTAAAAAAATGAAAGTAATCTGATTTATGCTTGTTTAAAAAAATAAAACTATTGTTCAATTATTGAAGTTTTCAGAGAATGTTGATGTTATTCTTGATTTTTTTGTTTATTCAACTGCTTTGACTTGTTGAGCAATTAAATGCTTATTCTTGCAAATTATAAAACTTTTGCAGCTAGAGTAAGACCTGAAAGATCAGATGATGTTAAGAGAGAGGAATACTTTAAGGAAGAAGAATTAATTGTATAGATGTACACAATGTGTTTAAATTGTAATATTTTTAATGATGTATTAATTCATTAGTATTATGATTGAAGATGTAAATGTCTTAGAACCTTGGATTAGAATGAGATATGTTGTAATAATATAGTAATTACATTCATATCGTTAAGATTATGTTAAATGGGTAGTAACGTGGAGCACCGAATTCGGGTTTGAAGGTAGACCCGGATTTGGGGCAGTTGGTATCAAAGTTGTAGGTTAAAAACCTTAGGTGGGGAATCTTAGGCTATAAACTTAGAGACATGATGAAAATAGTAAAGAGATAAACTCGGATACAGTTTTAAGGGATGAATTGAGGAAATTCATAAAAAGAAGTAAAAGTGAAATAACTTATATTGTTATTTGTTATGTGTTAATTAAGATATTAAAAATTGATTAAAGAATATCAGAGAAGAAATTATAGATAATCATGTAATTGATGAGAAGTTAGTAGTTGTACCAAGCAAATAGATGTGGTAGTAGTTGAGAATGAGCAAGAGAAATGGAGATAACAAACTCTTGTGACCCCCCGAAACCCGGTCTATCAAACCCAAGTTCGACGCGTTACAGTGCTACTCATTCCATACATACATCAATATATCCTTAAGATATAAATAAATCTTCAAAATATTACAATATATTTCCTCAAATCCCAAATTCTATTACCTTAAAATCTTTAATACATACAAATAATGAACATTACATTATTTATTCACTTCCTTAATACAGTGTGATTTTTATCCGCGACAACAAATATAAATAAAGTTTAACAATTACATTTCAAGACTCGACATGATCTTCTCTTCAATCTTCATCGGACTCTTCCTTTAATAACTGAACAATAGTTATGAAGCATAGTATAAGGTAGCCGTAGGCTCAAGAACGAGTTTAATCCGACTTCAGATGAGTAAGTTACGAAGAATTGAAAAAGGGACGTTAGAAACGTCATGTTGAAAAACTATCCCACAAAGGATTTATGAGCCATTGTTTTGGCTTGAATTTGAATCTTGAATTTTTTTTTCGTTTGGGGGGTTTTATAGAGAATGTTACGAGGGAAAAAATGGCTCAATAACGGACTCATTCTGATATCAGATGAGCGAGTTATGAAGTTGTGAAGTAGCGTCAATGAAATCGACAAAATAGAAAAATTTTCGGGAAGCTAAGTGCTGGACTGCAATAGCAGTAGGTCTAGCGCAGCTGTGCTGCTGCGCTGGGCAGGGCCAAAGTAAGGGCAGGGACTGTGCGTAGGCATGTCAAGCGTGCTGTTTTCAAACACCGCGATGTTGTGTCACATGTAGATTATGTCAAGTGTTCGGATGTCTAAAATATGAACATCGAGGGACTTTGAAATGTTAGTCTAAATTATGAATTAGGCTAAATAGGATGTGAGCTAAGGTGTGCAGATTTTCGAACGCCGAGTTGCCGAGCAACGTTTTCAAAGTTTTGACGCGTTGTTTTGATTCTAATGAATTCGAACATAGCGTAGATTAATAAAAGTATAAATTAAAATGTGTCGGGTTATAAGACACGAGGATCGTGCGACTATGAAATTGGAGTCTCGATTATGAATGAAGCTAAGATAGAATTAAACTGGGTGTATAAAGTTAAGTACGTTGTTTCGAGTTATAAAACTCGAACATCGTGAGCTATGAAATAAATTAATGTAAACCAATAATTGGCGTCATTATGTGGCTAATTGGTATGTCAGTGTTAATTAAATTGTGCAGGACAATTGAAGGAAGATAGAACGTGTATTATAAAGAGCGCTTAAGACACGTTTTATTAACTTACTCAATTGTTGTAAATGAGTAAGTTTTCTGCACTTACGTGCTTTTGAGATGAATTGTTTTGTGATTGAACTGTTCAAGTGTTTGAAGTTCTGTTTATTTATGAACTGCGTAAGAATGTGTCTATGTTAATTGTTTGGGTTAGACAAATGTTAAGGTGTTAAGCTGAATAGTGATGAATTCATGGAAGTTAAGAGAAGCTAATCCAAACTAGATTAAATCTGTGCGGATTCTGGTGCAAGTAAGAGAGATGAAACCCTAATATAGGCCCTGGGTTAAGATTCAGAAGTTGAAGTAGACACAAATTGTGTCATAATAATGAAGTAGATACGGTTAGTGTCAAACCAAAGAAAGAAGAAAGAAAAGATGAAGGTCTTTATGATCATTTAACAGAAATGTTGTTGATGTTTAAAAAAATGAAAGGAATCTTATTTATTACTATTTATTCGAGTTGCGTCATAACTATTATTAAGTTATTGAAGTTTTCAAAGAATGATGATGTGATTCTTGATTCTGTTGTTTATTCAACTGCTATTACTTGCTGAGAAATTAAATGCTCACTCTTGTAAATTCTAAAACTTTTGCAGCTAGAGCTAAGACCTGAAAGGTCAGATGATGTTAAAAGAGATTACTTTAAGGAAGAAGAATTAATTGTATAGATATATACAATGTGTTTTAATTGTAATATTTGTAATGATGTATTAATTAATTAACATTATGATTTGAAGATATAAAGGTCTTAGAACCTAGGATTAGAATGAGATATGTTGTAATAATATAGTAATTACATTTATGTCGTTAAGATTATATTGAATGGGTAGTACTGTGGAGCACCAAACCCGAGTTTGAAGGTAGACCCGAATTTGGGAGCGTTAAAGTTGTGGTTGGGGTCTCAAATTTTTGTCTCAAATGATGTCCTTTTTTTACATTGGTTGTGTACTTGAGATTGGGTATGCCATCAAATATAATTAAAATATTCATTGTCACATCATTTAGCATTACCTTGGAAGAAATCAACTTTTCGCTCAGCAGTAGGCCTGTAGGAGGTAATTGTTTTTTGGCAAAAAGGGGTAATACCCCACTGTGGTTGTCCGAGTTTAAGTATTACTCCATTGAACTTTAAAAAAATTGAATTGGTACACTGAACTTTTTAAAAATTATTAATTGGACCATTCCGTCCAAGAAATTAGACGGATGTTAAATTGGATTGCATATTTATATATGTGGCAGCGAGAGAAAAATAGAAAACAAATATTTACAAATGTGGCCAATTATTTGGCAACCATGTAAGAATTTAAAGGAAGAAAAATAAGTTTTGATTTTTTTTCTTTCATTTTCCCATTATTTCTCTCTCTCTTAAGTTCTTCATTTGGTTACAAGTTCAGTTGGCTAATTGCATATTTTTAAAGTTTAATAGTCAAATGTTGAAAAGGTGACACGCACAGTTGGATAATACCTCTTTTTGCCATTGTTTTTTACTAGGATAATTGGCATTCCATCTGTTCTCTCTTTCATCAAGATATCTGGAGGTTTTTCATTTTCGAATAATTTAATATAGTGAATTTATTGTATTGCTAGAAAAAGGAACGGAAATTGTGTGTCTGAGAGAGAGAGATGGAGATGTTCTTTATGTCAACTTTTGGGAATAAAATGGGATGGAAGTTGGATTATAACCTTGTTGGCTCCACTCTCTCGAATAACACTATGATATGATAGGGTTTACTTGAGTACAAAATGAAGAGTAAATATACTAAACAATGCCCCCTGAAGCTTGTAACTTCTGCATTTAAAAAAAATTACAACTAGGAAAGAAATCTTATATAAACAGTATGTTGCAAGTCCTTTACCAAAACCTATCACCCCTATGTTTACTTTGATCTGTCCTTTTGCTACCTTCAAATGTTGATCACAACAGAATGCGTAAATTAAGTAGACAACCCTGCTAGTAAAATGGATGGTTTGTGTAAAATATAACAAATCTTACTTATTATTTATTACTAATGGTGACACAGGTAGGGAAGGTGAGCATGGAATGGTTAGCTGGGGAAAAGACCAAAGTAACAGGAACATTCCGACCTCGTACTCGGGGTTGGACTGGGTATGTTGAGAAGGACACTGCAGGACAGACAAAACATATATTCAATTGAGGTCAGTAGTTTCAAGATTTTTAATCATCAGGGGTTTCTCGCTTCACTGTATATATACTATATATGAACAAAATGTAGTAGAGGTAACATTCTTATCATAAGAAAGAGTACATGAAGCTTTATATGCACTTGCTTATCTCAATTAGAAGAACTCAGATAAAACAAGTTACTATGTTTTGAAGATGAAATTTGAGAATGAATTCAGTAGATATATTATTTTACTTCAAGTAAGATGATTTTGTGGCAAGTGCACTTAAAGGTCATAATTATTTTGTTATGAAACTGTCATTTCTGTTCTTGATCAAAAGTCCTTTAGTTTGAAATGGACTCAGGAGGGGTTTGCTATCAAGACCAACTTATAATCATCCACCACGGACTTTTTTTGAATTATATATAGAAATTACCAAGCTTTCATGCACACTACACATACTCACACAACACACAACACACAACACACAACACACAACACACATCACACATGCAGATTTGTGTATTTCATCCACTTTTTCTTGAACCCATTATAGCCATTTCTGGAAAGTGAGAGAACTGCCTCCCTATCTCTTTGTAATGTTCATGTGTTTCTCACAAATTAAAGTGCAAGTGCCGAATCATAAATTCAGAATAGCGTAAGATTAAACAACATAAACAGTCTACTTTTCAGAGGTGTTTTGTTCGGGTCTATTGTGGGAGACTCCCCCTTGTTATACTTCCCTAAACAAGCTTACGATGGGTTCCAGATCTTCCTCAATATTTCCTTTAAATAAAAGCTTAACTAATAGTAATAAACTAAGAGAATGCAGAAACTCATATAAAGCAGCATTAAGGGGAAGTTACATATTTTAGTTTTATGCTAAAAAATCTCTCCTAAAAGATTTAGTTATTCTTGAAAGATGGTTAAAAGGTTACATTTCTGCAAACAGCTCTATGTCTAAAAGTTCAGCAAGAACTTTATATATTAGTCAAATCCTTTTCATAAGTGACTCACCGTTATTGTGCTGTTACCATCATTATGAGAAACTTCCATATTTACAGCAATAGCCAATATCCTTTTAGAAGTTCTAGTGGTAAGCTTTGGACTAAGTGATGGTGTCTGTGAGTATCATGTTATGTTTTTCATTAGAGGCTGAATTGGATCTCTGAATGATATTAAACATAAAGGACACCATCACGCTTACGTGATTAAACTAAAAGTGGGAGTGAGGTTAAGCACATTGGCATGGAGTATAAAAACTTTGAGAATTTGAAATGCATTATGGTTTGAATCTCGTCTTACTAGACTTGGAGCTAAATTATGTTTCTTTAATGTTGATGTATATTAGGAGTCTACGAAGTTTAGGTTATTTATATTTAGGTTACTTATCCTACAAAAACCAGGATTTTGGTAAGATATGCTTAACAATCTCAATTTAACTAAAGCAGAGTGTTATTTTATGTGAGTTTTGTGCCTTCCGCTTAAGGCCATCACCAATTTCTTGCAAAGAAGAAGACTTGTGTGGACTAGAGAATTCCTTGAAAGGGTGCTACACGTCATTTCCTTTTTCTCTTGAGCCTTGTTTTTACCCCTGTGCGCTCTTTGTTCTGCATCAAGGAATATCTTCCTATGCTCTCGAATATGACGTATCCCATTTTTAGGTTATCTAGTTAAGTTACAGGGAAGCCAAAATCTCCTGTTGCAAGTGACGAGTGTAGTTTGTCATCAGAAAGGACATTGGCAAATTTATTGTCCTAGACAATTTCACAATTTCTACTATTATAAATATCAAACTAGCATAGGCATTTGAGCTCTTGAGAGACGTTGTTCAAACTCATTTACATAAGAAAAAAGTGCACATGCAGCCACCTATTTTTGTAATTTTTAAAATCATTTTCTTTCTCTAGATAAATCAAGCATATCATGTATATATAGCCCCGAATTCGAAAGCCACCACCACCCGAATATGGGTCGACGTTAACTCTACACATCTTTAAGTAACAACCAATGATTTCTTAATCATATTGGTTGAATTAGTCTATTACAGACTATAAAATTATAAATTTCCTCAACTTCATCCTTGGATTTTAACTCGATCTCGATCTCGATCTCGATCTCTTCTCATTCTTTCTACAAGTATAAACTTGTAGTTCATTCGTATATATAGATAACACCATATATATATCGGTCAAATTTTTAACCTTATGATTTAAACATTCTATACTTCAATATATCAAGTTTCATAGCATTAATGATAAGATCGTTCTTGGCAACAGAGGGGCACATTCTGATAATTTTGGCATCTTACTGGCGCTCATTAGTGTAACCTCAGTGCTTACAGAACTCCCAATATCATTCAATACCCTCACTTAGACATATATTTATAAATATATCTCTTCATATCGATATTTCCTATTTATCTGAATTTCACAATAGTAATAACACACTTGTACTTGGAATAAAGGAACCTTGCGATAAATTTGGTTTCTTCATCGGTGCTAAATCTTTGTTCTTACATCACTCACAATGTTATTCAATATCCTCATTCAGATATATAGTTCTTTATCAACATTGTATTAATGTTTTGTTATCTATCTGAAGTTCAGAGTATCGACATAGCATGATCAGTCCTTATTACCAATACCCTCACTCAAATTAATAGATTTTAACAATTCTAAGTTATATCAAATTAAAGATTTAACATCATTCTGATGATAATAACATGATATTATTAATATAATCTTCGATTACATGGTTTGCTTGTTCGTATTACATAAGTCATTATGACTTAATACAAATACAATAAATAAAACATGAAACCTAATCTATGCTTCTTCTTTACGTTCATGATCTTCTTAATCATTATTCTTTAACTGCAAATAAAGTTTTATTCGCAAGAATGAACACATAAGTAGTTTATGCTTTCATATAAACTTTAACATGCTTGATTAAACATATTTTTCAATTAACGATTACGTTAACTCATGTTCAACAATGGTACATAATCATATGTAGCATTACATATCAATAAACACTTAACATTTAATCAATACTTAACACATGCTTCTTAAAATCACATAACACTTCTACATATCATCTTCACATATCAACTATCATATAATAACATTAACAAGACTAGAAATACTAGCACATATGTTTAGGATAGAAGACTTATCTCGTAGTAAACTAGTTTTCCCGGTAAAAGCTTAAAAGCCTTCATAAAGGGATTTGCGTACCTGACGGTTAGTTTATCGAGTTTTACTTCTTAATAAGTGTTTTTATAACTTGTTAAAACTATTTCCATAGGTGGAATTACTTAGATAAGTGGCTAGCTCAAAAAGTCATTTTTAAGCCTTAAAATCCGAGAGCCCCCTTAAACTTTTCAGCTTTGACATCCTTTACGGAAACTGCCATAACTTTCTCATAATAAAACATTTTAAGGTGATTCTTGAGTCTAAATTCATTAGAATTTCCTGATCTACAATTTTCTTTTATTTTTCAGAAGCAGATTCGGACTTTAAAGTTTCAGAAAATGGGTAGAAAGGTCGTAATGGAAATTTGTTCATAATTTATTCATTTCATGTGGTAAACTATGATACCACAAGCATCAAAATGTTATGTTATCATGTTCCAACCCTTAATTACCTTCAATAACATAAAAATAACAAAATCATAAACCTACTTATGTAAGATTTATGACTTTTGCTCATGAACACACGAAGAACAAAAAAATCGTACATTGCAACGACTTATGTTCTTGAGCTTTTGGATTTCATACTTGAAATCATTTGGGCATTATGACGGCTTACATATGTGATTTATGATACTTTAAACTTGAAATATCATAAACTTAAATGATAATAGATTTTCTCAAGAACACCCGATGAAACACTGGGTTAGAAACTGAACATGGTAACGACTTGTGTTCTTGAGATTTCTACTATATTATTACATAAAATTGAAAATGACAACTACTTGCTCAAGAATTTATGGACATGGAGAACGACAAGCGTATATGGCCACGACTTATGTTCTTGAGCTTATAAACTATAATATGAACAAAAATGAACATAATAACAACTAGGGATTTTACCTCTTCAAGTTCCAAGCTTTAACTAATCCTTTGCAATTTGAAATTAATCTAACTCACACGAACTCTCTTTCTAATTCTAGTTTATAACTTTGAATACTTGATTTTTGTTTGGTAAATTGGTAAGAAATGAATGAACTTAGCTTGCTATTTATAAGAAAACGTAGTTTCGCTAATTGCCCGTTAGGGGCTCGACTTATTACACTTTACACCCAACTTATTACACTTTGGTACATAGGTTAATTACACTTTAGTACCTTAAAAAAATCTTCCACCAAGCGACATCATCATGACCTCACGATATCATCTTTATGCTTCTTTGAGGACGATGTCATGCTTACATCATGGTTGCATCTCATTTCTTTTCTGATTGGTCGATTCAAGTTCACATGGATTTGTTTTATTTAGTTAGGTTCTAGTCACATCAACTTAGTTATACATAACCTAGTTTGATTACAACTAGTTACCTTTCAACTTAGTTTATTTCAAGTACAAATTAGTTTGATTTCAACTAAATATTTTTAACTTGGTTCATTTTTAAGTCTTCTGGTTTAATTGACCATTATTGATTTAAAAGTCTGACATTACTTAGTTTTGTTTCGTATAAACATTATTCAGTGAAGTGAAAAGTCCAACAGACTTAGCACGTTTTTTGGTGAATAGTATTTTTAACCACTTTTTTTCAGAAAATGGTTAAACGATCAAAAAGTCAGAAAAAATATTTCTTTTCGTCTTATTCTCGTGAATAGTGATTTGCACTTTTTTCGAGAAAATTTTTTTATCGGTTATTACGTGACTTCACTTTGTATTACTAGTAGATCTTGAAACGGAAAGTCAATACGACGGACTCGTTTCACTCTCAGAAGATTTCTGCATTTTTCTGTGGAAAAACTTTTATTGGTTCATTGGTCTCTAAACCATGTATAAACACTATGTCGTGAAATATAATATGTTGAAACGAGGAAAAGAACTGATCAAAAGGACGCCAGGTGCTTTCTCGAGAATCGTGAATTTTCTTTTTCTCGAATTTTTTTTATTGTCTCCCTAGCTTCTATGACTCATATAAACATTATATCGTGAAATGAGAAAAATCCCTAAAGGATGCAAGACGGATTTCCTAGACGTATCTGATTTCTAGGTTCTAACCCTTAAGTTTTAGGTTTTAACCTTTTTGCCAATTTAGGTTTTAGCCTTAAATTAACTTCTTGATTTTAATAAGTTTTAATGTGAACTAATTAAAGCAAAACACAAAATTCTATACATAGCAAAAATTATATAACACATTTGAAGCTCAATTCAAACTAATCGTATACGATCGTATCTACGAGTAGTTTAACGTATACTTGAGCAATCTTTCTTGGGTTTTAAAATTGACAACCTTTATTAGATCTTGTCAGATCACATTTAAAATATTTGGAATATTACATTCAACACAACTTACAAGAATTTCGTCTTCAAAATTATTTTACAATCAACTTTAGTCATTTAATATTATATTTATAAGTTCTATAAATATCCACGATATTGCAATATGATTGCATTCATGAAAATGAAATCTGCTTCGATTTCAACAGGGTACCTTAACTTCAGGTATATCAGTGGCTCATAGAAAATTTATTGATTAGTTATATACATATTTTGAGTTACATTCTTGTCTATTCATGATAGCTCTATTATTGATACCCAATCTAAATTGTCTTGATTGCATAAAATGTATAATATTTCTTTGGCTCTTGAGATCTTATATTATAATATTAGGATGCATAAAATTGTAATGTTCTGAATCTACATCAATTATTTTCTGCAGCCTGCAGTTTATGTGGCAGAGAGTGCATTTAGCTCGAGAAATGCAGGTTCTCCGGTTGATGGAGCTGAGAACACAACAACGCTTGCAGCTGGATTTGCCATAATATGCATTGCTGCAGCGTCATTAATTTTGCTTCAAGTAGGGAAGAACCCACCTCAAGTACAGACAGCGGAATACTCTGGGCCATCTCTTAGTTATTATATCAACAAGTTTAAGCCCCCAAAATTGATTCAAGCTTCAGTACCAACTGAAACTGAAACATCTGCAAATCTAGAAAGTTCTACCCCACAAATTTCGAAGGTTCAAGTTGAATCTGCACAGCAAGAAAACTCGGCCACAAAAGTTTCCCGAGTTTCCATTGAATCTTCTTACCATTTGGATGCTCCAACTTTAAGTTCCAACTCTTAGGCTGCTACAGCTGCGAGTGTCTGGAATAGTAAAGTTATTGATGTATTTTCTTTTCATATTATAATTTATATGCCTTTTGTTGTGATTAATATACGGTTCCCCAGCAGCATGCGAAAAATATTTGATTGTATATGCATCTAAAAAAGATGTATTCTGAGTTATTGATTTTATATGTATTGCTCAAGTCATCTCAATAGAGTCAAATAGTTTGAGAAAATATTACTTCTTTCCACAATTTTTCCTTTGGTCTGAACTAAATCACAAATGAGAAAAATAAAATATGAAACCTGGTTTCTTCCAAGTATCGAACCGAGGTTAAGGTTGTGTAAGAAATGAGCTGGTTAGTTTAGTTAGTTAAATTAGTTGTTAAGAGGGTATTATAGTCTCTTACTTAATAAGTTGTTGAGTTAGTTAAATGAGTTTGTTGAGATATGGAGTTGAATTGTTTTCATTAGCTTTGTAAGCTGATTTCCATTGTAATCTAAAACATTGTGGAATTTATTGATTTTCTACTTCAATTTTCTCTGAATTCTCTCATTGTCCCGAATCTTATTTTCTTCTTCTATTTTTGCCATTTCTATTTCTTGTTCCTTAAAGTATTGAATTGAATATATTCAATTCATTACAAATTGGTATTAGAGTTTCTTCGATCCATAATCATGACTACGAATATTCAATTCATTACAAATTGGTATTAGAGTTTCTTCGATCCATAATCATGACTACGAATAATCAGTGATTGAGTAACCTTGAGTCTCACGTGAACGAGCAAACACACAATTCAACAACTACTGAATCATCTGGAGGAATATGTATCTTCACTTGAGCAAGGTTTTGATGAGAAGTTAAGAGTTAATGATGAAAGGTTTTGAAGCATTACTCTCTATTCGTGTGCAAACTCGATACTCTACGCAACCATGTATGATAGACTTCACGACATGCTTGCGTGAGGTGGTCGTCATCCCGATTATTTCTAACAAAGTTGTAGGATGGATTGTTTACAACACCTTAACCCCTCGCCTATATGTAGATAGTAATCTTGGTACAATTGCTCGCTTTCGGAAGTATGTGTGGAATGGACACCTACAACACCTTGACCTCTCGCTTATATTGAAGCAGTAATCTCGGTACAATTGATGATTGATGCGGTAGAAGACGCCACACACAACTATGTATTGTTGTATGATAAGTCAAATTAAATCTCAAAGAATAAACTAAGAAATTATTTATGAATTCTTCAAAAAACCAAAAGTAGAGAATAACCTCACAAGTATATTGAATAATGAATAATGTTTTTGATTACATCAACTTGGACCTCTATTTATACTACTCAAAATAATCCAAATCCTAGTACCAAATTATTCTAATCCTAATAAGAATTCCAAACCAAATGTGGAATAGAAATCCCTTGTTTCCATAAACAAATAGAAACTTATTTAGAATGCAAATCTATCTAAAAGAATCCTAGTTATAATAGAATTATAAAAGATCTGAAAAATCCCTAATATTTTAGAAAACAAAATATTTTTTAATTTTTTTAGGAAACAAAATCTTGTTTTCTAATTTCTGAATTTTATGATTGCAAATTGTCTTTCCATATAATATCTAATCCATAGGCTGCTAGGAATTTGTGTTGAGTCCTTGACGCTCGACTTGATAGATTGACGAAAAATTCTGACCCCCTCATGCTTGTATCATTCCCCTTCTTTGCAAAAGGATTTGTCCTCAAATCTGGCATCTCATCCTCTCCAAAATGATTCAACAACAAAATTACTCCTACATGAAAACAAACTAAGTTAGTAGCATCAAATAAATCATAATGTTAAAACTCAACTTGCACATGAAATATATAAGAAATATCAACAACACAAGTCAGAATATGAGAAGAATCATTAAAAACTCCAACTCCTGCAAGGAACATAACAATGTCCGAAAAACTTCCTTTAATCGACATGAGCAACTCAAAGACCAAATTCTTCCAAAACTCTAAGAAAAGTTCTATATCCGTCTGGATCAAATATTAGCACACAGAACGCCTCAAGTAGTATATACTCCCATTCACGAATTTCCAGATCAAAAGTTAATGTGATGATCTTGTCCATTCACAAATATATCCATTTCAATGCTCCTGGTTCAAATGTCAACTTTTGAAACTCATCACATTGCGTAAGCCCATACACTTGAATTCCTGTATTAAATGCAAAATAAAACAAAACAATAAGTTTTTTTTTGTCTAATCATAAATAAATCAAATAAATCAAAATCACATGCATAGTCTACTAGAACAATATCCAAAAAACTTCCTTGTAGACTCTCAATGCATTGTTGAAATTGAATTGCCTCGATCCATGATTCCTTGATGAATATGATCTTATCACGAATCTGCAAAATACAACCAACTTTTCTCTTTCCATTGACATTAACACAGTCAAAATCACATATTAGCACCAATGAAATAAAAAGGTCACCGTAAGACCCCGAATTTTATGAAATAAAAATATTGAATTTTCTTATAATTACTATTCAGTAATTGGTTAAATTGATAAAAGGTTAAAGTTAAGGGTGATATGTGAAAATTTTATAAAATAAGCAAGTTGTCATAAAATATTTATTTGGTCGGGGAATATTCTTTTTGTCGGAGAATATCGTACGACGACGAAATCATTAAATCATCAGGACCACATAACTGGAATAACTGCTTGGATATAAAAGCGACAAAAATAACTTTTTTATAAAAATAACTAAGAAGACTTTTTACCGTTAAACTGTTGAAATATCCGGTGATAAAAGAACAGTAATACGCGTTGTTGCACAGTATCTCTGATTATTGATGTTTACGTAAGAAGTCACTCAGTTTTATTCAATTATTGCAACAGTAGTTGCTCCATAGTATCTCATATTATTAATTCAATTATTGTCACAGTATCATCTACACAATATTTTATATTATTAAATCAATAATTGAGACGACATAGTTATTCATATTATTATTTGCATTATTGACAATGTTTAGAAAGTTTTGTCGAGGAAAAGGGTTAAGTTATTTAATTGCGCCCCAATAAGGAGAAATCCTTATCGAAAATCCCCTCTTTCCTGGGAATGATCTGGTTGTCTATATTGTGAGTTATAATAATAATGAATAAATGTTGAAATATTAAAAATATGTTTATTGAAGATAAATGAATTACAAAAGTTAAAGGGGAATAATGCAAACTTGGAAAACTTTAGGGGTACCAAAGTATAATAATTTAACCAATCCATGTGAACTTGAATCAACTAATCAGAGAAGAGATGATGCAAGCATGATGTAATGGCATCATCCTTAAAGAAACACAAAGATGATGTCATGATGATGTCACCTGGACTAAGATGCAATTAATGAGGTATTAAACTGTAATAAGTCGAGTCCCTAACGTGCAAATATTAAAACTATGTTTTCCTATAAATAGAAGCTTATTTCTTCTTTCATTCTCACCAATTCACTAAAACTTACAAGAGAAATTATAGAGAGAAAGAAGAAGAGTACTTTGCTACTTCACTATTGCAGTATCCAATCTCCTACTAAGGTATTACTTTTCGTATTTGTAAGGGATATTACTTTTTGTATTTGTAAGGGATATTATTTTTCGTATTCATTCTTTAATATGTGGGAATATCCTGTCTACGCGGATTACCGCATGCATGGTGAATAACCCTTCGTACTCATTCTTTATTTGTTGAAAAGATCTGTCTACGCGGATTACCGCATGACGGGTGAAATCCATTTGCAATTTTGTATATTATTTCTTTCCATATTCTTAAATCTAAACTTACTATGGTAAGTATTGCTTCTATAATCCCTGAAATTAGTATAATATCCTTGAATTTTGTGCTTCATCTAGTATCGTTTCATTGGAATATTGGTCTGAACTTTCTTATTAAATTTCAATATATTCATTCGGGGTACTATACACAGGGTACTATTCATTTGGGTACTATTCACTCGGGTAACTTTGCATGATGGGGTACTATTCATTTGGTACTATTCATTTGGGTACTATTCATGGGGTACTATTGTGAGATCCCGAGTTTTATGAAATAAAAGTATTCAATTTTTTATTTTGGTAAATAGTTAAATTGATAAAAGTTTAAAGTTAAGGGTGATATTTGAAAATTTTGCAAAGTAAGCAAGTTGTTATAAAATATTAGTTGTATTAATAGAAATATTAGTTTGGTCGGGGAATATTCTTTTTGTCGACAAATATTCGTACGATGGTACAATCATTGGTGGACCCAACAACGGAAGTATTGTCGTAGTTAGAAAACGACAAAATTATCTTTTTATAAAAATAACGGCGAAAGTCTTACCGTTAAACTGTTGAACTACTCGGTAGTAAAAGTACAGTAATACACGTTGTTGCATAGTAGCACACGGTATTGATTATTGGTGCTTACATAAGAAGTCACTCATTTATACTCAATTATTACTATAGTAATTGCAACATCATATCTCTTATATTATTGATTCAATTATTGTCACAGTTTTAATATTTTATATTATTAAATCAATAATTGAGAGACAAAGTTATTCATATTATTATTTGCAATATTGACAATGTCTAGAAGTTCTGTCAAGAAGAGGTTTAGTCACCTAATTGCGCGCCAATAAGGAGAAATCCTTATCGAAAAGCCCCCTCTTTCCTGGGAATGACCTGGTGGTTAAATATTGTGAGTTATAATATTAATGATGAATAAGTTCGTGTTGATTAAAGATGAAATTGATAGTTCCATTATGTTGGGATTATTAGTGTTAGTGGAAATCGACATTTATTTCGATAATAATTGATGTCTGGAAGTTATATTAATCAATCGGGTGATTAATCAGATAAATGAGTAATTAATTGCTATTAATTGACATGCTTATAACTATGTGTTCACATGTCTGTACTATTGATTCACATGCATGTACTATTAGGGGAGGTGGTGAAAGATTGGTAATAATTGCATGACTAAATTAAAAATGGAGGTATAGATGAAGGTACTATACTGTAATTAGTTTTTGACATGTATAGAACTATTGAGTCACATGATTGTACTATTGATTCACATGATATACTATTAGGGGAGGTGGTGCAAGTTTGATAATACTTGCAGTACTAAATTAAAAATGAAGGAAAAGATGAAGGTATTATACTGTAATATTTCGAGCCCCAAAACGTGCAATTATCGAAACTATGTTTTCCTATAAATAGAAGCTCATTCTTCCTTCATTCTCACCAATTCACTAAGACTCACAAGAGCAATTATAGAGAGAGAAGTTATAGAGAGAAAGAAGAAGAGAAGTCTGCTACTTCACTATTCTAGTGTCCAGTCTTCTTCTGAGGTAAGAGGTATTATTTATTTCTTATTCTGAAGAGATATTATTTTTCGTATTCGTATGAATATTATTTTCATTCAATATTCGTAAGGAATATCATCTTCGTTCAATATTCGTAGGAATATTATTTTCGTTCAACAGTAGTAAGGGGTATTATTTATTTCATATTTTGAAGAGATATTATTTTTCGTATTCGAATGAATATTATTTTTGTTTAATATTCGTAAGGAATATCATCTTCGTTCAATATTCATAGGAATATTATTTTCGTTCAATAGTTGTAAGGGGTATTATTTATTTCATATTCTGAAGAGATGTTATTTTTCGTATTCGTATGAATATTATATTCGTTCAATATTCGTAAGGAATATCATCTTCGTTCAATATTCGTAGGAATATTATTTTCGTTCAACACTCGTAAGGGGTATTATTTCTTCGTAAATGATATTATTTCTTTTAATATCATTATGCCGGAATATTGGTACGAATTTTATTATGGAATTTCTAACTTTTTGTGTCGGGGTTACTATTCACTCTAGTATTATTCACTAGAGGAATTCGGGGCACTTTTCGTGCCGGAGTAATATTCACGAGTTACTATTCATGGGTTACTATTCACTCGATTACTATTCACTCTAGTATTATTCACTTGGGTATTCGGGGCACTTTTCGTACCGGAGTACTTTTCACGAGTTACTATTCACAGATTACTATTCACCCGGTTACTATTCACTCTAGTATTATTCACTTGGGTATTTAGGATACTTTTCATGCTGGGGTACTATTCACGAGGTACTATTCTCGGAAGTCATTGTTCACGAGGTACTATTCACTTCGGTACTTATTCACGCTAAAAATATATTTCTTTTACATCCAAATTATTTTTGGTACATGAATATTATTCTTGAATTTTACTCCACAAAGCAGTATCATGTTGACAATTTGGATATTTTTAAACTCTGGATAAATTTAAAGTCTTTAACATTTATCTTTGATTTCGTTTGATTAATGCTTATATCATTGTCATCATCCTCATGCTTATATTCTGATGAAAATCATCTTTGGCTTACGTGCAAAGATGGACTATTGATTATTGGTTTTACAGTTGTATATCTTTAGCTTACATGCAAAGATGGACTGTTGATTATTGATTTTACAGTTGTATATCTTTGGCTTACGTGCAAAGACGAACTGTTGATTGATAGCTTTGGCCCGAGTGCAAAGATGGACATGTGTATGACATGATCATGACCACCGGTGATAATAAAGAATATCCTTGGCCCATAGTGCATGGATAATTTGATGATGTGATTGGCAGGATCATGACTATTAGTTAACAATTGAATGTTTTTGGCCGTAGTACACTGACAAATAATTGATTGGTATGATCATGACCATTGATTTTATAGTTGAATATCTTTGGCTGTAGTGCAAAGGTAGACAACTGATTGGTATGATCATTGTTATTACATTTGAATATCTTTAGCCTTTGGGTTAAGGATATTGAGTAAACGTTCTATTAAGCCTTTGTGGCAAGGAGAAACTGTTGATTTACATGATTATAAATATAAATTATGGATTTAACTATAATCTTTGGTTGTTCAGGTGAAGACAGGTGATGAGAGTTCTTTTTGTCTTGGGTATAACTAAGAACTGTTGATGAGTATTATAGGGATGAAATATTAACGATGGACTTTTAATCTAGAGGAGGTAGTAGACATTATGTTCTGCTTGACTCTTCTAATGGATTGCTTATTCCGCTGCAGTTGTTGATCTAAAACTTGTTGTCTATTGTATTCTATCAGTTGTTATACTGTTGAAGGCTAAGGATAATTTATTCTGCATTATCTTATTCATAATATTTCTTACTGGGCTAGTTGAGCTCACCCTTTTGCTTTCTTTTACTCTTCAAGAAATGAGAATATAGCTGGGACTATTTGGGGAATGGAATGACGGTCTAGGATAAGTGGCTTTAGTAGTCCTCACTATTCTGATGAAATAGTGTGATAATAATTGTAATGAGGACTCCATTGAGAGTGGATATTGTCTAGAAGGCAATATTCTTGTTTAAACTCTCAACTATATTTTGTCGTATATTACCCGACAGTTGTATAATTGAGTTTGTATTTGATTTATGTACCATGTATTTGGTGACCCAAAATGGGTGATGTATACCTATTTTGGGGGCGTCACAGTTGGTATCAGAGCTTAGGGATATGATCCATGGCTGAGATGTGAGATTAGAACTAGGAGGGGAGAGACGGGTTAATCCTTCGCTAGTATGACCTACCTAAGTTATTTGTTATTTAATTGGTTGGTCAGAATATAAGGGTATATTGTGGTATGTCAATTAACCCTTATTTTGAAACTATATTCTAGAATGATATCTGAAATACAGGAGATGATAAATGGGAAAATCATGATAGAGAAGAAATAACCAGAAAGGTACAATCCAAAAAGAAAGCAAAGTATTCTCATCTCTTCGAACTACTAGGTACGTAAATTTTGAGGGCAAAATTTCATAAAGAGGGGAGATTGTGAGATCCCGAATTTTATGAAATAAAAGTATTCAATTTTTCTATTTTGGTAAATAGTTAAATTGATAAAAGTTTAAAGTTAAGGGTGATATTATTGCTACAGTAATTGCTGCATCATATCTCTCATATTATTGATTCAATTATTGCCACAGTATCATCTGCATAATATTTTATATTATTAAATCAATAATTGAGATGACAAAGTTATTCATATTATTATTTGCAATATTGACAATGTCTAGAAGTTTTGTCAAGGAGAGGTTTGGTCACCTAATTGCGCGCCAATAAGGAGAAATTCTTATCGGAAAGCCCCCTCTTTCCTGGGAACAACCTGGTTGTTAAATATTATGAGTTATAATATTAATAATGAATAAGTTCGTGTTGATTAAAGATGAAATTGATAGTTTCATTGTGTTGGGATTATTAGTGTTAGTGGAAATCGAAATTTATTTCGATAATAATTGATGTCTGGAAGTTATATTGACCCTTCATTTGGGATTGTTGGAGCATTTGCATTTTGGAGATACAGTTGGGTCAGCTTGTAGCTTTTCTTTATCATCAGAGTGAATGCTCTGAGAGTTAGCCACAAGGCTTGTGCATTTTTCTTCATTAGCAGATTCTGTATTTTCTTCCATGAATCCAGCTTCAGCTTCATTATAGGATTCGTTCTTCGGGGACTCGGTCTTAAGACCATCATTTCCCTTTTCTTCCTCTGAATTTACGTTCTCCTTTTCGTCAGATGTGCTTTCTTGGGAAATTGGGACTGGTCTGTTTACCACCTTAGCTTTCTTTCTGGATGGCCCTTGAGATAGTCTGTTACTTTTCGTCTTTGTGGTCTCTGCAGTTGAGACCTTTTCATCTTCATCCTTATCTTTGGTGGAGAGACTTCTTGATGGGGCCTCATTTTTCCTCACACCTTTGGATTTCTTCCTGATTGGTGTGGTTGTTGCTGGTACAGAGTCACTAGATTCAGAACTTTCCACCTCTTTTGCCTTTCTTTTCTTAGCAGAGTTCTTTCTGCTGCCCCCAGTTGTTGTTAGCCTCATGTTTTCCTTTGGGTACTTCTTCTAGTTTACGAATAGCTGAGGAGACATTACTTTGTGAACATTTAGAGGCTCTCCTTCATCATTCTTGATTTTGCTTCCCAGCTTCTTCTTTAGCACTATACTCAACAGTCTTCTATGAAAAACCTTTGTCAGGGGTTTTTCTGTAGACGTCTTCAATTCAGCCTTTTCTACCCATTTGGAGATCTGATCAAATAGGATTACTCCAAAGTTGATTTGCTTCTTCAGAACTATAGCAGACATTATTTTCAACTGCTGATCAAGCACAGTGTCATGTGTAGTATCATTGTATAGTATACATTTTCCCACTATCTCAGCAAGGAACTCGAATTCCTTAGGAAAATCCTTCTTCTTCATATCCTTCAAACTAGGGTTTCTTTGGTACCGCATTAGCCTCTTGCCTTCTTCAATGTCGACTTCATCCAGGTTTATCAGACCTTGGTTGGGAAACCCTAAACATTGATTGATGTCTGATGCTCTTATCTTTAGACTTGATCCTTTCACCTTAGTGGTCAAAAGCCTAGAATCTATTGAAGCATTTGAGTAGACTCAGAGAACCCTGCCTTCTTTACGAGCTCAAGTATGTCCTTAAACTTCGTTTCTGATCTTTCAAACTTTTTGAAGCCGAGTTGGATTCTGGTTATAACTTCGTCATTCTGCCATTTGAAGAGTTCAATGTATATGGATATGTGAGTTAGGGAGTCTTAAAAGAGATAGTTGACTGTGATTTGGGCAAGGCTCTGGAGGGATAAAAGATTTTGTCTTCGAAAAGGATTCTATGGTTTTTAAAATGGGAGGGAGAGAGTTTTGATAGTTTCTGATAACTGTTTACAGATTTGAAATTGTCTTTATGGAAGTTTCCTCTGACTTTCCATTAGCAGTTATGTGTCAACCTACCATTGGTTGCACGATGCCCAGTAATGAGCTGTAACTCCCCATAAACTTTTCAGTTAGATATCTCCTTTTAGAAGAGTAGATGTTTAATTGACGTGGATTGACCGTTGACTTCTTTGGTTCATAGAGTAGTATGGTAAAGAAGCTATGGACTCTACGTGTTTCTTTGTTAATTCAACGACCAACTTTTGAGAGGTACTACAATGGATAGTTTTGACATTAATCCTTATCTTGAGACTGCATAGCTTGATCACTGAAGTACCCCAAGCCAGTTTGGACACTTAAGTTCTGAGATGCGTTTGCATAATATCTTTCCAAACTGTATTCGAACTTATCTCTCTCATAATTTGAATGGTTGAGCAATTGTCCTGTTCTTTCAAGCTTCTTATAAGTTAGAGTAACCTCTTGTAAGACTATGATCGTCGAGTCTGCTTTTACGATCGCTGAGGTTGCACTACGATCGTTGAGATTTCATCATGATCGTTGATTTTTCTTTAAACTTTACTCTATTGATCGTTGAGGTTTCATCACGATCGTTGAGTTTTCTTCAAACTTTACTCTATGATCGTTGACTGCCTTGGTCCTTAAGATGTACTTGATCAAGCAATCCTTCTGGGTTAAGGTAGCTCAGGAAGGGCCAACCTCTTAGAGTGAGCTAAGGGTCAGGTTTGTCCTTGAGGCGCTTTCTAGATGAAATACTTTGGAAGTGATTTTCACCGATATCTCATTTGACCTTTTTTGGTGGTGAGGTGCTCTACCAACTTTAGACAATTGCATTTGCTATAATCGTGGTGTCCTCCTGCTCTTACACTACGATTAGGTGTTTGATCGTAGGCGCTCCACGATTTCGAGTTGGGTGGCTGAAAGGTTATCAGTAGTACGTCTTGAGACATTCGTACTAACTATGGATCTTCATTTGGTTCATCAGCCACAAAGTTTTGGGATACTGTAGCTGGTATACTTCTTCATAGTATATCTTAATGATGTTATTTCTTAGCAGATCACTGCTTCCCCATGTTTTATGCTATCTTCTCAGTGAGGTGTGATTTTCTTTTCTTCATGTGCATTAAGAAGCATCCCTGCATATCTCCTTCTGATTGGAATCACCTCTAACAGTCAAATCTGTTTACATCATAGACATGAATATCTCTAGGACTGATCATTCTATGATCATTTGTCATCACTACGAACGTAGTCTTCTTTGTCAGCTTGTGCTCGTGGAGTTCTGCTCCCGAAATGAGTTCCTCATGTTTGATGCTTGATGATCCTCTGTGGTGAGCTTCCTTGAGGATTCTTCTTTTATGACATGCTTTGCATGATTGAACATCTAAGACCCTTTTTCATCTTTAGTTGAATGGCTTGCTCTCATATAAAGATCAACAACCATGTGATCTTTATCCAGATCAGCTCAGCAGGTCTTCAAGGACAGACTTTGACATATAGGATTTTTATCAGAATCATTTTTGAACAGTCTTAAGCCTTCTGCTGGTTTAATCTTCTTGTCTGAAGTCTTCTGCTTTAACATTCCTTAGTGTGGCCAGATAGACCATGTACATGCGGGTTATAAATTTCTATTTTTGGTACCCATGGTTAAATGGGTCCTGCTAGGTTAGTTTTCTAAACCTCTGTTCCTCATATATTTGGATAATCATCATATTTATCACCAACAGTCATATTCATGCATGTAACTAATTTAGATAATACATTTTGAGATGCATGATGGTGAGTGTGTGTAAGATTTGCTATTTTAATAAAACACTCCTTTTTTTGATGGTTTCATCATTTGCTGGGTTATGTTCACATGGTTTAAATGTTCACAGAGCGAGAATCAACTCTACAATTTATTTATATCTGATTGATTCATGGAGGTGATCAGTTTCTATGAATCTTCAAGATACTCTTGTAGAACTGATCATACTCTGTGTGTTATTAAACACTTAGAACATAGGTTGTACATACATACTAACCCATCAATAAAGATTACTTCACATAAAGTTAATTCAACCTGTGATGCTCTTATGACCCATTTTAGATTTCCTTCAAGATGTCATCTTCAACCTAAAACTTGGATGGAGAGAAAGTTTATAAGCATTTGAGTTTCCACCCTCAGTGTACTTTCTCTCTTCACCTTTTAGGTAGATTATGATTCCTTGAAAGAATACTATTATAGTTCACAAGGAGGTGCAATCATAATGTACATATTTATATTAGTGAGGAACCGTACCTTTTTTCTGTTAGTTTCTTAACAGTCATTTATCTTAGATATATTGAGTTTAGGAATTGATGTGTATAGTTTATCATTTGCTCCTGACAGCTAGTTGCTCCAGTTGACCTTCAATCAATCAGTCGTGTTTTTGAAGATGCAAGCTAAGAGAATATCGACATCTTTAGTTCTTTGACATCCTTGAGTTCACAAGGTTTACATCCAGCTGTTGGTTAGCCAGTTACATGTTTAAGAAGTTCTTCTTTCTTCTTTGGATAAGCATTTCTTAGCATGTGTGGCCTTTTCATCTTTTCAGTCTGGTGGATGTTTGACTCTTTTCTGTTGATGTCTCTTGAGCTTTCTAGCCTGGTCTTCAGACTACAAGATTGACCATGAGCAAGGATTGGTCTTGTTGATATGATAATCAAGGGCATGGACCAATCTAAGCAGCTTCAGGTGTATATACACATTTTACCTGTACACAGTATTTCCAACGTGTGAGCTCATCTGCATGCAACAATTGACTTACTACTAAACTAAGTCTAGAACAATGTTTGTCCCTAAGATCAGACTCAAAGCGATTAGCTTTAGAATATAGCATGAGAACCTACTTTGATACCAATTATTAGTTCCCAGTAGGCACAATAGATCTAGAAGGGGAAGGGGGGTGGGTGGGTTGAATAGATATTTTTTCTTTCTAATACTTTTCTGGTTTATTTTGTATTGCTAATAATTTAGCATATGACAAACATAAGAATCTTTTCAAGCACAATGGAATAAGTAAAAGATCCCCTTCATTGATATATTCATAATCGTAGATACATTGTTCGTAGAGCTAGTTCAGTGGTAAACAGTTAAAAGATACATAGTAATTATAGCAGTTAATGTACATAATGTAAATGACATAAAGTAAAAGACACAAGGGATTTTAAGTGGTTCAGAGACTCAAGCTCCTAATCCACTCTCCTGTTTTTAACTAGCAGGATTTCCACTAAGGAAGGTTAGCACTCTGAATCACTAAGATTCCTTCAAGGCCACCAGCCTTGGGACTTCAGTTCACTAAGAACTCTTCAAGGCCAGTAGCCTTCGAACTTCTCTAGTTCCTTAGGAACTCTTCAAGCTCAGCAGGCTTGGAACTTCATTTAGTCCCTTCGGACAAGGACCCCTCAGGCCCTAGCTTCTTGTTGTTGAGTTGTTTGTTTGTTTGTTAGAGTTGGTGCTGAGCTACTAAGATGTCTTTAAGCTCTGAACATCTTCTGTACTTAGCAGCTTGGCGTGATCATCCTTGAAGTGCAATTGAGTGTTGCATGATGCTCAGCTTCTCCAGTTACTCAACCACTTCTGATGATCCCTTGATGAACTGCCTTGAAGATCATTCTTCTTGATACTTGATGGCTGCACATGATGGGTTTCTAAGATGACTGTACGCTCTTCTACTAGGTACTTAGAAACTTTCTCATGCTTGACACCATGATGGCGTTGGTGATCTTCTTTCTTGATACTTGATGCCTTCTCATGATGGACTTGCTAAGATGATTGTAGGCTCTTCTCTCTGGTACTTAGAGTCTTCCCATTATGGACATCAAGATGGCATGATGCTCTTCTTTCTCTCGGCAGTTCAGAACACTGTTCTTATAGTAGAACTCTCACTTCTACATTGTAGAACTCTCACTTCTACTTCTTTCTTTATGCATCTCTCTAAGTGTTCTTGGTGGATCGTAGAGTGAGCCTTCTGACCTTCATTGGTCACTCACTATTTTATGTTGGTTAGATCACCCACCATTTCTCCAAACTCAAAGAACTCCAAAGAACTTTTGATCTTTGAAGCTCTAGCTGATTTATACTCCTTCCCAATCTTCCCATTGGAAAGTAGCTGTTGAGAGGTCTTTGAATTGCTTTGCAGATCTTGAGTTGTTTGGTGCAGACTGCAGATGTGACATGACATGACTTTCTGACAGTGCAGTTTACTGTTTCACCTACCCCATCAGAGATGTTACTTCGATGTCTTGGGTAGGTCGATGACTTTATTTCCCCCTTCTAATTTCTCAATCAGAGGTTGTCCTTTTGCATCGATGCTCTCAATAAGCTCTTGTCTGAATACCAACCTTCAGATTGAACCATTGCCAATGCTTCAATCTTCGGATGACCGAACCCTTATGATTCTGATGCTTGCTTTTTTGGACCTGATCGTAGTGTCTTGTTGACTTGCTCATTTGACATGTAGAGACAACACTATGATCTTTGAAGAATGTTCATTGGATCTTCAATGCAGAACACTTCTTCCTTCTCTTGTGTAGTGCCTCAACACTTCTATTTGCCTCGACTGCTCTCAGATATTGACGGTTTGACTCTTTACTATGGCCCTTTCTGAATAACAAGACACTTCATATTTGTGGCATGTCCAGCTCGTTTTCTCCTTGTGATCTCCCGTTCACTTATCATCAATGGACTGACCCAAAGCTTAATCACTTTAGTCTTGTTCTTCAGAGGCTAACCAGTATCTCTATGTACACTCCATCAGTTCTTTCTTTGTTTGGCAAACACTATGATCTTGGTGCTTCCAAGATCGTTGTCTTCTATTCACTTGACAGCAACTGCATTCGTCAGTTACTGAAGTCTTCTCATGATCAACTTATGGAAGACTTCATCTTGAATGGCTTCACAACTCAGTCTGGATGCTGATTGAGTTAGTGCTTAGATCTTCTGTTAGCTTGCACGCCATTCGTTAAGTGCTCTCTAGTTTCCTTCAGGTGAGATGTATCTTTGCAGTACCAACTAGAGTCTTGGTTCCTTTGGATATTCTGGTAGTGCTCAATTGTTGAGAATCGTATTTGCTCTATGATTATACCTTGGCTTTGTGAGCTCATCTGTTGAGGTCTTAGTTCTACACTCTACGATTCAGCTTCGGCTGTGCAGATACTACGACTCCGAGATTAGATCTGACACTTTACGATTCTGTCGTTGTGCTTGTTGTCTTCATCTGATCTTGCTCGACTACGATCTCTGCCTCTGATACGATCAGTAGACTCTATGGCTCTGAGTGTAGTCTACGATTCTTGACTTGGCTTTGACATCAGTAGACTCTACGACTCCGAGTGTAGTCTATGATTCTTGACTTGGCTTTGACATTAGTAGACTCTATAACTCCGAGTGTAGTCTACGATTCTTGACTTGGCTTTGACATCAGTAGACTCTATGACTCTGAGTATAGTCTACGATTCTTGACTTAGCTTCGGCAGATGCTCGGTCGGCTCAGGTAATTTGTCTCTCAATTCTGAACATGACTTCCTCAGCAGACTACGACTTCAAGAAGTGCTACTCAACACACTACGATCCTTCCTTGTCTCTCCAGGCCGTCTATGAACTCCGAGATCTACTATCTTGCAGACTACGATTCTGCCTCGATAGCTCTCTAGTTATCCTTGACTCTCCTGGAAGATTATGATTTCTGGTGCATTTCTCGACGATAAGATAAGCCTATCTATTACATCATATGATCAACCTAACATACTTGATCTTTCTATATTTATAGTCCTTGTACATTATTTCTTTTTAAGGACTTTACAAAGCTGTTTTGCTTATTTAGGATCAACCTAACATATTTGATTAATTCATTCTAAGTCCTTGTACATATGTTTCTATTATCTATCAAAGGAATTTATAGCTTTTCTTAATGCAAGCATACTTGCATATTTATTCATATATATATATATATATATATCATAATCAAATCATATGTAAATAGGAATATACATGTTTATTCCTAACACTTTACAATCTTTGAATCACTTAGATTCCTTCAAGACGAACAGTCTTGGAACTTCTTAGTTCACTTAGAACTCTTTAAGTCCAGCAGACTTGGTATACACTTAATGAGAGTTGATTTCTTGGTTTGTGCTACTCAGTTGCAGTTAAGCATACATTCGAAAGAAATGAGTAGTAGAGCAAACTTTTCTTTCTAGATCGTAGAGTTTGAATATTGAGTGTTCTTGAGGTTTTGTTGTGTACTTGCTTGATTGTTGCATCTATATCTGATTTCCTTATAAAGGAGCCTTTGAAATGTGTCCGTTGAAGGCATCCGTTGTAGCATTAAATGCATCAGACATTTCTGAGCACCAATGTTGACTTCCTGGAAATCTGTTGTTCAGCCGTCTGAGCCACAGACACAGTAGACTGCTATCTCACCTAAACCCTGAAAAGGTGTTTTCAATAGGCATGGAGTCCTTTCCTTAGCTTCTTCTATATGCTTCTTCGATACATACTAAGGATGAGTGTTGGATCATTGGGATTCCAAAAATCTGAATGTCTATAAGCCATTCTTCATTTGTTGTACTTCACCCTTCAGCAAATGAATGAGTCTCGGTGCTTCTGATGCTGACAGGAGAGACACCACGATCATTTTGTCTTGACATGCTCATGCTTGATTTAGCCTTAATCGAAGACAACACTACGATTTCTCTTAAGCTCTTATAGACTATGATCTCTACTTGCTTGTTTTGCAGACTCCACGATTCCGAGAGATGACTGCGATTGTTGACTTGGCTCGACAGGCGTTCGAACTATCTACATGATTCTGAGTGTGGCTTCCAAAGCAGACTACGATTATGAAGAAACTTTCTCGATACTCCATGATTTTGCCTTGAATTCTGCAATCTCTTAGCTATCTTGATAGACTACGATTCTGTTGAGGGCTATCTATTACACTTCAAAATAGATCATCCTAACAATTTTGATCTTTCTTCTATACATTCATTTACATAATGATAAATATTAAACACAAATCAACCTAACAATTTTGATCTACCATTTAAGTCCTTGTACATATGATCTTTGAAGGACTTTACACATAAGCATATTTATTTACTTTCAACATCAAATTTTAATATGCAATTCCGAAAATTCTCTCCCGATTTGATGTTGACATAACCAAGGAGATTTGCATCAAAATATTAATTTCTAAATGCAGGATGCTAGAAAGTAAATATGATTTAGTGTTTCAGTGAGCAGCTGAAATCTCTAGAAAATAAGCATGAATTTATTGATGTTGTTAGACTGATATTACGTTTTAGCATAGTCACATTAATAAGAAACAAATTTCAACTTATCTCTATCTCCTCTGCCTTTTGCTCCTAGGAGGATTGTCATGCTCTGCAGCTCTCCTTCTCCTGCTGGCTTCATCTCTCCATGCAATATCTTCCAGCTCACTTTGACTTAGCCTTTCTCCATGATCATGTCTGTTCATAAAGGCAGGATCTCCAATTGGCATGTTAAAGTCAATAGTAGTTACTCCTTGTGAGATAGGAGATGGCCCTTGACTCCTTAGCGGTTGCGCTATGAGAATTGGTTGGTTATGATACTATTCAGTTCATGGAGTCTGATAGCGAGGCTGTCTTGAGAGAGGACTCCTTGAAGATTGAGCAATTTGTTTTCCTTTGCCTCTGCTTTTGCCTTTCTCTCCTTCCTCTTTATTCTCTCCCTTTATGTCAGCATCCAGGGTTTGAATGTCTTTTAACAGACGATTCATGCCTTGAACAAGTTCGTGAAGTTGATTCCTTGACTGAGCAATGTCTTCACAATTTTCTTGAACTAGAGAATTAGTTTGTGATGTGTGTTTTTGCAGAATGGCCAAGACATTGTCTGTTTGTTTCATCTGATTCATAGAATATGCTTGGAATTTAGTCATAGAAGATCGTAGGCTAGAGATGCTTTCCATAAGGATTTTGTTTTGTGCCTCCTGATTCTACTGAAGAAGGATAACTACTTCCTTATGCTTTCGGGTAGATTGAAAGTGAATTTGATCCCTTTCATTTATGCTGTTGATCATTTCCTTGATGATCTCTCGGAGCTTCTTTGTTAGCTTAGAACTTAGGTTGCTAGGAAGAGTGTTGGCAACATCGATCAAGTGGTTTAACCATTGATGAATAAGAAGAGAGTGAGTTTCCAGATCTTCTTGAATTTCTATGGCCACTTTTTGTGATGTGTGAGACAACTCAGATTTGGTGGGAAGAACTGAGAGAAGCTCAAGAATTTTCTAAGTGTCTGTAGAAGAGGATCTTGTTTTTTTGTCTTGCAGATTTGAGAGAGCAAGAGTAAGATCGAAAAAAATTGTTATTTGATGAAGAAGGAATGTCTGAATGAGGTGCAGGAATAGAGGTTTGAGTTGTGGGAAAGGAGGCTGTTGAAGCTTGGTAGAGTAGGTGACTCCACGATTTGAGTAGGATCGAGGTTCATGGAGTTAAAAGTGGTTGGAGATTGTACTAACATGAAGTGAGGTGTATTTGGTTCATCAGTTACAGAATGCTGGGATTCTATAGCTGGAAATTAGTTTAGGGAGTTAAGAACCACTTTCAACCATCTTGGTAGTTCATAAAATTGATTGAAGTTTGATGGAGGGAAGTGGTTAACTATTAGAGAGATGGGAATAGATTAAACCTCACACTCAGTCTCTGAAGAAGAATGATTTGTGATCAGTTTCTGAGAAAAATTTAGGCTATTTGGGAATCCATGAGCTAGTACTAAAATTACCGGATAAGCTTTGTAAGTCTAGAACATTTGATCCCAGGAGTTGAGAATCAGGGCTCTGTGATAAGACATCATTGGTAAGTAGGAGAATAACTGATTGTAGTTGGCTCTCCTATATCCATTCCAGCATATTGTAATAATCTCAACTTCTTCATCCTCTTCTTCTTCCCTATCTCCATTATCTTCATTTGAGATTTCCACCACATTAATCATCTCCTCATTTCTTCTTTGTTCTTCAGCCCTCTCCACCTCCATAACTTCAACACTTTCCATTTCCATAACTTCAGAGACTACAATTTCTTGAGGAGCTAAAGGGGCTTCATAAGCATCTTCTTGCAACTCCCCCTCATTTGTAACATTCTCTGGCTCAGGGACTTCCCAAGGGTCCCCCTCAATGTGATCATCTCTCTGATTAACATTCTCTTGTTGATCCTCTTCAATGTTCACACATGTTTTCATTTCCTCCTCTTTAATCTTTAGCATAACTTTTTGCAACTCAAGGTCAGCCTTCTTGATTAACCTTCTCGTCAATCTTCTGGACTCCAAATTTATGAATCCTTTATCACGATGTTCATCCTCAGCAATATTTACTTGTTCATACTGAGTTGTAGTCTCAATGTCTTCTTCACTTTGACTAGCAACCCTTGACTCTACGATCGATATCCTCGATTTCTCCACGATCGTGGTCAAGGATACTTTAGATAGACGTCTGCTGCATTTTCCCTTCTTAAGTAGCTGAGAGATGATGGATCTATCTTCATCTTCTTCTTCAGTTTGCTTTTTCTTCTTCTTCTTCTTGAGCTGTACTTTAGGTTGAGAAATCTCTTTTGCAATAAATTGGCCAGAGAGTTCAGGATCGGATCCTTGAGGAATTTCGGTTGTCGATTCCTGAGGCTCTTTTGTCATCTGAATAGTTTAAAGCTTTCTTTTTCCCTTGTTTCTCCTGACCAGTGTAGAGGACTCTAGGTCTACTTCTTCTTCAACTTCTCTCACAATAGATAGGTTCCCCTGTAGAAACGGTTTCATGACTTCCCCAGTTCTTTCACTAGACTTAGAATGATAATTCTTCACATTTTTAGCTAGATTCCTTTTCCAGTTTACGAAGAGCTACCGAGTCATTCTCTTGTTGGCATTTAGAGCTTCACCTTCATCATCTTCAATATTTTCTCCTAGAGCTGCTTGGAGAATGATGTTAATAAATCTTCCATAGAACATTTTGTTCGAGTTGTTAGCTTTCTTAGAGCTGAGAATCCACTTTTCAATCCACTCTAGGAGGAGAGCTCCATAGTTCAGCTGAGACTTGAAGCATATTGCTGTCATTATTTTTAGTTGTACTTCGCTGAAAGAATCGTGACTAGAGTTCTTGTAGCAGATGCATTTCCCAACAATGTCTTCCAAAAACTTATATTTTTGAGCAAACTCCTTCTTCTTGTATCCCTTCAGATTGTGGTTTTTTTCGTGATGCATCTTCTTCAGTCCCTCATTGAAGTCAATGAAGCTTAACGAAGTAAGGCCCTTAGATTTAAAACCTAAGACTTGATTTATGTCAGCTGCTTCTAGTCGAATCGATACTCCTTTAACCTTTGTGGTGAGGACGTCATCTTTGTAGACTCCATTGGTGTAGAACTCCTTTACCAATTTTGGATAAATCCTCGTGCTGGTTCCTAGAGCTTCTTGTAGTCCTGCTTTCTTTAGAAGAGAGATGATTCTGTGATATTTTGGCTCGGTATCTTTGAATTCTTCGAAGCATAGCTGGTGTCCAAGAATCACGATTGAAGATGCCATTGATTTCTTCGATTTGCCTGAAACAGTCGAGATTAACTGACTGTTCTATTACTCAACTCTAAGGTTTTAGAGAGAGAAAGAGAGAAATGATCTTTTGAAATTCAAAGGTGAATTGCTAAAAGACATTTTCAAAATGTATTTATAACTTCCCTCCTCACGATCTGTAGAGTGGGACACATGTCGAGTTTTGCAGGTCTCCACGATTTTAAGTGATGTGGAAAGTACTGATCTGCCCTTAGCTCCCCATGAGCTAGTGGATCCTTTAGGACGACTACGATCGTTGAGGTTGCTCTACGATTGTTGAGTACACTGCTAAACCTGCTCCGCGATCATTGTCTCTTTAGGTTCTTGTGATGCACTCTGAATTATCATCCCTTATAGGTTAAGGTAGCTCAGGAAGGGCTAACCTCTTGGTCTAAAACTAAGGGTCAGGTTTGTCCCTAAGGCACTCATCAGAAGGGCTACTTAGTCTCGATAGAAATGCTGTCATCACAGTGTGCTTTCTCTGCAATGTCGAGATTTCTCCACGATCGTGGTTTCTCTTAGTCATCTCTACGATTTTAACATAGCCTTTTTATCTGCATGGTAGCACCAACTAGAGCATATAATTTATGGTTGTAGATTTAGCATACCTAACTCACTTATCAATTTATTAAATCTGGATTCATCTAAGGGTTTTGTAAAGACATCAACAAGTTGATTTTCAGTAGGGATGTATTGTAAAGATATAGTTCCATTTTGTACATAATCCCTAATAAAATGATATCTTATTTATATATGTTTAGTCCTAGAATGCATGTCAGGATTATGTGTTATTGCTATGACACTAGTGTTATCACAGTGAACATGTATAGACTTGAAGTCAAACCCATAATCTGCTAGCTGGTTCTTCATCTATAAGATTTGAGCCCAACAACTGCCTGTCAGCAATGTATTCAGCTTTTGCTATTGAGGTAGATACTGAATTTTGATTTTTGCTAAACCAGGACATAAGTCTGTTTCCTAGCAGTTGACAAGTACCACTGGTACTTTTCCTATCAATTTTATAGCCTGCAAAATCAGCATCTGAATATCTTGTTAGTTCAAAAGAGGACTCCTTGGGATACCACAGTCCCAAGTGAGGTGTGCCTTTGAGATACCTGAAAATTCTCTTTACAACAGTTAAGTGTGATTCCTTAGGATTATCTTGAAATCTAGCACATATACATGTTGCAAACATTATGTCTGGTCTACTGGAAGTTAGATATATAAGAGAGCCTATCATACCTTGTATTGAGTAATGTTAATACATATACCTTTCTCATCTTTGTCAAGCTTAGTTGCTGGAGCAATTGGTGTTTTATGGGAGAGGCTGATTCTATGCCATACTTTTTAAGTAAGTCTTTAATGTACTTGGCTTGGTTAATGAAGATACCTTCATCAGTCTGCTTCACTTGCAATCCAAGGAAGAAATTTAGCTCACCCATCATACTCATTTCGAACTTGCTCTGCATAAGCTTAGCAAATCTCTTGCACATATTTTCATCAGTAGAACCAAAGATAATATCATCTACATATATTTGAACTAGTAAGACTTTATTTTTGTGCTTCCTAAGAAATAATGTGGTATCTACTCTACCTCTAGTGAAACCATTTTCAATAAGAAAGTTAGTTAGTGTTTCATACTATGCTCTAGGTGCTTTTTTAAGTCCATATAAGGCTTTGTCTAATCTATAGACATAATTAGAGAGAGTTAGATTGACAAAACCTGGAGGTTGCTCCATATATACTTCTTCTTGAAGTTCACCATTCATAAATGCACTCTTGACATCCATCTGAAAAACTTTGAACTTCATGTGGGCAGCAAAGGCAAGGAATATCCTGATAGCTTCTAGTCTAGCAACATGTGCGATGGTCTCATCATAGTCGATGCCTTCTTCTTGGGAATAACCTTTGGCCACTAGTCTTGCCTTGTTCCTTGTGATTACCCCATCTTCATCCATTTTGTTTCTGAAGAACCATTTGGTGCCAATAACTGGGTGACTTCTTGGTCAAGGGACTAATCTCCAGACTTTGCTGCTTTCAAACTGATTCAGTTCCTCTTGCATGGCTTCTATCCAACTCGAATCTTCCATAGCATCTTCTATCTTCTTGGGTTCCATTTGGGACAGAAAGCTCAGATAGAAACACTCATTCTAGGTGGCAAATCTCATCTTGAGCCTTGCATTTGGGTCTCCAATGATCAGGTCTTGAGTGTGATCTCTTGCCCATCTGTTCCTTGTTATAACATCTGTTCTGGTGCCTTCTTGTCTAAATTCTTCAAGATCAACCTTTGTCTCTTGCTGTAGAGGTTTGTCGTCTGGTGTAGCTCTCTCTATGATCTCTTTTCCAGGCTCGACGATTTCATCTTCTGGGGCTGCGATCATGGTGTTGGGCTTGACCACCTCATTCGTAGTGTCCGAGTCATCGATCGCAGTGTCTTGAGGCACATATTTGTCTCAGTCTGTTTCATCGAAGATGATATGAATCGAGACTTCAACACTTAGCGTCTTCTTCTTGAATACTCTATAAGCCTTACTTTCTGTGACATATCCAAGAAAGATTCCTTCATCAGACTTGGGTTGGAACTTAGTCAGATATTGTTTTCCATTGTTGAGAATGTAGCATGCACAGCCAAACACATAGAAATAACTGACATTTGGCTTTCTTCCTCTCTACAGCTCGTAGGGAGTCTTATTTAATGTAGAGTAAACAAGAGACCTGTTCTGAGTGTAGCACGCAGTGTTGATAGCTTCTGCCCAGAAGTTTTAAGGGAATGAGTTCTTGCTGCTAGTAGAGTCCTTCCAACGTCGAATCGGTTTACATTCTTCCTTTCGACTACTCATTTTTTGTTGTGGAGTTCGTGGAGCTGAGAAGTTATGACTGATGCCATTGTCTGTGCAAAACTGATCCATTTCAGAGAAGTCGAACTCTCTTCTATGATCACTCCTTATAGCCTTGATCTTTTATCCTTTTTTGTTCATCACCAGCTTGAACATCTTGATGAATTGATAGATTGTTTCATCTTTAGAATTTAGAAAGAACACCCATGTGAATATGGTGTAGTCATCCACTACGACCAATGAGTATCTCTTCCCTCCAAGGCTTATAGTTGGAATTGGCCCAAAAAGATCCATGTGAAGTAAATGTAGGGTCTTATCAATTGAGTTGACTGCTTTGCCTTTGAATGAGCTCCTAGTTTTCTTTCCAAGTTGACAGACATTGCGCGACCTTTCTTTGACTAAGCTGAGCTTGGGTAAACCTGCTACTAGATCTTTGGAAGCCAGTTTTAACATACTCTTGAAGTTGATATGAAATAACCTTCTATGCCATAGCCAGCTCATTTCTTCAGAGGATTTAACAAGAAAGCATATTATCTCATCAGAACTTAGTTGATAAGATTAACAGTGTAGAAGTTCCCTTCTCTTATTCTGGTCAGCTTTATAGAAGAGGTCTTCAGATCTCTAACTTGACATTGATTGTTGAGGAAGGTGACTTGATGACCCTTGTCGTAGAGTTGGCTGATGCTCAGAAGATTGTGCTTTAATCCTTCCACATAGGAAAATTTGCTGAAGGACACTGCACCATTCCCAGCCGAGCCATATCCTCTTGTCTTTCCAGAGCCGTTGTCTCCAAAGATGACTATTGGACCTTCCTTTTCTGTGAAGTTAGACAGGAGGGCTTTGTTCCCGGTCATGTGCCTTGAGCATCCACTGTCTAGATACCAAATTATGATCGTGGAGCTCTATTCCTATAGTAAGGTTAAACTTTCATTTTGGTACCCAGACTTGTATGGGTCCTACCTTGTTAGTACCCTTGGGGACCCAAATTTGCTTGACTTTGAGTTTATTATGCAGAGGATTATTATAAAATTCTACAGCCTTATGACCATATTTATCACATACACAATATCTAACATGATGCATGCTTGTGTGTGCGTGTGGATTCTTTCTCCATTTGGACTTATGTGGATTCTTGGTGGTCTTTCCCTTACACTAATTCTTCTTTTTCCATACATCCTTGCGATTCATGATTTGTGATGAGTGAAACTCAACTCTACTATTCCTTCCTGGTTGGTTTATGGAATTGGTTTTACTTGACTCCACGATACTTCGAGGTTGGAGAGTAGTGACTAAGTTACTCTTCTCTTTTTTGAACCCCGGGCCAGCATAGGATCCGTTATGTCTTGGAACATGGCTTGGATCAGAAGAGCAGGGATGCACTAGTTCTTCCTTTTGTGAGGATTTCACAAATGTAATGCTTCTATTGAATTTTGAAGCACTACTAATGTTAGTTTCTTTTAGCTTTTCCATATATGGTACTAAGGTAGATTTCCCAAAACCTAAACCTGTTCTGTCAGATGCACTTCTCTGACTGGAGACCAGGGAGTCCATGGATGAAGAAGATCTATTCCACATTAAGATTATCTTTTCTAGTTCTTCAATCTTAAAGGTTAGATTTGACTCTCTTTGTGTTTTAAGTTCATTGGTCTGTCTTAAGAGTTTATTGTCGGCCTCAGGTTTAGAGAGAGAGAGGTAGTCCTTAGTAGAGTTATCTCCAGTTCTTCTTGATCTTTCTCTCTCTTTGTGAAGAAGAGAATAATCTTTAGACAGAACTCTGAACCACTTCATATATTGATGCAGATCAGATGTTATGCCATGTAGTGTAGTTCTTAAATCATCAATATCTACATCAGGAGAGTTAAAGTCGAATACCTCATCGATACTTACTTCATGATGGTCAGTGCTTTTCTTGTCCCTTAAATTTTTGGCCATTAGACATAGATTTGCTAATTTAGGCTCTTTATAATCTCCAGACTCAGAAGTTGTGTTGTTGTCTGAGTCATTCCATGGTCCATTATCCACAAGACCTTTGTCTTTCTTTTAGAGCTTTTTGTGGCCTTTGAACTCCTTCTTTGAAGTTGTTTTCCTCTTTAGCTCTTCTCTAAAAGGTTTATTGCAGTTTGCAATGAAATGGCCAGGCTTCTTGCAGTTGTAGCATAAGTCATTGATCTGCTCCTAGCTATTGTTGTTGTTGTTGAATCTCTTAGGTCTGTTGCTTCTGCCTTTTCACATGCACCTTTTGAGTCTTCTTACCAGCATTGCAATATCCTTGTCATCATCTTCCTCAAAGTCAGAATCATTTTCAGCCTGAGCTTTGGAGATGGTTTCTGTTGCCTTGAGAAAAACTCCTTTGTCCTTCTTTCTTTCTTCAGATAGAGTCTCTGCTCGTTCGGTCAGCTCTAGTTCGTAGGTAAGAAGGCTGCCATAGAGTTGTTGAACTGTCATTTCATGGAGGTTCTTTGATTCTTTGATGGCAGTGGTTTTGGCATCCCACTTGCTCGGTAGAGCCCTCATGAACATTATGATAAGATCTTTGTTTGGATAGATTTTTCCAAAAGCTCGAAGAGAGTTGAGCAGCACATTGAATCTTTCATAAGTAGAAGTGATGTTTTCTCTTGGAACATGGGCGAACATCTCACACTGTTGAGTCAAAAGAGATTGCTTGTTTTCTCTGACTTCTTTTGTTCCTTCGTGCATAATTAGCAATGCTTCCCAGACTTCCTTGGAAGTTTTGCTGTTGACCACATTCTCAAACAGATCATCTTCTAAAGACTGGACAGCTTTCTTCTCGTTGTTAGTCCATTCTTATTTGATCTTGATTTGAACTCTGTTTGGATTATTTGGAGTTGGTGCAAGATTTGTTGGAATGTAGGGCCCATTCATAACAGTTTCAAATAGCTCTTCATCTATTGAATCCATGTAGGCTTGCATACAAACTTTCCAGTTGGAAAATTTGTCTTTGTTACACATTGGTGGCTTACTGCCTCCTTCGGTCTTGAACTCGCTTATCAGTTTTGCCATTGGATCTAGTTAAGCTTTGTAGGCTGATTGAGAGAACCTGCTTTGATACCAATTATTAGTTCCCAAAGACACAATAATTATCTAGAAGGGGGGGGGGGGGTGGGAGGGGGTTGAATAGATATTTTTAAAATTTTCTTTTTCAAAATACTGGTAAATTTGTTAATAATTTAACCAAAGCAGAATATATTATTTGTTTGTTCCCCTTTAAGATAAACTAATTTTATAGGTGATAAGCAGTTATGACATATATAGCAATTATAGCAGGTATATAGAAGACATAGTGATTTTAAGTGGTTCAGACCACTCAAGGCTCCTAGTCCACTCTTCTACTCTACGAGTAGAAAATCCACTAAGGATATCTTTATAATCTTTGATTCACTTAGATTCCTTCAAGTCCAACAGTCTTAGAACTTATTAGTTCACTTAGAACTCTTCAAGTTCAGCTGACTTGGAATACACTTGATGAGAGTTGAGTTCTTGGTTTGTGTTACTCAGTTGCAGTTAAACATACGTTCGAAAGAAATGAGTAGCAGATCAATCTTTTCTTTCTAGATCGTAGAGTTTGAACGTTGAGTGTTCTTGAGCTTTTGTTATGTACTTGCTTGATTGTTGCATCTATGTCTGATTTCCTTATAAAGGAGCCTTTGAAATGTGTCTGTTGAAGGCATCCGTTGTAACATTAAATGCATCAGACATTTCTGAGCACCGATGTTGACTTCCTAGAAATATGTTGTTCAGCCGTCTGAGCCACTGACACAGCAGACTGCTATCTCACCTAACACCTGAAAAGGTATTTTCAGCAGGAATGAAGTCCTTTCCTTATCTTCTTCTATACGCTTCTTCGATTCATACTAAGGATGAGTGTTGGATCATTGGGATTCAAAAATCTCAATGTCTATAAGCCATTCTTCATTTGTTGTAGTTCATCCTTCAACAAATGGATGAGGCTTAGTGCTTCTGATGCTGATAGGAGAGACACCACGATCGCTGTGTCTTGACATGCTCGTGCTTGATTCAGCCTTGATCGAAGAGAACACTACGATTTCTCTTAATCTCTGATAGACTATGATCTCAACTTGCTTATTTTGCAGACTCCATGATTCCGAGAGCTGACTGCGATTCTTGACTTGGCTCGGCAGGCGCTCGGACTATCTTCACGATTCTGAGTGTGGCTTCCAAAGTAGACAACGATTCTGAAGCAACTTTCTCGATACTCCATGATTCTTCCTTGGCTTCTATAATCTCTCGGCTATCTTGACAGACTACGATTCTGTTAAGGCCTATCTATTACACTTCAAAATAGATCATCCTAATAACTTTGATCTTTCTTCTATACATTCATTTACAAAATGATAAATATTAAGCACATATCAACCTAACAATTTTGATCTACCATCTAAGTCCTTGTACATATCTTCTTTGAAGAACTTTACACATAAACATATTTATTTACTTTCAACATCAAATTTTAATATGCAATTCCCAACAATCACAAACAAACTCAACACATGCTAAAGAATTTACCAAATTGTTGACAAAAACTGGAATATCATCAAAACAGATAATAACAAGTTTTCCCATGAACGAATGCAAAATATGATTCAACAATCTCATGGAAGTATACAATGCATTAGCTAATCCAAATGACCCAACTAAACATGCAGATAAACAATATCTCAATCTATCTTCATGATAAACACTTCTCAAATTAAAACCATATGATAGCAAATCACGCAATGAAGATTGTCCTAATGAAATAACATGATTACTACCACTGTCAACTAACAAAATCTCATCTAAAGATTGATTAGCATGAAAACCCAAATCAACATATGGATAAGAAACCCTAGAATGAATTTTATGCAAGTAATAACATCGAGAAAGAGAAAACATATCATGATCATAAACTAACTCAACAAATATCAAGTATCCACCATTCATGAAAACACTAGATGCATCAGTTAATCTAACAGAAATAACTATCCATCTATGTAATTCACATGTTAACATAATTTCCCATTTATCACAGTCACACACGCTAATTTGATTAGGTATTGTCATCACATGATCATCTCCAAGTGTAAATAAAACATAATAACTATGCAATTTATCAAACAAATTATCTAAACAAAGAAAAGAATAACGATACTTGTTTACCAATTCAAAATCGATGCACAAAATCGGTGTCCATCCTCCTTAGGTACTATGATCTTATAAATAGAACACGAACTCATGTCTCTTCTCATGATACCCACTTTTATCAACTCTCCAACTTGCCTTGGAAACTCCATCGTTTCCTCGGAATACTATCAGCTGATTAGTAAGGAATCATATCACGGGGTATGTCATCACTCACCTGTACAAGAGATAAAATAGAACTAGATACAGAAGAGTTAACCTTGTTAGTATTCAAAAGCGTCATCTTGTACGGATGTAATTCATTAACTTTTAAAAATAAAAATCACTTTCCAACTCACTCTCTTTTTCATAGTAACATATTTCTTCTCTATCTTCTTTATGCTCACTCTCTCATTTGTTTTTCTCTCGTTTATTTTGAAACTCATTTTTTTCAATCTCTCTTTTCTTTTCTCTCATTCTTTTCTCCTTGAATTTTCTTTTCCTCACTCTCTTTTCTTTGTACATGATTTTTCTATAGATTAATTTGGTCCTCATACACCTGTTGTGGTGACATAGGATGCAAAGTGATTTTCTTTTTGTCGTGAACAAAGAAATATACATTGGTAAACCCATCATATTGAACCCTCCTATCAAACTGCCATAGTCTACCCAATAACATATGCCCAACCTACATAGGCACCACATCACACAATATCTCTTCAACATACCGATCAATAGTAAATGGAACTAACACCTGCTTGGTTACCTTAATGTCTGCATTATCATTGAGCCATTGCAAACAGTACGGTTGTGGATGTTTGGTGGTAGTTGATGAGTGAGTTTTATACCCATGAATTAAATGCATTTGAGCTTAATCTTTTGAATGTTTTTAATTTTTTGTGTCTATTCATGCATGTTTTACGTTGTTTTGTAGGAATTGGGACAAAAGTTACTTGGATCGACGTTTGGGGTGGCTAGATTCGCGTTTTCGGCTTGTCATTTACACAATAGTCACTTTAGAGCCAATTTAAGTATTTCTCCGGACCATATTTCGGAAAACTCAAAGAATGAAAGTTGTAGATCTACGTCTTCTCTTTCCGGAACATCTTGAATCATTGAAATCAGAGTTCGGACGAAGAAGTTATGGCCATTTTTCCAAAGGATGTCAGAGCAGAAAATGTCAAAAAATGTTCCAGCGTTGGGGCGCCCATTTCAAACTCATTTGCAGCGCTGGGGCGCTAGGGGACAGCTTCCCAGTGCCGTGCCCAGCGCCAGGGCGCTGGGGAAGAGTTTGGTCAAGCTTGGACGCATTTTGGGGAGCATTTTGACACTTTTCTGACTCTAAATTGGATTGGGTTTGTTCCTAAGCTAAAAATTGGACTTGTAACCTATAAATACATGATGTAAGGCATAAAATAGAGAGAGATTACATAGATTAGACTAGATAAAACACTCCATTAGATTAGAATATAAACCCTAGTTCTTAATTAGCCATTGGAGATTGAAGCAAATTGAAGAACACTTTGAAGATCGAGAGCGAAGCAAGAGGGGGAGCATCGATTTGTTGACAATGATTCTATTCTCTTCTCTTATCATACTTTTATCTTTTAATGTCTATTCAGTTGTGGATTCTTGGTTTTAATTCATCAATTATGAACTAACTCTTTTATTAAGATTTCAATTGAACCTTTTATGTCGATAAATTAGTTATTCAATTTATTCCAATTATTTGTGTCAAAGTGAATTGTTTATCTTGTCTTATGCTTATTGATTAATTATTTGATCAGTAATTACCTTGTTACTCTAGGCGGAATTGAAAGAGGAGATCTAGGGTTAGAACTGGGCATGATAACATGTGTCTTGGTTATTTGCATGACGAATAATTAGGTTCATTAATTGAATGGAAATATATGTTCACCGCATGTAACACATAAGGAATTGGAATTGAAAGAGTTTAATTTAATTGTTTTGCATATGAATATAGCAAGATTAATTGGATTAAATAGAAGTTAATTGATCACTTGGAAAAGGGCTTTTGACACTTGGAATTCCTGTTAACAATTCAGTAGGCATAATAATTGGGATAATTGGATAATTGATTTATAGTTCATAATTGGGGATATTGAAGTCTTAATCTTTATTTATTTGAATTCATTTATAAAGCAATTCGGTTTAATTAGTTAATTTAGTTTTCTTAATTAGAAAAATCACACTTTGCAATTGTTTAAATAAAATTGATTTGGTTAAGAGTTAGTACTTGGTAATTTTTATTAAATAATTCCTCGTGGGAACGATACTCTACTTTCACTTTATTACTTGTTGACCGTGTATACTTGCACGTATTCATTGATTGCGAAATCGACCAACAAGTTTTTGGCGCCATTGCCGAAGAATTAATTTAATAATTATTTATCAATATTAATTTCAATCAAATTAGTCTTAATTTAAACATTTTATTTTTATTTTTAATTCTCTTCCTATATTTCTCTCTTTTCAGGTACCATGGATGACTTTGCGTATCAATGGTCATACACGAACATGACTCAACCAAGGGAAATAGGGATTGATGGACTTAATACATTTTCTGTAGAGCCAATACAAATTGAGGCAAATTTTAAGATGTTGGAGGTTATCGCATCCCAACGGAGGCGAAGGATGCCAAACATGACTCAACCAATGGAAATAGAGATTGATGGACTCGCGACACTTTCAACATTAGCAGCACAGGTGTCCGCAATAGCTAAGAAAATGGAAACATGGAGTCCACCATCCACGCAACAAGTAGCTATGGTTTGTGAGTTATGTGCTGGGAGTCATGCTACAGATCAATGTGCCATAAACGCTGAATCAGCTCAGTTCGTAGGGAGCTACAGTCGATCAACCCAACCGTATCCGAATCAAAACGCATATAATCCGGGTTTGAGAAATCATCTGGGATTTTCTTGGAGTAGTAATCAAGCTCAAGCGCCTAGACAGCAAAACACATCCGGATTTCAAAATAAAACCCAACAACAGCCAGAGAAAAAACCAAGTTGGGAAGAAGCCTTGGAAAAATTCATTTCAGTTACGGACAAAAGGATCGATGCACAAGACAAGTTACTGAATCATGTAGATATGAATGTGAAAAGCCAAGGTGCTTCAATAAAGAATCTGGAAAATCAATTGGGACAGATAGCACATGCGTTGAACACCCGACCACATGGAACACTCCCTAGTGATACAAAGATAAATCCGGGCAGAGATGAGCATTGCAAGGTTGTAACTCTACGTAGTGGAAAGGATTTGCAAGAGACAGTCAAGGAAAAGGAGATCGACGAAGATTTAACTGTAAGATTCAATGAAGATGAACCGATATCATTAGTATCCCATGTGCCTCCTCCACCAAAGTTCAATAATCCGGGCAGTTTTGCAAAACCATGCCCAATTGGCAGTCAGGTCGTCGGCAAAGCTCTTTGTGACATAAGAGCTAATGCGGTTGTGTGGAGTCATGGTGGGATGAAAAGGAAAAGATAGAGGAAGATTCCATTATGTTTATTAAGCTTCATGCCCTAATCGATCATCGACATAATAGAGGAAACACCTAGTTTTGGGCGTTCTTAATGGGGAACATATATATAAAAAGCATGCTAGGTGACTTTCATTCAAGGGTCATTACTAATGGGAACCTCCCAAAAGAGACATTGCTTCGATGGATGGAGGGTTCCTCAATTTTAAATGAGGAATTGGATAGAGAATTGAAGAAGTTAATTTTGAGACTATAAAACAAGCGCTTATTGGGAGGCAACCCAAGTTTAATTTTTATTTTAGTTTTTATTAGGTTTTATATTAGTAGTTTTGAATTTGCATTTATTTAGGATTTAATAAAATTAAATCTATCATGGTTTCTGAGTTATTCAAGTCAAATTCAAGTTTTTATTCCATGTGCTTAGCATATTCTCCAAACTTAGTGGACAAGGAGTAAGATTGTTATATTTTCAGGGAAGTCCTCTGCTCTACTTTTTTCTATTTTAGCCATTGAGGACAATGTCTAGTTTAAGTTTGGGGGCACTTTAGTGTCGTATTCCATATAGTTAATTATCTACATGGTAGTTCGTTTTTTTTTATGTGTTAGCATTGTGTTTTTTTTAGGTTGCATATAATACATGGTAGTTATTTGCATATTCATATATGTGTTGCATTAGTATGTGTTCATGTAGTATAATTGCATTTTTTTGCATGAATCTGTGTGATCGGTTGATGTGGTCTTAGCTTCTACTTTATGATAAGATTGGTTTTGCATGTTAACTTGAATAGTCTTGATAATTGATGATGAGTTCTAATTTTAATCATGATGATAATCTGAGCCTGTCTTAAACTTATGTAACCGGTTAGCACTTAAAGTTTAACTATTTTAATCCACTTGGTTCAAGGATTTCATAATTTGTTATTGAGAGAAAATCTTGGTTAAAATTTAAAGAAATTAGCGAAATGTTAGTAAAGTTGGAATGACGTAAAAGCTTAAGTTTGGGGGAATCTATGGGGTATATATATACAAAAAGGAAAAAAAAGAGAAAAAAAGAAATGATGAAAAGAAAAAAAAAAGAATAAAAAATCCAGAAAAAAAGAAGAGAATAAACATCGTGGCATGCTTGTCTAGTTTTGTGGCCTTTGCTACTTGAGTAAGCCCGAGGGGATTGTCTTTACACCAAGCGCTCTAAGGTCTTAATGGCTTGGGAGTCGTTGGTCGAAAGCTCATTAAGGTAGCACTGAAAAGCCTAAGGGAATAAGACATTGCACAGCCATGAGAAAAAAATAAAAAAAATGAATAAAACACGAGAAAGTGCAAAAATGCCCTCGTGATTGAATAAAAGTAGAAATAAATCCTGTATTTACCCTTAGACTTGGTAATTGCTTAGTTTTAACTGGAGTTGTCATGTTCACAAAAGTAATTGAATTGGAACTAAAATTTTCTTTCTAAGAAGTTTGTTATGTGATTATCTTGAACTCTAGTTGGTTAGAATGGTTAACAAGCACACACACACAACATGGTTGATGACTGATTTGGATTGACTAATTGGTTAGAGTTATGGATTTTGACTTGATTGGATATATTGTTTGAGTACCAATGGTATCTTTGAGGTTTGTTGCTATATATCATACTGATTTATTACTGGGTTCGTAGGTATATTAGGAAGTAGATCATGCATATGCATTCATGTTGCTGAGTTCGGTTGTTTATTTTTAGTTCTTTTGTGTTTTTGCTTGAGGACAAGCAAATGTTTAATTTTGGGGGTATTTGATGAGTGAGTTTTATACCCATGAATTGAATGCGTTCGAGCTTAATCTTTTGGATGTTTTTAAGTGTTTGTGTCTATTCATGCATGTTTTACGTTGTTTTGTAGGAATTGGGACAAAAGTTACTTGGATCGACGTTTGGGGTGGCTAGATTCGCGTTTTCGGCTTGCCATTTACACAACAGTCACTTCAGAGCTAATTTGAGTATTGCTCTGGACCTTATTTCGAAAACCTCAAAGAATAAAAGTTGTAGATCTACGTCTCCTCTTTCTAGAACATCTTGAATAATTGAAATTGGAGTTCGGACGAAGAAGTTATGACTATTTTTCCAAAGGATGTCAAAGTAGAAAATGTTAAAAAATGTTCCAGCGTCGGGGCCCCCATTTCAAGCTCATTTGTAGCACCGGGGCGCTAGGGGGCAGATTCTCAGCGCCGTTCCCTGCGCCGGGGCGCTGGGGAAGAGTTTGGTCAAGCTTGGACGCGTTTTGGGGCGAATTTTGATACTTTTCTGACTCCAAATTAGATTGGGTTTGTTCCTAAGCTAAAAATTGGACTTATAACCTATAAATACATGATGTAAGACATAAAATAGAGAGAGATTACATATATTAGACTAGATAAAATACTCCATTAGATTAGAATATAAATCCTAGTTCTTAATTAGCCATTGGAGATTGAAGCAAATTGAAGAACACTGAAGATCAAGAGAAGAAAGAGCAAGAAGCGAAGCGAGAGCGAAGAGGGAGATCATCAGATTTCTTTGACAATGATTCTATTCTCTTCTCTTATCATACTTTTATCTTTTAATGTCTATTTAGTTATGGATTCTTGGTTTTAATTCATTAATTATGAACTAACTCTTTAATTAAGATTTCAATTGAACCTTTTATGTCGATAAATTAGTTATTCAATTTATTCCAATTATTTGTGTCAAAGTGAATTGTTTATCTTGTCTTATGCTTATTGATTAATTATTTGATCAGTAATTACCTTGTTACTCTAAAAGGAATTGAAAGAGGAGATCTAGGGTTAGAACTGGGCATGATAACATGTGTCTTGGTTTGCATGACAAATAATTAGGTTCGTGAATTGAATGGAAATATCTGTTCACCGCATGTAACACATAAGGAATTGGAATTGAAAGAGTTTAATTTAATTATCTTGCATAAGAAAATAGCAAGATTAATTGGATTAAATAGAAATTAATTGATCACTTGGAAAAGGGCTTTTGACACTTGGAATTCCTGTTAACAATTTAGTAGGCATACTATTTGGGATAATTGGATAATTGATTTATAGTTCATAATTAGGGATATTGAAGTCTTAATCTTTATTTATTTGAATTCATTTATAAAGCAATTCGGTTTAATAAGTTAATTTAGTTTTCTTAATTAGAAAAATCACACTTTGCAATTATTTAAATAAAATTGATTTGGTTAAGAGTTAGTACTTGGTAACTTTTATTAAATAATTCCTCGTGGGAACGATACTCTACTTTCACTTTATTACTTGTTGACCGTGTATACTTGCACGTATTCATTGATTGCGAAATCGACCAACAGTAGTCACCCCCAATTTATCCACCATCGTAGTGCTTGCCACATTTGTACAGCTGCCTCCACCCACCCACCCCATCCCACGAAGCTATGAACCTACGAATGTGACAAACCGAGAATTTAGATAGATAATAAAAATCTTAATTGATTGATTAAGGTTATATGATAAGACCTAGACTGGATATAGTGTGTGGATTTGAAATTCTGTGAAGGATTTTTGTTTTATGGATTTAAAATTTTTTAGAGAAGATTTATAGAATTAAGTGTATGAGGGTATATGAATATGTATATACTGATTATGTGTACATAATTGTGGTTTAAGATCAATGATTGATCAGATAAGTAGTAACTTTAGCAAACCCTAAAGTTATGTTAAGAACATGGTTGTTAAGTTAGAAAACCCTAACGAACAATTAGGAACCCTAACAAATTGATCGGAAACCCTAATTCCAGTTTCGGGAATCTAAAACCATAATCGGGAAAATTAAAACCCTAATTTGGGAGCTCAAATGTTAAGTATAAATGTAAGACCCCAACTTTTTGAATAAAGATTAAATTTCTATAATTATCATTTTTGAATATTATGGAATGAATTTAATATAATGTTATAGTTGTTGGTAATATTTACAAATTTTGCAAAGTGTGCAAGTTGTCATATTATATTAGATTGGTGGAAATATTCTTTTTGTCAGGGAATATCCGCATAACGGTACAATCATTAGTGGACCCCACAATGAAATTATTGTCGGATTGAGAAAATGACAAAAATATTTTATTGAAAATAACGGCGGAAGTTTTACTGAATTATTATCTTGTTGAACTACTCGGTAGTAAAAGTACAATAAATACGCGTGGTTGCATAGCAGCACGTGGTATTGATTATTGATGCTTACGTGAGAAGTCACTCAGTTTTGTTTAATTATTGCCACAGTAATTGTTGCATAGTATCTCACGTTAATTTATTCAATTATTGTCAATATTTAATATATTATTAAATCAATAATTGAAATGACAGTTATTAATATTATTATTTGCAATATTAACGATGTCTAGAAGTTACATCGAGGAGAGGTTTGGTCACCTAATTGCGGCGCTGATAGGAGAAATCCTTATTGAAAGCCCCCTCTTTCCTGGGAACGACCTGGTCGATTAATATTATGAATTATAATAATGATGATAAATGTTGTTAAAAATATTGAGGAGATTTTTATGAAGTATTTGTTGTATTTATGGACCCCCCATTTATCCATTTTTCAAAATAATCGGTAGAAATTTATTCTTTATAATAAAGGTGGGGCCCACATGTGGGGGCCACATGTGGGGCCTATATGTGGAAGAAATGGTTGAAAGGAAAATGGGGTGGGAGGGAGGAAACGTATTAGGAAGGTAATTAGTATAATATATATTTGGTTATATATATAACATGTGTGTTTATGTATATATATATATTATATTGTTATTTGATTGAAAATAGGAATCAGTGAATGGAAATAATGCATATCAAACCAAAGTTTATATATATCAGCATGTGTGGTGCAAGGATACCTTTGCCGTAAGGCAAAGGTTATAATTATATATATATATATATATATATTTTATAAGTTTTGTTTTATTAGAATATTTTATGGACAGTCCGATTAAAAGTAAATCAATCTGGACCGTTCATGAATTAGTTACTATGCAGTCCATTCTTCTATAAAAAAAAGCTCATTCCTTCATTATTTCTTACGAATTCACTAAAACTCTAGAGAGAGAAACTATAGAGAAAAAGAAACAAAGTATTCTGCTACTTCACTACTCCTATATCCAGCTTCTTTAAAAGGTAAGGGGTATTATTTCTTTTGTATTCATGAAGAGAACTTCTGTTATTCCATTCTTTATTATTACATTGGAATAACTTTTTGTATCTGCTGAGCTACCCTATACTTGGTGAAATTATTACATTATTCCGGTCTTTTTTTATTCTATTGGAATATTCATGCATGCGTTTTCTGTGGGACTGGTTCCGCTCTTTTATTATTACATTGGAATATCTTGTCTGCGTGCATGCGTTTCTGGGGACACAGTTACATCTTTATTATTCTATTGGAATATCACATGCATGCATTTCTACTTGGACTGGTTCCGTTATTTAGTATTCTATTGAATAACTTGTCTCAAGAAGTCTGCATTTGCATGGTGATTTCATTGTTATTCCATTCTTTATTATTACATTGGAACATCACGCTTGGGTGGGAATTTCTTTGACCTAGTTCCGTTACTTATTATTCTGTTGGAATAACCTGTCTATGCGAAGCACCACATGTATGGTGATTTCTTTTGTTATTCCATTCGTTATTATACTCAATTGGTTAGAGTTTTGACTTCTATACTCCAAAAAATTAGTGGAATATCCTTGATATTTGCGCTTCATCCAGTATTTTTTCATGGAAATATTCTTCTGAGCATTCTTGAATTTTACTCTACAAAGAAGTATCATGTTGACAATTTGGATGTTATTGGTTCCTGGACAAATTAATTCGTGAACTTGTTTTATTGAATTCTTATATCGTTGTCATCATCTTCATGTTTATATTATGTTGAAAGTCATCTGTGGCCTGTAGTGCATAGATGGACTTGGTATGATTATGACCAGGGATTATTCGGTATAATCATGACCGTAATGTTACAAATGATGTGGTAAAAGTCCTCATTGGCCCGTAGTGCATTGATGGACAGTTGTTGGCATGATCATGACCATTGATGAATACACGAATGTCCTTGGCCCGTAGTGCATGGATAATTTGTGGTCGTGATACTAAAGAATATCCTTGGTAGTAGTGTGGGGGTGATTCGATGATTTGGATTATTTTTAAAATTTGAGTCTCGTGATAAAAGTGATGAAAAACCTTTTAAATCATAAAAGATAGTAGATTTTATTCTCTACTTGACTCTTCTAATGGATTGCTTGTTCATTGCGCTTAAACTTGATGTCTATTGTATTTTATCAGTTTAACATTGTTGAAGGCTAATGATATTTTATCCTGCATTATCTTAGTCATAATATTTCTTACTGGGCTAATTGAGCTCACCCTTTCTTTCACTGTTCTCTTCAGGAAATGAGAATATAGCTGGGATGAGTCGGGAAACGGAGTGATGGACCAGATGATAGTATTAGTACTCCTCACTATTCTGTTAAATAGTGTGACAATAAATGTAATGAGGACTTATTTTGCGAGTGGATATTGTCTAGAAGATAATATTTGTATTAAAACTCACAGCTCTCTTGTTGTATATTAAAGATTGTATTTGTATTTTGTACCATGTATTTGGCGACTTCGGAATAGGTGATGTATACCTATTTTGGGGGCGTCACGATTAATATCAAAGCTTAGGGATATGATCCACAGCTAAGATGTGAGACAAGAACTAGGAGGGAGAGCAGGGAATTCCTTCGCTAGTATGACCTACCCTAAGTTTATTTGGTATTTAATTGGTCGGTCGAGTATAGGGATAATATGTGATATGTTAATTAACCCTTGTTTTGTGGCGATGTTTGAAAATGGCATCCAGAGAATGTTGAGAATATCAATGGAGCACGAGAGACCGTTGAGTCTCCACGATCAATAACCGAGACACAATGTGCATCGGGAAGGCGACAATCCTCGTGCAAATAACAACATTGACCAAATGATGAGCGATGGAATGTTCGGAGGCTTTATACTGATTCATGCAACATCAGGCAAGAGCGGCTCTGTCTAAAATGCAAGTGGAAATACTGGCAACTCTCGAACGGTCACCGCTAAGCAGTTTAAGGAATTGGGACCACCAGAGTTTTTTGGAGAGCCAAAACCACTTAAGGCGGAGACGTGGATAAAATAGATCAACAAGATATTTGATGTATTGGGATGCTCCGAGGAGCAAAACGTTCCCTTTGCCACCTTCATGTTGCGGGCAGAGGCAGATTACTGGTGGGAATCTGTAAAGCGTACTCAATCTGCCGCCCTAAAGATGTCTTGGGAGAAGTTTCAAGAACTGTTCAACGACAAGTATTTTTACGAAAGTATTCGTCACATGAAAGAGGTAGAGTTCATCAAGCTGGAACAAAATAACATGATTGTATCGCAGTACGAAGCCAAGTTTGCCGAGTTATCCTGGTTTGCGTCCCATTTGGTTGATAATGAGGAGAGAATGACGCGAATGTTTTTAAGAGGTTTGAAACCTGAGATACGTCAATATCTTATCTCTCATAAACCGTGTTTATATTCAGATGTTGTTAATAGGGCTCAGTTATTGGATCATGATAATGAGTCAACCTAACTAAAAGAGAGCAGTCGGCAAAATGATAATACTAGTGAGAACAGTCATCGAAGCGGTGACAACAAGCGTGGGGCGAATTAACAGGCCAAAAATGGTAACCACTTCGGTGGTAATCAGGGCCAAAATAATAAGAATGGACATTTCAAGAAGAGAAGATTCAACAATGATGGAAAGACGTCAGCACCAGCACCCGTTGTTAAGGAAGGAGAACGACCACCTATCATATGCTTCAAATGCGGAGGGAGGACACATCGGTCAAACTAGCGATGTTGATCAAAAGCATGTTATAATTATGGAAAAGAAGGTCACCTATCCCAATTTTGTCGTTCACTGAAGACAAGTTCAGCTAGGATGGAGGCACCAAAGGCCGTTCCAGAAAAGTCAAAGCTGGTAATGCAAGGGAGAGCGTTTGTTGTGACCTCCCAGAAAGCAAGGAACCCGAACGAGGTCATCACGGGTAAGCTTATTATAAACTCTAGCGAAGTTTATACCTTATTTGATACCGGTTCTACCCATTCTTTTATTTCTCCTATTTGCGCTCAACGTTTAAATTTGACTCCGGAGAAACTAGACTTTGACTTATCTATTGAAACTCCGTTGGGAGAAACCTTCATTACATCCACTATTTATAAGTCTTGTTTGGTTCAAATCGGTACCCTCATATTACCTGTCGATCTTATTTCATTGAAAATACTTGAATTTGATGTAATTCTAGGGTTTGATTGGTTAACTACTCATCATGCAAAAATTGATTGTTTTCGTAAGGTTGTTAGCTTTCATATTCCTAATCAACCTATTATGCGAATTCAAGCAACCAAACCATTAAAATCAATCACTATCATCTCAAGCCATAAAGCTATTCGTTTATTGAAAAATGGATGTTAAGCTTTCTTAGCTCATGTCACGGATCTAAACAAAAATACGTCAGTTTTGAATAATATTTCTATTGTTAATGAATTTCCTGACGTATTCCCTGAAGAACTTCCTGGCCTACCCCCAGAGCGTGAAATTGAATTTTGTATCGACCTTGAACCCGGTACAAAACCCATTTCCAAAGCTCCATATCGAATGGCTCCTATTGAACTTCGAGGAGTTAAAGACCCAATCTGCGAGAATTATTAGACATTGGCTTTATTCGTCCCTAGTACTTCTCCTTGGGTGCTCCTATTCTATTCGTGAAAGAAGAAAGATGGGAGTATGCGACTTTGTATTGATTATCGGAGTTGAATCATGTCACCATCAAAAATAGGTACCCATTGCCCGCGTATTGATGACCTATTTGACCAAATTTTGGAGGAGCCAAATTCTTTTCAAAGATTGATCTTAGCTTACGGATATCACCAATTGAAGATTAGAACTGATGACATTCCAAAGACAACTTTTAGAACTCCGATGCAGGCATTATGAATTCCTAGTCATGTCTTTTGGATTGACTAATGCACTCTTTGCCTTCATGGATATGATGAGCCAGAGTATTCATGGAATATTTGGATCACTTTGTGGTCGTCTTTATTGATGACATCCTCATATATTCCAAAACCCATGAAGATCATGAAAGCAACACTTGAGGTCGATACTCCAAAAGCTTCGTGAATATAAGCTTTATGCCAAGTTGAAGAAATGCGAGTTACGCTTGAGGAAGTAGCATTCCTTGGGCACGTGGTATCAAGTCATGGAATATCTGTTGACCCAAAGAAAGATTGAAGCTATTCAAAGTCGGGAGCAACCTAAATCGATGACCAAAATGTCGTAGCTTTCTCGGTTTAAATTTGGTTATTATCGAGAGATTCGTGGAAGGATTTTCTCGAATCGCTACTCCACTAACTCAGCTGACTCGAAAAGATACAAAGTTCGGTTGGAGCGAGGAACGTGAGAAGAGTTTTCAAGAACTCAAGAGGAGACTCATTTTAGCACCTGTTTTGAAAATACCATCTGGCTCGGAGGGATTTGTCATCTACAGTGATGCTTCGGGCAAAGGGTTAGGATGTGTTCTCATGCAACATAGGAAAGTCATAGCCTATGTGTGAGACCCCAGATTTTATCAATAAAGATTTAAATTTTGTTGAATTTTTTTTTTATATTATGGTGTGAATTTGAGATAATATTATAGTTGTGGGTAGTATTTATAAATTTTGCAAAGTATGCAAGTGGTTATATTATATTCGATTGGTGGGAATATTAGGTTTAGCGAGGAATATTAAATACAACGGCTCAATCATTGGTGGACCCTAGCAATGAAATTATTGTCGGATTGAGAAAACGACAAAAATATTTTATTGAAATAACAACGGAAGTTTTACTGGTTTACTCTTGTTGAACTACTTTCGGTAGTAAAAAAAATACGATGTCGTGTGGTTGCATAGTAGCACTGCGGTATTGATTATTGATGCTTATGTGAGAAGTCACTCGGTTTGATTCCATTATTGTCGATTAATGATATGAATTATTATAGCGATAATGACGTTTTGTTTTATTCATATTATTAACGTAATAAAAAGCGAAACATCTTTTATATAAAATAGAATACTTTATTAAAGTTATTACATAAATAGAATATATTATATTTTATTATGCATAGTGTTGCATAGTGTTTTGCATAGTATTGCATAGTGTTTTGCATAGTAAAATGTTTTTATATAAATAGAATATATTATATTTTATTTAAAAGATTTTTCTTTAAATATGGACCGTCAGATTAAAGTAAATCAATGCAGAATAGTTCATGGATTAGTTACTATGCATTCCATTTTCCTATAAATAGAAGCTCATTCCTTCATTATTTTCTTACGAATTCATTGAAACTCTAGAGAGAGAAATTATAGAGAGAAACTATAGAGAAAATTATAGAAAGAAGAAGAGTATTACGCTACTTCACTACTTCTATATTCAGGTTCTTTTTACGGTGAGGGTGTTATTCTTTCTTCTTGAAGAGAACTTACATTATTCCATTCACTATTATTACATTGGAATAACTTTGTAAAAAGTGGCATACCCTATACATAACTTTGTATCACGGCATACCCTATACTTGGTGAAATCCTTATGTTATTCCATTGCTTATTATTACATTGGAATAACTTTTGTATCATGATTTACCCTATACTTGGTGACATTCTTCTATTATTACATTTGGAACATCACATGCATGGGTTTTACACCGACACGGTTCCGCTCTTTATTATTATTACATTGGAACATCACATGCGTGTGTTTTACATTGGACTGGTTACATCTTTATCATTACATTGGAATATCCTATCTCGTGTGTTTTACACCGGATCCGGTTCCATCTTTATTATTACATTGGAACATCACTAAATTGTGTGAATTTCACGACGACTGGTTCCGTTATTATTATTACATTGGAATAACTTTGTCTGTCATCGAAATACCGCATGCATGGTGATTTCTTTTGTTATTCCATTCTTTATTATACCCAGGTTGGTTAAAACTTTGACTTCTATACTCCATGAAATTAGTAGAATATCCTTGATATTTGCGTTTCATCCAAAGATATCTTTCACGGAAATATTCTTGATCATTCTTGAATTTTACTCTATGAAAAAGATATTATGTTGACAATTTGGGCGTTAATAATTCATGGATTAAATAATTCTTGAACTTGTTTTATTGAATTATTATGTCATTGTCATCATCCTCATGTTATATTATGTTATCTTTGGCTTACGTGCATAGATGAACTTAGTATGATTATGACCGAGGATCATTCGGTATAATCATGACTTGATATAAATGATGTGACAAAAGTCCTCGATGGCTTTATGTAATGCAAATGATGGATAGTTTTTGGTATGATTATGACCGGGGTGATTCGGTATAGTCATGACCATAGATAATTTGATGAAAATCCTTGGCCGTGGTACGAGGGATGATTAGATGTGGTGGTTTATTATTAAAGTCGAGTCTCGTGATAAAATTGATGAAAACCTTTTAAAACCTAAAAGATAGTAGACTTTATTCTCTACTTGACTCTTTTAATGGATTGCTTATTCATTGCAGATTAAACCGGTTGTCTATTGTATTTTATCGGTTTAACAACTTTTTGAAGGCTAATGATAATTTATTCGCATTATCTTAGTCATAATATTTCTTCTTGGGCTAGTTGAGCTCACCCTTTCTTTCACTTTGTTCTCTTGAAAATGAGAACATAGGCTGGAGACAGTCGGGGAGCGAGTAATGGTCCAAAGGATAGCATTAGTAGTCCTCACTATTACGTGAAATAGTGTGATAATAGTTGTAATGAGGACTCCTTTTGAGTTTGTATAATATCTAGTAGACAATATTTGTATTCAAACTCATAGTTTATGTCGTATTATTACCACCTGACAGTTAGGTTAGTAAGTTGTATTTGAATTTATGTACCATGTAAGTGGCGACCCAAGATGGGTGGCGTATACTTAATTTTGGGGCGTCACACTATGCCTCTTTGACTCAAAGAATATGAGAGGAATTATCCTACTCATGATCTAGAGTTAGCGGTTTGTTATCTTCACACTTAAAATTTGGAGGCATTACTTGTATGGGGAGAAAGTGGAGATCTTTACGGATCATAAAAGCCTCAAATATTTCTTCACTCAAAAGGAACTCAATATGCGACAGCGACGTTGGCTTGAACTATTGAAAGATTATGATCATACCATCCAATACTATCCTGGAAAAGCGAACGTGGTAGCTAACGCATTGAGTAGAAGATCATATGCGGGTACAAGTGCGATATTGTCAACGCAAAGGCCCATTTTGTATGACTTGCAAAGGATGGAGATAGAGATAAAGAGTCCAGGGACCTATGTGATGATAGCGAACATACGAGTAGAATCGAATTTAATTGATAAAGTTAAAGCTGCTCAAGCTACAGATCTGGAGCTAATGCGTATGAGGAAGAAAGTGCAAGAAGGTGCTATGCCGGAAGCAAGAATCGATGAAGAATGAATACTTTGAGTCAACTCCAGACTTTGTGTTCCTAATGACCCTATTTAAAGTATAAAATCACGATGGAGGCGCACAATACACCATTTTCAATCCATCCTAGAAGTACCAAAATATATCGTGATCTTTGTCATACATTTTGGTGGAGCATTATGAAGAGAGAGATAGCGCTGTTTATCTCAAGGTGTCTAACTTGTCAACGAGTCAAAGAGAAGAAATTCCAGAATGGAAGTGGGAGCACATTACCATGGATTTTGTTACTGATCTTCCCAAGGTTTCTCAAGGCATAGATGCAATTTTGGTCATTGTTGATAGATTAACCAAGTCTGCTCATTTCTTACCAATACGAGAAACTTATTCACTTGAACGTCTTGCTCGTATGTATATAAATGAGATTGTAAGACTACATGGTATGCCAATATCCATAGTTTTTGATCGAGACCCAAGATTCACTTCACGATTTTGGGTTAGTTTGCAAAAAGCTATGGGCACGGATTTATGATTTAGTTCAGCATATCATCCTCAGACAGACGGACAATTAGAGAGGACTATTCAAACTCTTGAAGATTTAATAAGACTCTGTGTCCTTGAATTCAAGGGAAGTTGGGACAAGTTCTTACCGTTGATGAAGTTTTCATACAACAACAGTTATCAAGCAAGTATTGGCATGGCTCCATTCGAGGCGTTGTATGGAAGAAAGTGTCGTTCTCCAGTATGCTGGGATGAGGTGGGTGAAGTAACGTTGTTGGGACCGAAGTTAGTACGTATGACTACGGAAAAGATTCAAACGATCTGGCAACGTATAAAAACCTCACAAGATCGACAAAAGAGTTATGCTGATCTTCATCGAAAGGACGTAGAATTCGATATTGGAGATCATGTGTTATTACGTGTTGCTCCATGGAAGGGAGTTACGAGATTTGGAAAGAGAGGGAAGCTCAATCCTCGATTCATTGGCCCATTTTTAATCCTCGATCGAGTAGGGACTATAGCCTATAAACTTGCTTTACCGCCAAGTATGTCTCGTGTTCATAACGTTTTTTACATATCCATGTTACGTAAATATGTGGAAGACCCGAACCACATTATTGAGTTAGAACCAGACGAAATAGCTGAAGATTTAACGTATGAAGAGGTTCCTATTCAAATCTTGGATAAGAAGGAACATATTCTACGCTCCAAGGTTATACCTCAAGTCAAAGTTTTGTGGAGAAATCACGATGTTGAGGAAATGACCTGGGAGTTAGAATCTGAAATGAAGTCAAGGTATCCTTACCTCTTTGATATACCAGGTACGAATCCTAATTTCGAAGGAAAAATTTCATAAGAAGGGGAGGTTGTAAGACCCCAACTTTTTGAATAAAGATGAATTTTCTATAATTATCATTTTTGAATATTATGGAATGAATTTAATATAATATTATAGTTGTGGGTAATATTTACAAATTTTGCAAAGTATGCAAGTTGTCATATTATATTCGATTGGTCGGGAAATATTCTTTTTGTTAGGGAATATCCGTACAACGGTACAATCATTGGTGGACCCCACAACAGAATTATTGTCGGATTGAGAAAACGACAAAAATATTTTATTGAAAATAACGGCGGAAGTTTTACCGTTAATACTGTTGAACTACTTGGTAGTAAAAGTACAATAGTACGCGTGGTTGCATAGTAGCACACGGTATTGATTATTGATGCTTGCGTGAGAAGTCACTCAGTTTTGTTTAATTATTGCCACAGTAATTGTTGCATAGTATCTCAGGTTAATTTATTCAATTATTGTCAATATTTTATATATTATTAAATCAATAATTGAAATGACATAGTTATTAATATTATTATTTGCAATATTAACGATGTCTAGAAGTTCTATCAAGGAGAGATTTGGTCACCTAATTGCTGCGCCAATAGGGAGAAACCCTTATTAGAAAGCCCCCTCTTTCCTGGGAACGACCTGGTCGATTAATATTGTGAATTATAATAATGATGATAAATGTTGTTAAAAATATTGAGGAGATTTTTATGAAGTATTTGTTGTATTTATGGACCCCCCATTTGCCCATTTTTCAAAATAATCGGTAGAAATTTATTCTTTATAATAAAGGTGGGGCCCACATGTGGGGGCCACATGTGGGGGCCACATGTGGGGCCTATATGTGGAAGAAATGGTTGAAAGGAAAATGGGGTGGGAGGGAGGAAACATATTAGGAAGGTAATTAGTATAATATATATTTGGTTATATATATAACATGTGTGTTTATGTATATATATATATATATATATTGTTATTTGATTGAAAATAGGAATCAGTGAATGGAAATAATGCATATCAAACCAAAGTTTATATATATCAGCATGTGTGGACAATCTGGACCGTTCATGAATTAGTTACTATGCAGTCCATTCTTCTATAAATAGAAACTCATTCCTTCATTATTTCTTACGAATTCACTGAAACTCTAGAGAGAGAAACTATAGAGAAAAAAAAGAAATGTATTCTGCTACTTCACTACTCCTATATCCAGCTTCTTTAAAAGGTAAGGGGTATTATTTCTTATGTATTCATGAAGAGAACTTCTGTTATTCCATTCTTTATTATTACATTGGAATAACTCAGATGTATCTGTGAGCTACCTATACTTGGTGAAATTCTTACATTATTCCGGTCTTTATTATTACATTTGAATATATCACATGCATGCGTTTCTGTGGGACTGGTTTAAATCTTTATTATTTTGTTGGAATATCCATGCATGCGCATTTTACGTGGGACTGGTTCCGTTATTTAGTATTACATTGTTGAATAACTTTACATGTGAAGTACCGCGTGCATGGTGATTTCATTTGTTATTCCATTCTTTATTATTCTATTGGAACATCACATCGGTGTGCAATTTTGCACGACTGGTTCCGTTACTTATTATTACGTTGGAATAGCTTTGTATATCTGAGTACCGCATGCATGGTGATTTCTTTTGTTATTCCATTCGTTATTATACTCGGTTGGTTAAAGTTTTGACTTCTATACTCCATGAAATTAGTGGAATATCCTTGATATTTGCGCTTCATCCAATATTTTTCATGGAAATATTCTTACGAGCATTCTTGAATTTTACTCTACAAAGAAGTATCATGTTGACAATTTGGACGTTATTGGTTCCTGGACAAATTAATTCATGAACTTGTTTTATTGAATTCTTATATCATTGTCATTATCCTCATGTTTATATTATGTTGAAAGTCATCATGGCTTTTGTGTGCATAGATGGACTTGGTATGATTATGACCAAGGATTATTCGGTATAATCATGATCGTAATGTTACAAATGATGTGGTAAAAGTCCTCATTGGCCCGTAGTGCATTGATGGACAGTTGTTGGCATGATCATGACCATTGATGAATACACGAATGTCCTTGGCCCGTAGTGCATGGATAATTTGTGGTCGTGATACTAAAGATTATCCTTGTCCGTAGTGCAGGGGTGATTCGATGATGTGGATTATTTTTTAAGCTGAGTCTCAGTGATAAAAGTGATGAAAAACCTTTTAAATCATAAAAGATAGTAGATTTTATTCTCTACTTCACTCTTTTAATGGATTGCATGTTCCGTTGCAGTTAAACTTGATGTCTATTGTATTTTATCAGTTTAACATTGTTGAAGGCTAATGATATTTTATCCTGCATTATCTTAGTCATAATATTTCTTACTGGGCTAGTTGAGCTCACCCTTTCTTTCACTGTTCTCTTCAGGAAATGAGAATATAGCTGGGACGAGTCGGGGAACGGAGTGATGGACTAGATGATAGTATTAGTAGTCCTCACTATTCTGTTAAATAGTGTGACAATAAATGTAATGAGGACTTATTTTGGGAGTGGTTATTGTCTAGAAGACAGTATTTGTATTAAAACTCACAGCTCTCTTGTTGTATATTAAAGATTGTATTTGTATTTTGTACCATGTATTTGGCGACTCAGAATAGGTGATGTATACCTATTTTGGGGGCGTCACAATAAATACTTAAGTGTTAAAGGATGTGGGATATATATGAAATGTCCAATTTGCCCTTTAAATTATTGAGGAAATTACCAAAATGCCCTTAATGAGTGCGAAATGACCAAAATGCCCTTTTACTTAAAACTTAAGTAAAAGATTTTTGCAAATATTGTGAGTCACCACTCTATGTTTATCCCATGTGTGTAAAAATCTTTCCATATCTGATATTTGTTGCCACCTAGCATTATTAGATACATGAATAAAAATATAAGAGAAGTAAAGAAAATCTTTACTTTACTTAACATTCTAGACAAGCCTTCTCTCTCTCTAAAATTTCGAAATGGGGAGTGAGAGTGAGTTAGAAGATAAGCTAATATCACTACTTAGCTTTTTAAGAACAGATTCAAAGATCAGATTCTAGGATTGAACATTAAAAGATATAAAACCCTAAATTTTATAAATCTTGTGATTCATGTTATATGTGGTGTTTTAATGTTTAGAATTATGTTATATGATGTTAATTAGTGATCTAAGATGTTACATCAAGGATCCATAACATCTAGATGTAGAAAAATATGGTTTTTAGCAACTGACTTAGAACCCTAATTTGTGGTCTGATAGCCATATGTTAGGGCCCATAGATCTCAACTTGTTAATTGTTATGTGTGTTTGATGTTATAGAGTTGTTCTCTGCCATTAGGAGAGTAGACTAGAAGTGGAATCAAGTCCATAACATGTCTAGATCTCAAGATATGAGTGGTCAAACATAGTTTACCAACCATTAAAACTGGAATCTGGGTAACCCAGAATTTTCCAGAATGTCTGACAATGATTTTTAAGGCCTTTGATCTTGCAACTGTTAAGTGATTAAGCCATGTTAGTGTAATGGATTTGTAGACTGATATGTAGACTATACATCCATGCCCTTAGAACACTTAGATCTTAACCAAGATCAAAGTTATGGGTGGTCAAAGTGGGGTTGACCATCAGCCAGATGAACATTTCTGGAAAACCCAGAAAGTTCAAGAACAGGTGTTCTGACATGGTTTGACTGGCCTAGATCTCTCTCATGTGATGTAGTTAGGTTGATCTAATGTTGTATAATTGTTCTTTGACATCTCTACTACAAGACTGAACTCTTATATAACACAGAGTAGACCCAAAATGCAAGTTATGGAGATCCAAAGTAGGTACCATGAACTGTTCTTCATTTTTGGGTAACCCAGAAAATGAAGAACAGTCTCTGACAAGATTTGTGAGGCTTATATCTCACTGTTGTGATATAGGATGGCCATGAAATTGGTTTGGGGTTGTAGGACTACATCAATACTACAACACTAATCCATAATCCAGCCCAGAGAACTTCAAGAACATGAAATTAAGTGCGGTCAAAGTAGGCCCCTGATGACTGGCTATGAAGGTTCTGGGTTAGCCAAGAACACCTATAGCGATAATTTTGTCGCTATAACCACCTTTAGTGACAGTTTAATTATAAATTAATTATTTTTATTAAATAATTAGAGAAAAATGATTTTTAATTATGAAACATTCATAATTAATTTGTAAAAAATATTTTAAAGCCTAAAAATGGGTTTTTAATAATTTGGAATATTTTCATTAATATTTTAATATTTTAAATATTAATGGTATTTAATTTATTATATTAAATAAATTGTTTAAAAATGATTTTAATACTTTAAAAATCGTTTGAAATTACATTAAAGTGTTAGAAAATATTTTAAGTTATTTTTAATGACTTTTAATATTTTGTGATGAATTTCATTAATAAATTAATATTAATGATAATTGATTTATTTAATAAATTGTGGAAAAATTAGTTTTAATGCTTTAAAAATTATATCAAAATGATTTAAAGGTTATAAAAATATTTGAAGTTATAAAATATAACTTTTGATATTTTGTCATGAAAAACATTAATATTTTAATATTAATGATGCGGTTATTTGACAATGGATTTAAATGTTTAAAAATCATTTAAATGTCATATTAAGGTATTAAAATACTTTGAGATATTATAAATAATTTATAATATTATGTTATGTATTTCATTAATATTTGATATTAAATAAATATTAATGATATTGGAATTAAGTGGTATTTAAATTATATAAATATGATATTAATGATTGAAAGATCATGATAAATAGTAATAATTATTTAAAAATTATTATGAGTCTTTGAAAAATATTTTGACTGAATAATAAATTATCTAAGATAATATTGAAGCGTTTAGGCAGAGTCTTATTGGAATTAAGCTCGATAATTGTTTGACTAGGCCATCAGGATGTTAAAATTGTACTGGACTCAACTCAGGCTGAATTAGTTTGACTTGAGATCAAGTCTTATGTCTTTTATAGACTGATAGGATTATGTGGTAATGTGTTTAGGTTATTTTATAATTGTATATAACAATATTATACTGTGATGATATTATTCTAATATTGGAGATCAGTATTATTAATATTAGGTCTTCAGATGAAGTGATATAGACTGCGTAGTAGTAGTCGACTGTACAGGCAAGTTTCCTAACTCAAACTCGAGTTGTTATTATAAAGTATGCTTGTGGTTAATCATTACTGATTATATCATGTCTATGAATTATTGATTCACATGTTGTGCATATTGCATGTGTTCACCAGGTATGAAAGGTTGATCACCTTCATTATCATTTGGTCCAGTTGATTTATTCATGTTCATTGTGGCCATTCATTTCTATTATCTCTGCCGTTCAGCTATGAACATTGATTCATGCTATTTCACAATTGCTATATTATTGAAAGTCAGCCAGCTTATTGTTTATTCTTTCAATCATGATATAACCTTTATTGAACTTAAACTTGCTGGGCAAACTTGTTGCTCACCCTTGTTATATCATGATAAACATTGCAGATTAAAACAAATACTTTGGATACAGACGAAGGAGAATGACATTGTATGTTAGATAGAATATGGAATACAAGTATTAAGTGAAGGTTCTCGACCTTGGGGATAATGTGTAAGTTTAATGTATAAACAATTTATATTTATATCTTCTGCATTAGTAATAAAAATAGTATACCAGATCCGTGGTGATTAGGACCAGAATTTGGGGATGCTACAGTTGGTATCAAAGTCGTGGTTTCCGGTTATTACAACGAAGCTTATTTTTAAACAGAAATTATTTCGTTTTAACTTGAATCTCTCGAACCTACGAAGCTTGTGCAACTTGGATCAAAAAGCTACATTTGGCTACATTTGTAGTGTGTGTGTGTGTGTGTGTATATATATATATATATATATATATATATATATGAACATAAAAAAGATTGAATAAAACAATTCAATAGCTAGACATTGTTAATGTTAGGTTTGTATATAGCGCGATTACGTAATCAAATCACATAAACATAGCGGAAGCGCGATAAAATGAGTTTTTAAAATTTTAATACAAACCATCACCATGATTATGCTTTGTGCTTAATTATCAATCTAAACAAAGAAGAAGTAGAATCAGATTCATACCCTTATAGAATCAAGCTTCCTCAGGTACGAGTTCAACTCCTAGTCCTTTGTAGTCTTTTTGAATTCGCGGGATTGGATTCCTTCCTTTGATCAACATTAGCCACCCAAACGCTTGACCTCTAGAGGTGATCCACCAAGGAAGAACAAAAATCAAGAAGAAGGGTATTTGGCAAACCCTAATTTTCTATCTCTATAGAAAGGGCGTATTCTCCCAACTCTTGGAATAAAGCGCGTAACTTATGTCCCCCTTTACCCATAATAAGACTCCTCTTATTTATAGATGTAGGGAACCCTCCTAAACTATTTAAAAATAGGGTTTTGATTTAATTAATTAAATTCTTTTAATTAATTAGTCTCATAATCTTATTAGGAATATATGAGAGTACTTATATTAATTAATTCCCAAACCACTTTAAGAATTAACTTAAAAATAGTAATAATAATAATAAGACTCCTTTTATTAATTTATATTTAATATTTCCAAAATATTAAGTAATAAATATTAAGCTATTTAATTTATTCTATTACTATAGATTAAATTAAATACACTTAACTTATTATTACGATTATGCAATTTACTTCTTAAATAAATATTCTTCCTTTTATGGTGTGACCCTCTAGGTTCTTCATATTAAACCGGCTATGAATAAATCAATTAGAACAATTCTAATCTTATTTAAATAGATAAATTAATATATTAATTTATTTAAATAAATAGAATTTATTCTACAATAAGGATAAGCCTCCTTAGCGATCAACGACTTTCCAGATAATATAGATTTCAACATTAATCATAAAAGAACCTTTGAGTAAATAGTTACCGTACAATTCAATCCTTCCACCATACAATGTCCCAATTAAATATAAGACATAATTACTATTAAGTCTTATTTTATTTGATTATATGTATTTCGATTCACAAATGCACAACTCCAAATAATGTAAATTAGAAACTTCATTCTAATTTTATTACACCTTGGCCAATGATTCCTGGGTTGTCATTTATTGAATCAGATAGGGCATTTCTCTACTTTTACTAGAAGCGGTAGATTCTTTATTGATCATTCATTATCTCCATATATAACTTATTACACCCAAGCATACCCTTTGATATACCCTAAGGATATTAAGGGACATGTCAAAGTATAACATATCATATACAAGCTACTATGTTGATCTCAAGTCGAAGGATCACTTGTACTATTATCACTACATGAATTCATATTGACAGACAAGTAAAACTCTATTATGTATTCCTTAGCGAGCCACGTTCAATGAACTTATTCTCCAATAAACACCCACATACTTATTTTAGTGTCTCCACACAAATGATCATGAGATCAATCATTCTCATCCAATGAGCAAGCAATGTATGTATCAATCTATTAGGATTCACTAATCCCCTTTTTAGTAATCCATTGATTGGGAACATTTAGTTTTTAAGCTATCTAAGAATTTAGATCTCATTAGCATGATCTCATCATGATTCTAAAATTATTGCTTAAAACTATGGGTTTATCACATGTTATTAAAACAACATCATGTAGATAATGTAAAAGCCTTTAATTAAATAATTTTTTTTTATTAATAAATGAATAAAATTGTTTACAAAGTATATGTTTTATCATCTGTTAATGCCAAGTTTTGTTTGTGCGTCCAATCACCAAATCTACATGCTTAAACCTGCATAATAAAGAAATCACATAGGAAGCTTGACGGCTTAGGCCACCGGGTGATAACTTCGGTGTGAGAATGAGTACAGGCTAAATAAGGTTTAACAATGGAGCTTTAGTATTTAGTGCTCCAAAGTGTATTACATGTTAATTGGAATTTAGCCTTGTATTTATAGCTGATTTCATCACCTTAAAGTCGATATCCAAATTGTATTAGGACTCCTAAACATGGTAGTTACTTATGTTTGGGTCAAACTCAATCTTCTTAAAAGAAGGAAGTTGGATATAATCCTAACACCTTCCTTAGGAAATGGCATTTAAATTTGGTTATGACTTAAAATCCTTAACCACTCAAACTTCTTATCACACCAGACACCATACGAGGCATAACCGTCTGTATGGGCCCAAGTCACCCGAACACCACCAATCAGATCTGGACCCCGACCCAAAGGTCTCGGTCGCCCGACCCCGATCATCTCCAACTCCTTACTAGTTTTGGCCCATCGGGCTCAACCAACCCCTTACTAGCTTCGGCCCATATGGGGGTCGGCAGATCACACTCGAACATTGCCCCCCAGTCTTTTGTTATAAAAAATTTATAATGAGAGACTTAAAGTGAATAAATTTGGAATCCAAACATTCCTTTCAAACAACACACGATATCCAAGAAATGGGACCCACACGTCATCATTAGCTGCCTTAGGGATTTATGCCACACCAAAATATAAAGACCCTCTCCCAAAAAATAATCATCACATTCTCCAGAACTTTCTCTTATCAGATTTCTCTAAATTTTTCGGCGAAGCACCACACACACCAGTCCTCTCCAATCAAATCTTTCCACCCACCAACTACCACATTTCTACCATTTAAACTCCGCATGGAAGATTCTAGCACCCCATCCACCTCCAAAATCAAGCAAAACTCAGCTATCGACATCACTCCCCACCCCCAACACCATTATCGCCACCGACTTGGTGCCTGTCGATTTACCGGCTCCTCCACCTGACACCCCTATCCCTTCATCATCCATAGCCACCAATAATATAGAGATGAGAATACGAATCGTCTATTCGTTAGAGGGTGATTTCTCCTATGTAAATACCAAATCCACCATTCTCCACACCCAGATTTCTGATATTCGATCCCTATTTAACATCCCAAAGGAGTACAAACTTTGGGTGCCAGAAGCAAACAAAAGAATATACTGGCACCCAGAAGGTGAATGGGTTGCTATCCCGCTTTGGGCCTTGAATTATGGGGTCTGATCCCCTTGCACGAATTTATCTCTTCCTTCGAAGGCTTCGTGGTCATCTCGGGTTCACACAACTTATGCTGAACTCCTACATTCATCTGATTAGTTTCATCATCCTCTGCCAAGAGCAAGGAATCACCCCCGGACTAGATTTTTTTCATTCTATTTAGCGTCGGTAGGTCCAAGGAACCTAGACTTTGGTAACTGAATCGATAACCCAGCCAAGCCACCTTCATAAAAACTCCCTCCAGCAACAAAGGATGGCACCCACAATGGATCTTCGTAAAGGGGACCGACCTCAAACTTCTCCTAAATTGGGCCACCCCCGAAGACCCTATTGTCAAAGTGTCATGATTCCCAAAGGACCGCAAGAATGCCTTCAAAGAGTTTTACCAGAGGCTAAGGAAGACCGAATGGGGATTAGAGGTCTTGTCCAATGAGGCTTGGTTCTACAAGCACAAATGTAAGTCATTTACCCCAACCCCTTCTAATATTTAAATACATCTTTCAATTTGCTTTCCGAATGATCCTTTTAACTTGTTCACTTTTCTGCAGTAATAATCTTTAAGCCAGATGGAGTAGAAGAAACCTTCACTCCTTTACCCATTGAGCCTGAACCAATCCGCCAACCCATCACCGATGAGTCTCCCGAAGAAGAGACCATTCCAATATCAGAACTTTCAACCAGCTCTTCTTCGGCCATAGCACCCCAAACCTCAACAAACCCTAGGCCTTCCATCAAAAAGAACATAGTGAAGATGGATAGGTCATAAAAAATGGCTTTACTGAAGAAGTACAAAAAGAAGCTCCCGACCAAAGCCCCCACCAAGCCATCCTCTCCGATCTCCCCTAAAGCTCCCACTACACAACCTCCGTCTTCTACCAATCTCGAGGATCTTGAGAAAACCAAAGAGGAGACTCTCGAACCTCTCTCTAAGAGGTCTCGCCGAACTGAAGATCCTGATCTTCAGATAATAGAAGGCACCCCCTCAACAGAACAAATCCTTTATGTCGATCCCTCAAGAAAAGGGCCTTCAACATTCTAGCCTAGACACTCCTATGAGCCATTCCCATTCGATTAGCTTGAGCACTTCAGGCTGACACGAGATGATGAACGATTATGAAGGAGGAATTCCTTGTCGAATACGTCAAACACCAATGCCAGGTAAACCCGATAAACAATAGTAATTCTTTGATTATCCCTTTTTTGCCATGCCTTTTACATATTCCAACCTATTGCAGGCCAATGCTATCCTCGCATGAGCCATCCCTCCTCTAGCAAAAACTATGAAAAAAGTGGTGCAACTAAGAGTTGAGGTGGAATCGCTTGAGGCTGAGGTCCAAGCCCTAGAATTGAATCTGAAGAAAGAAAAGGATCATCATGCTAACACCCGAAACGCATTAACAAAATCTGAACGTCAGGCCAACGAGCTCCAAAAAAACACTATATCCTTCAGAAGGAGTATGTTGGTCTCGACAACCACACCAAATAGCTCCTCGAGGAAAGGACGCTCCTGAAGGAGAAAGACAAGGATTAACATGATGCAATTTTGACCTTTGAAGGCAAGATATCCGACATGTATGCCCAAATGATGGTGTTGTTGAGGGAAAATACTGCCTTAGGGAAGGAATGTACAGAGGCCAAGCAGCAAACGATCAAGGAGTATGAAGAATCGCCTAAACTAACTGATAAAATCATGTCCCAATTTACCAAAGGCTGTGAAGCTTATCGGGAAAAAGTTTGGGCGAAAATGATGGTTGCTAGGCTGGATACCTCTATCCTCGACTCTTCGGATGAAGAATCTAAAGTCGAAGACAACTCTCCGAACAAATAAATATTTTCAGAACTATTATTTATAACTTTTCTAATTATTTTCATTTGTAACTTTCCTGATTAGTTTTGTTTGTAACTTTTCTGATCAGTTTTGTTGTGTAACTTTTCTAATTAGTTCTGTAAAAACATATGATCATAAATGAAGTACAAACTTTTCGAAGAGAAATTCTATTTATTTTATTGATAAATAAAAGAATTTACAAAAATAAAGGAAAGAACAACATAGATTTTACTGATAATATCTCCTATGTCTTCCAACATTCAATGTGTTCTTTATCTCTGACCCATCCATTGCTCGAAGTCGATAAGTACCTGGCTTCGGCACCTCTATCACCTCATATGACCCCTCCCAATTTGGCATCGACTTGCTCATGTTCTGGGGGTAGATGCCTCTGTTTCTCGAAGCACCAAGTCTCTAACCTCAAACATTCTTTGGTTCACTTTCTGGTTATAGTGTCAGGTTGTTTTCTTCTGATAGACAGCCAATCTTACTAGAGCTAAATCCCAAACTTCCACCAAAAGGTCCAAATTTAGTCGTAGGTTGTCTCATTGTATAGTTCTTTGTACTAATTGACCTGAAGTGTAGGGGACCCGATCTCAACTGGTATAAGTACATCAGGCCCATAAGCAAATCTGAATGGTGAATCCCCAGTTGTCATCCTCGGGGTAGTCCGATATGCCCATAAGACGCTAAGCAATTCTTTGGGCCAGCGCCCTTTCAACTCATCTAACCTTCTTTTAATTACATTAAGTAGAGTCCAGCTGGTAACTTCTACTTGTCCATTTGATTGAGGGTGGGTAACTGAAGTCTTTCTATATTGAATGGCCAACTCTTTTAGAAAAGCTTCAAATTTTGACCCTACAAACTATCTGCCATTATTCGAAACCAAGACCCTCGGGATGCCGAACCGATAAACAACATATTCTTTGAAAAACTTCAGACATTCTGTTCGGTGATCTTCTGTAGGAGCTTGACTTCTACCCACTTGGTTATGTAGTTAATAACCACGATCACAAAACTGACTTATCCCTTGGCTTTCGGCAGTGGTCCCAGGATGTCAATTCCCCGTATGGAAAATGAGATCAAGGATAATACCGAATATAGTTTTTCGGGAGGCTGATGGCGGATAATGCTATTTAGCTGACAGTTAGGACATTTTTTAACAAAATCCTTTCCTTCTTGGAAGATGGTCGACCAATAATACCCTTGCCTTAGAATCTTATATGCCAATGACTTTACCCCCATATGATCTCCACAAACCCTTTCATGTACTTCTCAAAGGGCATAGTCCGCTTCCGACGGTGTCAAACACTTGAGCAATGGAGAAGTAAAAGCCCTTCGGTATAAATCTCCATCGATAAGGATGAAGTTCAAGCTCCTGTGTTTGATCTTCCTGGAAAATATACGATCTGAAGGTAGAACCCCATCGGCCAGGTAAGATATATACGGTGTGAGCCAACAATCCAACCTATCCAAAGTTAAGACATCCATCCTCTGAACACTAGGTTTTTCCAAGACTTCCAAGTATACTGAGCCATTAAAAGGTCAGTTATTGCCAATCGGGCTAAGACATCTGCTTCCATGTTGTCTGACTGATCAATTCCTTGGAAACTGTGTGAACTAAAGTAATGGAGCTTATATTTTACCTTGGCCAGGTATTTGTTCATCCTTGCCCCCCGAGCCTCATATTCTCTTAATATCTATTTGATAACCAGTTGAGAGTCACTAAAGATAACCAACCCCTGGATCTCCAAGCTTCGGGCCAACCAAAGCCCATCCAAAATCGCTTCATATTCCGCTTCATTATTTATGGTTTTGAACTGAAATCATATGGCTTGTTGGACCTTGAACCCCTTGGTACTTGTCAGAATAACTCCTTCTCCACTTACGTCCAAAGTCGAAGACCCATCCACATAGAGAGTCCATAAGGTTTTCACCGGTTGTGCCTTTGTAACTGAACCCACATCCGACTCTGAAAAAGAACATTCTACTATAAAGTCGGCCAAAGCTTGTCCCTTGATTGTCGTTTGGGGATGGTATTCCAAGACAAACTAAGTCAATTCCATGGCCTATGTGGCAAGCTATCCCAAAATGTCTGGCCTATGCAACACTTTCTTCAATGGCTGATCTTTATATACCACCACTAACCGACCCTGGAAATAGTGTCGAAGCTTCCTGCTTGTAATGATTAATGTGTAGGTGAACTTTTCCAGGTTCGGGTATCTAGTTTCTGCATCACGAAGGACATGGCTGACATAATAGTCTGGGAACTATTTTCCCCCTTTGTCCCGTACCAATGCTCCTCCAACTGCCAATGAGCTTGCTGCCAAATATAAGTATAAGGGTTCCGAAGGGATCAGCTTCATCAATAAAGGTGTTGAAGACAGATAACATTTGATCACCTGGAATGCATCTTCACACTCCGAAGTCCATTGAAACTCTTCTCATTTTTTGGCCCCTTCAGAGTATCAAAGAATGGTAGACATTTTTGAATAACCTTGACACGAATCTCTGAAGTGCTGCTATCTAAGCCATCAATCTCTGCACATCTTTAAATGACTTTGGGGATTTCATGTCCAAAATCACCTTGATTTTCTCTGGATTTGCCTCTATGCCCCTCTTGCTTATCAGATATCCCAGAAATTTTCCTGACCCCAATCTGAAAGTGCATTTGGTCGGGTTTAGTCGCAACTAATGTTCTTTGACAGTTTGAAAGTAGTTTTCCAGATCATCCAAATGACTTCAGACTGACATGCTTTTAACAATCATGTCATCCACATAGACTTCCATACTCTTGCCTAGCTGCCTTGTAAACACGTAGTTCATCATTCGCTGATATGTCACCCCGGTATTAAGCAACCCAAAGGTCATTTTCTTGTATGCCTATATGGCTTGATGAGTAATGAAGCTGGTCTTTGGGATATCCTCCTTCTTTATTGAGATCTGATGGTACCCCGAGAATGCATTCATGAAGCTTAACATCCCATATCCTGAGGTGGCATCGATCAGGTGGTCAATATTGGGTAGAGGATAAAAGTCCTTTGGAAAGGCCTTATTTAAATCCGTGTAATCGATTCACAGCCTCCATTTTCTGTTCTGCTTCTGCACCAATACCACATTTACTATCCATTCCGGGTAGTCAATCTCGAAGATAAAATCTGCATCCAGAAGCTTAGGAATCTCTTCGTCAATGATTCTCTGTCTTTCTGGGGCAAAAATCCTTCTTTTTTATATGATTGGTTTCTTTTTGGGATCCATGTTTAACCTGTGTAATGCCTTTGATTCGTCTACCCCTGACATATCACTAGGTACCCAAGCAAAGATATCGACGTAGACTCGAAGAAAATCGATCAATCTTGTCTGAAACGGTTCTGTCAATCCATAACCAATCTTTACAAACTTCTCCTTATTCCCTGGAATAAACTCTACTTCCTCTGTCTCCTCAGCGGGCAAGGCGAGTGGCTCCTTACTACCTTCTGTAAATGGTTTTACTTCGATGGCCATAGTCTGCTTATGCTTGCTCACCCCAACTCTCGATGAGATTAATGTGTTCCGATAACACCTTCAGCCAATATCTAAATTGCCTTTTACCTCCCCAATCCCATTTGGTGTAGGAAACTTAATCTTAAAATGGGGTATATAAGATACTACCTGCAATGCTGTCAGGGTCGGCCTTCCTAAGGTTGTATTATACGCCGAATCCACCTAGACCACAAAGAATTTGACCATTATTTCTACTTGCTGAGGCATTATACCGAACCTGATAGACAACTTAATTGTGCCCCATACATGCACTGGGTCACCATTAAACCTATATAGGGGACCTTCCTGTCCAAACTCCAGCCTCTGATAGGCGTGTGTATAGAGTATGTCAACCAAAGACCCGTTGTCGATCATCATCCATCTCATATCCACGAGACCGACCTGTACTGTTGTCACTAACGCCTCATCACGTGGTTCTATTGGATCTAAGGGATAGTCCTCATTTAAGAAGGAAATGACTGTCCCCAAGAAAGCCTGATCCCTTCTAGTAGATGATCCTGATACTGATAATACTGCATCTAGATGCTCACTCCTCTTCTTTCCGGTCACACGCCTGACAGAATCACCCGAGATTACGTCAACCATGCCCCGAACAAGTTGGCTCTATTTTGGCTGTGTGTCCTGTGTTTGCTCTCTATTTTCCTCCCTCTACTGTACATCGACATTCTCCCGACCTGCTACATACTAAACCAACTGGCCATTTTGTACATTCTTCTCAATTAGATCCTTCAAGTCGTCGCACTTCTTTGTGGTATGCCTTGAAGTCTGATGAATGGGTAATATACCCATGAATTGGATACATTCGGGCTTAATTTATTGTTGTTCTTAAGTCTTTTAGAATAGTTTTTAAGTGTTTGTGTCTATTCAAGCATGTTTTATGTTGTTTTTTAGGAATTGGGATAAAAGTTTCTTGGATCGACGTTTGGGGTGGTTAGATTCGCGTTTTTGGCTTGCCATTTACACAGCAGTCAATTCAGAGCCAATTTGAGTATTGGTACAGACCTTATTTCGAAATACTTAAAGAATGAAAGTTGTAGATCAAAGTCTCCTCTTTCCGGATCATCTTGAATCATCAAAATCGGAGTTAGGACAAAGATGTTATGGCCATTTTCCCAAAGGACATTGGAGCAGAAAATGTCAGAACATGTGGTAGCGCCGGGGTGCCCAAAATAGGCCTATGCCCAGCGCCAGTGTTTGAAAGCGGTTATTACTGACAGCCTCAGTGACTGAGGCCTTTGAGGGGAAGAGGTTGGTTGGGCCTGGACGCGTTTTTGGGCGAATTTTGACACATTTTTGACTCCAAATTGGATTGGGACTGTTCCTAAGCTAAAAATTGGACTTGTAACCCATAAATACATGATGTAAGGTATAAAATAAAGGGAGAATACATAGATTAGACTAGATTAAACACTCCATTAAATTAGAATCTAAACCCTAGTTCTTAATTAGCCATTGAAGATTGAAGCAAATTGAAGAACACTAAAGATCAAGATAAAGAGCAAGAGGGGAGCATCAGATTTGCTGACAACAGATTCTATTCTCTTCTCTTATCATACTTTTATCTTTTAATATCTATTCAGTTGTGGATTCTTGGTTTTAATTCATTAATTATGAACTAACTCTTTTATTAAGATTTCAATTGAACCTTTTATGACTATAAATTAGTTATTTAATTTATTCCAATTATTTGTGTCAAAGTGAGTTGTTTATCTTGCGTTATGCTTATTGATTAATTATCTGATCAGTAATTACTTTGTTACTCTAGAAGGAATTGGAAGAGGAATTCTAGGGTTAGAACTGGACATGATATAATGTGACTTAGTTATTTGCACAGTGAATAATTAGGTTTGTGAATAGAATGAAAATATCTGTTCGTCGCATGTAACACATAAGGAATTGGGATTGTAACGAGTTTAATTCAATTGTTTGGATAGGAATATAGCAAAATTAATCTGGATTAAATAGAAGGCAATTGATCACTTGGAAAAGGGCTTTTGACATTTGATAATTCCTGTTAACAATTCAGTAGATATAATAATTGGAATAATTGGATAATTAATTTATTGTTTATAATTGGGGATATTGGAGTCATAAACCTTATTTATTAGAGTTCAATCAAATCTTAGTTTGTTTATTTGATTTATTTTAGAATAATTTCTTTTAATTGTTAATTTAGTTTTCTTAATTAGAAAAATCACAATTATTGGTTGTTTAAATAAAATTGATTTGGTTAAGAGTTAGTATTTGGTAATTTTTATTAAATAATTCCTCGTGGGAACGATACTTTACTTTCACTTTATTACTTGTTGACTGTGTATACTTGCACGTATTCATTGATTGCGAAATCGATCAATAAGTTTTTGGCGTCGTATTGCATATAGTTAGTTATCTGCATAGTAGTTCATTTTTTTGTGTTAGCATTGTGTTTTTTTTAGGTTGCATATAATACATGGTAGTTATTTGCATATTCATATATGTGTTGCATTAGTATGTGTTCATGTAGTATAATTGCATTTTTTTTGCATGAATCTGTGTGATCGGTTGGTGTGGTCTTAGCTCGGCCTATGATAAGATTGGTATTAAATGTTAACTTGAATAGTGTTGATAATTGATGATGAGTTCTAATTTTAATCATGATGATAATTTGAGCCTATCTGAAACTTATGTAACCGGTTAGCACTTAAAGTTTAACTGTTTTAATCCACTTGGTTAAAGGGTTTCATAATTTGTTTCTAAGGGAAAATCTTTGTTAAAATTTAAGGAAATTAGTGAACTGACGGTAAAGGTTGGAATGACGTAAAAGCTTGAGTTTGGGGGAATCTATGGGATATATACATTACAAAAAAAAAAAAAAATGAAAAAAAGAAATGATGAAAAGAGAAAAAAAAATCTAGAAAGAAAGAAAAAAAAGAATAAACACCATGGCGTGTTTGTCTAGTTTTGTGGCCTTTGTTACTTGAGTAAGTAAGCCCGAGGGGATTGTCTTTACACCTAGCTCCCTAAGGTCTTACTGGCTTAGGAGTCGTTGGTCGAGAGCTCATTAAGGTTGCACTGAAAAGCCTAAGGGAATAAGACATTTTTCAGCCATGAAAAAAAAAATGAATAAAACACGAGAAAGAGCAAAAATGCCCTCGTGATTGAATAAGAGTATAAATAAATCCTGTATTTACCTTAAGACTTGGTAATTGCTTAGTTTTACCCATAGTTGTCATGTTCACAAAAGTAATTGAATTGGAACTGAAATTTTCCTTCTAAGAAGTTTGTTATGTGATTATCTTGAATCTGTGGTTGGTTAGAATGGTTAACAAGCACACACACCACGCTTACGACATGGGTGATGACGAGTTTGGATTGACTAATTGGTTAGAGTTATAGATTTTGACTTGATTGGATATATTGTTTGAGTATCATTGGTATCTTTGAGGCCTGTTGCTATATATCATACTGATTTATTACTCGGTTCGTTGGTATATTAGGAAGTAGATCATGCATATGCATTCATTTAGTTGAGTTATTTTGTTTATTTCTAGTTCTTTTGTGTTTTTGCTTGAGGACAAGCAACGGTTTAAGTTTGGGAATATTTGATGAATGGGTAATATACCCATGAATTGTATACATTCGGGCTTAATTTATTGTTGTTCTCAAGTCTTTTAGAATAGTTTTTAAGTGTTTGTGTCTATTCAAGCATGTTTTATGTTGTTTTGTAGGAATTGGGACAAATGTTTCTTGGATCGACGTTTGGGGTGGCTAGATTCGCGTTTTCGGCTTGCTATTTACACAGCAGTCACTTCAGAGCCAATTTGAGTATTGGTACGGACCTTATTTCGGAAAACTTAAAGAATGAAATTTGTAGATCTACGTCTCCTCTTTCCGGATCATCTTGAATCATCGAAATCGGAGTTAGGACAAAGACGTTATGACCATTTTCCCAAAGAACATCGGAGCAGAAAATGTCAGAACATGTGGTAGCGCCGGCGCGCCCAAAATAGGCCTATGCCCAGCTCCGTATTTGGGGGGGGGGTTATATTCTGACATCGTTCAGTGACTTTGGGCGCTGAGGGAAGAAGAGGTTGGTTGGGCCTGGACGCATTTTTGGGCGAATTTTGAAACCTTTTTGACTCCAAATTTGATTGGGTCTGTTCCTAAGCTAAAAATTTGACTTGTAACCTATAAATACATGATGTAAGGTATAAAATAAAGGGAGAATACATAGATTAGACTAGATTAAACACTCCATTAAATTAGAATCTAAGCCCTAGTTCTTAATTAGCCATTGAAGATTGAAGCAAATTGAAGAACACTGAAAATCAAGATAAAGAGCAAGAGGGGAGCCTCAGATTTGCTGACAACAGATTCTATTCTCTTCTCTTATCATACTTTTATCTTTTAATGTCTATTCAGTTGTGGATTCTTTGTTTTAATTCATTAATTATGAACTAACTCTTTTATTAAGATTTCAATTGAACCTTTTATGGCTATAAATTAGTTATTTAATTTATTCCAATTATTTGTGTCAAAGTGAGTTGTTTATCTTGCCTTATGCTTATTGATTAATTATCTGATCAGTAATTACTTTGTTACTCTAGAAGGAATTGGAAGAGGAATTCTAGGGTTAGAACTGGGCATGATATCATGTGACTTAGTTATTTGCACAGTGAATAATTAGGTTTGTGAATAGAATGGAAATATCTATTCGCCGCATGTAACACATAAGGAATTCGGATTGTAACGAGTTTAATTCAATTGTTTGGATAAGAATATAGCAAAATTAATCTGGATTAAATAGAAGGCAATTGATCACTTGGAAAAGGGCTTTTGACATTTGATAATTCCCGTTAACAATTCAGTAGATATAATAATTGGGAGAATTGGATAATTAATTTATAGTTTATAATTGGGGATATTGGAGTCTTAATCCTTATTTATTTGAGTTCAATCAAATCTTAGTTTGTTTATTTGATTTATTTTAGAATAATTTCTTTTAATTGTTAATTTAGTTTTCTTAATTAGAAAAATAACAATTATTGGTTTTTTAAATAAAATTGATTTGGTTAAGAGTTAGTATTTGGTATTTTTTATTAAATAATTCCTCGTGGGAACGATACTCTACTTTCACTTTATTACTTGTTGAACGTGTATACTTGCACGTATTCATTGATTGCGAAATCGATCAACAAGTTTTTGGCGTAGTATTGCATATAGTTAGTTATCTGCATAGTAGTTCGTTTTTTTTATGTGTTAGCATTGTATTTTTTTTTGGTTGCATATAATACATGGTAGTTTTTTGCATATTCATATATGTGTTGCATTAGTATGTGTTCATGTAGTATAATTGCATTTTTTTTGCATGAATCTGTGTGATCAGTTGGTGTGGTCTTAGCTCGGCCTATGATAAGATTGATATTAAATGTTAACTTGAACAGTGTTGATAATTGATGATGAGTTCTAATTTTAATCATGATGATAATCTGAGCTGAGCATCTTCAAACTTATGTAACCTAGGTTAGCACTTAAAGTTTAACTATTTTAATCCACTTGGTTCAAGGGTTTCATAATTTGTTTCTAAGGGAAAATCTTTGTTAAAATTTAAGGAAATTAGTGAACTGGCGGTAAAGGTTGTAATGATGTAAAAGTTTGAGTTTGGGGGAATCTATGGGATATATATATTACAAAAAGAAAAAAAAAGAAAAAAAGAAATGATGAAAAGAGAAAAAAAAACCAGAAAGAAAGAAAAAAAAGAATAAACACCATGGCGTGTTTGTCTAGTTTTGTGGCCTTTGTTACTTGAGTAAGTAAGCCCGAGGGGATTGTCTTTACACCTAGCGCCCTAAGGTCTTACTGGCTTAGGAGTCGTTGGTCGAAAACTCATTAAGGTAACACTGAAAAGCCTAAGGGAATAAGACATTGCTCAGCCATGAGAAATAAAAATGAATAAAACAGGAGAAAGAGCAAAAATGCCCTCGTGATTGAATAAGAGTATAAATAAATCCTGTATTTACCTTAAGACTTGGTAATTGCTTAGTTTTACCCATAGTTGTCATGTTCACAAAAGTAATTGAATTGGAACTGAAATTTTCCTTCTAAGAAGTTTGTTATGTGATTATCTTGAACTGTGGTTGGTTAGAATGGTTAACAAGCACACACGCACAACATGGGTGATGACAGGTTTGGATTGACTAATTGGTTAGAGTTATAGATTTTGACTTGATTGGATATATTGTTTGAGTATCATTGGTATCTTTGAGGCCTGTTGCTATATATCATACTGATTTATTACTCGGTTCGTTGGTATATTAGGAAGTAGATCATGCATATACATTCATTTAGTTGAGTTATTTTGTTTATTTCTAGTTCTTTTGTGTTTTTGCTTGAGGACAAGCAACGGTTTAAGTTTGGGGATATTTGATGAATGGGTAATATACCCATGAATTGTATACATTCGGGCTTAATTTATTATTGTTCTCAAGTCTTTTAGAATAGTTTTTAAGTGTTTGTGTCTATTCAAGCATGTTTTATGTTGTTTTGTAGGAATTGGGACAAATGTTTCTTGGATCGACGTTTGGGGTGGCTAGATTCGCGTTTTTAAACTTGCTATTTACACAAAGTGATCACTTGAGCCAGCCAATTTGAGTATTGGTACGTACCTTATTTCGGAAAACTTAAAGAATGAAATTTGTAGATCTCGTCTCCTCTTTCCGGATCATCTTGAATCATCAAAATCGGAGTTAGGAGAAAGACGTTATGACCATTTTAAAAGGACATCGAGCAGAAAATGTCGAGAACATGTGGTAGCGCCGGCGCCCAAAATAAATTTCCTTTATTTATTTTTTTAAATAAAAGGAATTTCCTTTATTTATTATTTTGAAATAGTAATGTTGATTTGATTAATGTGGATAGTTAAGGGTTAAATATGCAAATATTTCAAAATAAGCATGGTTATAAAATATTCATTGTTGTGGGGAATATTCGTTTGGTGAAATGGAATATTAAATGCGGTCGGGAATATTAAATGCTGACAGTAGCGACCATGTGTGGCCCCATAACGAAAGCGATTGGATGAAGAAAGCGACAAATATAAGTTGTTTTTAAATAGCAGGCGTAGTTATTCTGAGATTATCTTGTTGGAATACCCGGTGGTTAAAACACACTAATCTGCGTTGTTGAATAGATAGCACGCAGTATTGCACCAATTATTGATTCTTACGTGAAAGCCACTACTCGATAATGGTTACGATAATTCTTGTTCGATTTTTTTATTGAGTTAATAATTGATGCGTTGATATTTTATATTCTTTGTTGTTTGATAATTGTCATTACACGATATCTTTCATTATCGAAGCAATAATTCATATTATCTGAATAATATTATTAGATAACATTATTGGCAATGTCTAGAAAGTTACATCTAAGGAGAGGTTTGGTCACCTAATTGCGGCGCATGATGAAGAAAATTCTTATTGGAAAGCCCCTCTTTCTGAGGAAGCTGCTGGTTGTCAATATTGTGATTACGTAATATTATTTGTGAATAATTAATTATTGATTTATATGATGAGAAAATATTGATTTTATGTGGATATAGATGGAGAAAATTTTTAAAATGACAATTGTTGAAAATTAATATTTTATCTTTTTACGATAAAATAATTCATTTAAATATATTATTTAATAATATATTAATGGTGATATTTTACAACGAATGTGGGATATATGAGTATCTGAGGAGTTGAAGAGTATTTTTAATGCAATAAATGTTTAAAACATGTTAAACATGTCGGTGGACCCCATTTATTATTTGAAATTTGATTATAGCTTTTGTAAAATTGCCCGTTTGTGGATTTGGTCAATTTCTGATTGGAATTTGGAAAAACTTTCTTACGCAAAGTTGTAGAAATTGAATTTCCTATAAAAACTCATGAGATTCAATTTTCTGATGAAAGGACTATTTATTATGAATTATTGAAGTTCCAAAGCTCAAAATAATTGATTTTTGAAGTTTAAAATATTTAAAATTAGAAAAACGTTTTTTCTTATTTTTTTCTAGAAGGTGGCATGTGTTTGATGGCTGAAATCAGATTCTAGACATGTGTAGAAAATAATATAATTATATTATTAATTTATTAAATTTTACTGCTTTGGTGTTCTAGCGATTTCTATAAATAGGGTCTTGGGTTAGAATTGAAAATCACACGAAATCGAAGTTTTCTCTCTATATTATCGGCGTATTCTTGTGAGTATTTTGAGTATACTTTGAGTATTGCTATACTGGTGCAAGTCCAAGTCATAGCCTTTATATCAGGTGTTTAAATTTTTAAATCTTGATCTTTCGAGGTAAGGGATATTATTTTTTTTCGTAATGATATTATTTCTTCAATATCATTATCTTTGAAATGTTGATCTGAAGTTTTTATCAAATTTGGAACTTTTTCATGTCGGGTTTACTATTCATGGGTTCTTATTCATGAGTTACTTATTCACGAGTTCTTATTAAGAAGTTCTTATTCACGATTCTTATTCACGAGTACTATTAATGAAGCGTGAAGATGTTTTTGTGGAATTTCTATCTTTTGGTGTCGAGAGTTACTATTCACGTATCTGGCCTTTATTCACGTATCTGACACTATTCACGTATATCTGATACTATTCATAAAAATAAAATTTTTTCTTTTTCGTCAAAACATCTATTCGGATACTAACTTTCGATTGTATCCATGTTTTTGATCATTCTTGAATTTTACACCACTATGATTATTTTTGAGGTATTTTTTTGGGCGTGGATAAAACCAAGTACGAATCCTTAATCCTTAATCCTTGTCATTTTGTTTCCTTTGGATTCGTTTCTTAAAAAATATTTTCATCATCCTCGGTCTTAAATGATGATATTATTGAATATCTTTGGCTTTGTAGTGCAAAGATGAATGATTTTGAAGAATATCTTTGGCACATAGTGCAAAAGATGAGCAGTGTTGAGATGAACATGACCGATTGATTAATATCTTTGGCACATAGTGCAAAGATGAGCAGTGTTTAAATGAACATGACCCGGTGATGAATATCTTTGGCTGTAGTCTGCAAAGATGAATATTTGATTCGGATGCATATTGATTGATGTTACGAGGATAAAATATTGATGATGGTACATTAAATTCATAGATTATAGTAGATTTCATTCTCTACGTAACTCTTACATGAATTATTATTTTCCATTGCGAATATTGATCTGAAACTTGTTGTACTATTGTATTCTATCATTTTTCCTGTTGAAGACTAACGATAATTTGTTGTATATTATCTTAGTCATAATATTCTTCTTTGGGCTAGTTGAGCTCACCCTTTTCCTTGTTGTTCCATTTTTTCTCGGGAGGCGAGAATGTAGCGAGTACTTAGTCGGGGTATGGAATGAAGGTTACAGAGAGTTGTTTAGTAGTCCTCACCATTTTGTAAAATAATGAATCAATAATTATGATGGGGATTTATTTGCGTGTGGATATTGTCTAGAAGACAATATTATATTTAAACTCACGATATATATTATTGTATTTCACCACGACATTTGTATTATTGAAGTTGTAGTTTGCTTCTTGTACCATGTATTTGGCGACTCGAGAATGGGTGTTGTGTATACCTATTTTGGGGGCGTCACGGTTGAATATCGAGCTTAGGGATATGATCTGGCGGAGATCGGGGAATAAACTAGGAGGGAGAGGCAGAGTAAATCCTTATTTAGTGTGTCCTACTAAGCTTATTTGTTAGTTGGTCGATATATAGGGATATTATGTGATATATTGATTTCCTTAATTAACCCTTATTTTATGATGATGTTTGAGAATGTCGTTGAGAATATTAACAATGGAGCAAATGAGATCGTGGAGATGCTGTACTTTCCAACGAGGAGAAACGTACTGACAGTGGTAATGTTCCTCCTGTGAACAACACCACCTGAAAGCGATGATGATGAGCGAGGGATGTTTAGAAGCTTTTTGCGATTCATGCAAAATCGAGACGAGGAGACTTCGTGTTCAAAATACGAGGAGAAATGATAGCAATTCACGGGTGGTCACACCCAAGCGATTCAAGTTGGGACCACGAGTGCAGGAAAGCCGGATCCGATTAAAGGCGGAGGCGTGGGTCAAACAAAATTACCAAGATATTTGATGTCTTGGGATGCGGAGGAACAGAAAGTTCCATTCGCCGCCTTTATGTTCCGTGGCGAAGCGATTCTTTGGTGGGAATCGTGAGCGCGTACCCATCCATTACACTTTCGGCGTATCGTGGGAGAGCGTTTGAAAGCAGTTCAATGACAAGTACTTCCACGAAAGTATTAAATCGTATGAAGGAAGTGGAGTTTATTAGACTAGAAGCGAAATAACATGGCGGTGTCCCGATCTGGCGAAGTTCGCGGAGTTATCGAGTTTGCACCTCATTTGGTGGAGAATGAGGAGCGTATGGCGGATGTTTACGAGAGGTTTGAAACTGACATACGTCGATATCTCATTTCTCATAAATTTTCTCTCTATTCGGATGTTGTCAGCGAGGGCTCGGTTGTTAGAAGCGAGATAACGAAATACGTTCAACCGAGGGACCATAACCGAGGATCATCTCAAGATAGCGATCATCGAATAACGATAACCGGCGGAGAAAGAAGAATCTGAGACAAAAGCGGTAACCACTCTCGGTGGTAATCGTGGCCATGAAAATAGAAGAAGCGAGTCGGGAGGAGATTTTAAAAGAGGAGATTCAACAACGACCATGTGAAGACGTCGGCGCCCGATGTAGCAACTAGTTTTAAGGGAGGAGAACGACCACCGGTTAGTATGTTACAAATCTGGGAAGAGAGGACATATCATTGAAACCGCCCTGAGCAGTTTAAGGTATGCTATAATTGTGGAAAAGAAGGACATATCGCTCGAGATTATGCGATATCAAAACCCGATCCGGTGAGAATGGTGACTCGAAAGGATGTCCCGAAAAGTCAAAGTCAACGGTTCTTGGAAGAGGCGTTTGTCGTGGCCGGTCAAAATCTGAGGAACGACGAAGTTAGCACGGTTAGTTAATTATAAATTCTTGCGAAGTATATACCTTACTAGATATCGGTTCTACCCATTCTTTTATCTCTCTTTTGCTTGCGCTCAACGTTTAAACTTGACTCTGGGAGAAATTAGACTTTGACCTATCTGTGGAAACTCCGTTAGGAGAAACTTTCATCACATCCATTGTTTATAAATCTTGCTTGATTCAGGTTGGCACTATCACATTACACATTAACCTTATTTCTATAGAGATATTTGTTTTTGATGTGATTTTAAGGTTAACTACTCATCATGCAAAATTGATTATTTTAAATGGGTTGTTAGTTTTCATATTCCTAAGCAACTTTGTTATTGAATTCAAGCAATCAAACCATTGTAGTCAAACATTTTCATATCAAGCCATGAAGTCATTCGTTTATTACGGATGTCAAATTTTCTTAGTCCATGTTATGGATTTGAATAAAGACACGTCGATTTGAATAATATTCACATTGTTATTGATTTTTCTGGCGTATTTCTGAAGAATTTCTTGGCTTACTCCCAAAGCGATATTAAATTTTGTATCGACTTTGAACCCTATACAAAACTCATTTCTAAAATCTCATATCGAATGGCTCTATTGAACTTGAGTTAAAAATTCAACTATAAATTTGGTACTGAGCCTTTATCTTGTGACTTCCTTTGTGGAATTCACTAAAGCGGACTCTCTGTGGGGGATGTCATATTAGATGCGATAGTAAAGCGATAGGTGTCATTGTGACGTCTTATCCAAGATTGGGATATGAGTCACGATTGAGAAACAACCTAAGTCGATGTCGAAATCGTAGCTTTCAGAAGCTTAGTTGGTTATTATCGGAGATTAGTTGAAGGATATTCTCGAATCACTATTCCATTAACTTATGGTGACTCGTAGAGATACAAAATTCGAATGGAGCGAGGAATGTGGGAAGAGCTTGAAGAACTCGAGAGGAGACTCATTTCAATACATGTTACGATCATGCCATCCTGAAACGAGCGTGGTAGTGCGTACGCGATGAGTAGAAGATCATATCTTGAGGAACGAGTGCGATGATGTCAAGTATCGCATAGAGCCAACTTTAATAGAAAAAGTTAAGATTGCTCGAGCCAGGGCTAAGGGTGATCGTATGAAGAAGAAAGTACAAGAAGGAGCTATTAGGGCGAGAATTGATGAAGAAGGAATACTTGAGTCCACTCTAGACTTTGTGTTCTAACGACTCGATTTGAAGTACAAGATTATGATGGAGGCACCAATCGCCATTTGCAATCCATCTGGAAGTACTAAAATGTATCGTGATCTTGACATACATTTTGGTGGAACAATATGAAGAGAGAGATTGCAAAGTTTATCTCGATGTGTTTAACTTTGCCAGCGTGTAAAGGCGGAGCATCTTGTACCTAAGGGTCCGTTGCAACCACTTGAGATTCCGGAATGGAAGTGGGAACACATTACTATGGATTTAGTTCTGGGTCTTCCTACGGTTTCTCAAGGCATCAATGCTATTTGGGTTATTGTTGATAGATTAACCAAGTCTGCTCATTTCTTGCCGTCTGGAGACTTATTCCTTGAGCGTCTTGCTAGTATGTACGTGAATGAGATTGTGAGGTTGCATGGCATGCTGTATCCATAGTTTTAGGATCGTGACCCAAGATTCACTTCAAGATTTTGGGTTAGCTTGCAAAAAAGCTATGGACGCAGTTCTGATTCGATTTGGCATACCATCCTCAAGCGGATGGGCAATCGAGAAAGGACTACTCAAACTCTTGAAGATATATTAAAACTACGTGTCCTAGATTTCAAAGGAAGTTGGGATAAGTACTTGCCATTGGTGGAATTCTCATACAACAATAGTTATTAAACAAATATAGGCATGGTTCCATTGAAGCATTATATGGACAAAAATGTCGTTCTCGATATGTTGGGATGAGGTGGGTGAAGCAACATTGTTGGGACCCGAGTTAATGCGTATGACTAATGATTAAACAGGCGTATACAAAAGGCACAAGATCGACAAAAGAGTTATCGCGGATCTTCATTGAAAGGGCGTGGAATTTAATGTGAGGATCATGTATTGTTGCGAGTTGCTCCATGGAAGGGTGTTACAAGATTTGGGAAGAGAGGAAAGCTCGATCCATGATTTATTGGTCCATTTCAAATTCTTGGCCAGAGTAGGAAATGTAGCTATAGACTTGCGTTACCTCAAGTATGTCTCGTGTTCATAATGTGTTTCACATATCTCATGCTTAAGTAAATATGTGAAAGACCCGAACCACGTTATTGAGTTAGAAACAGGACGAGATAGCCAGAAGACTTAACGTATGAGGAGGTAACTGTCAAGATTTTGGATAGGAAGGAGCATGTCCTACTGCGTGAAAGGTCATACCACAAGTTAAAGTTTTGTGGAGGAATCATGCTTTATAGAGGAAATGACACAGGAATTGGAAGCGGAAATGAAAGCGAGTATCCTCACCTTTTGAAACACCGAATCGTCGTCGATTTTGAGGACGAAATTTCATAAGGAGGGAGGTTGTAAGACCGAATTTTTTTTTAAATAAAAGGAATTTCCTTTATTTATTATTTTGAAATAGTAAGGGTTGATTTGATTAATGTGGATAGTTAAGGGTTAAATATGCAAATATTTCAAAATAAGCAAGTGGTTATAAAATATTCATTGTTGTCGGGAATATTCGTTTGGTGGTGGAATATTAAATGCGGTTAGGGAATATTAAATGCTGACAATGCGACCATGTGTGGAGCCCCATAACTGAAAGCGATTGGATGAAGAAAATGACAAATATAAGTTGTTTTTAAATAACGGCGTAGTTATTCTGAGATTATCTTGTTGGAATACCGGTGGTTAAAACACACTAATGCGTTGTTGAGCGATAGCACGGTATTGCACCAATTATTGATTCTTACGTGAAGGCACTACTCGATAATGGTTACGATAATTCTTGTTTCGTATTTTATTGAGTTAATAATTCTTTGCGTTGATATTTTATATTCTTTGTTGTTTGATAATTGTCATTACGCGATATCTTTCATTATCGAAGCAATAATTCATATTATCTGAATAATATTATTAGATAAAATTATTGGCAATGTCTAGAAAGTTACATCTAAGGAGAGGTTTGGTCACTAATTGCTTGCCCGATGAAGAAAATTCTTATTGGAAAGCCCCTCTTTCTGAGGAAGCTGCACGGTTGTCGATATTGTGATTACATAATATTATTTGTGAATAATTAATTATTGATTTATATGATGAGGAAAATATTGATTTTATGTGGATATAGATGGAGAAAATTTTTAAAATGACAATTGTTGAAAATTAATATTTTATCTTTTACGATAAAATAATTCGTTTAAATATATTATTTTAATAATATATTAACGGTGATATTTTACAACGAATGTGGGATATATGAGTATCTGAGGAGGAAGAGTATTTTTGTTGCAATAAATGTTTAAAACATGTTAAACATGTCGGTGGACCCCATTTATTGGTTGAAATTTGATTATAGCTTTGTAAAATTGACCGTTTGTGGATTTGGTCAATTTCTGATTGGAATTTGGAAAAACTTTCTTACGCAAAGTTGTAGAGAATTGAATTTCCTATAAAAACTCTAGATTCATTCAAATTTTCTGATGAAAGGGCTATTTATTATGAATTATTGAAGTTAGAAGCTCAAAATAATTGATTTTTGGAGTTTAAAATATTTAAAATTAGAAAAACGTTTTTTCTTATTTTTTTTCTAGAAGGTGGCATGTGTTTGTTGGCTGAAATCAGATTCTAGACATGTGTAGAAAATAATATAATTATATTATTAATTTATTAAATTTTACTTTTGGTGTTCTAGCAATTTCTATAAATAGGGTCTTGGGTTAGAATTGAAAATCATACCGAAGCTGAAGTTTCTCTCTCTATATTATCGGCGTATTCTTGTGAGTATTTTGAGTATACTTTGAGTATTGCTATACGGTGCAAGTCCAAGTCATAGCCTATATATCCGGTGTTTAATTTAGAAATCTTGATCTTTCGAGGTAAGGGGATATTATTTTTTTTTTAAAATGATATTATTTCTTCAATATCATTATCTTTGAAATATTGATCTGAAGTTTTATCAAATTTGGAACTTTTTCATGTCGGGTTTACTATTCATGGGTTACTATTCATGAGTTACTATTCACGAGTTACTATTCAGCGAGTTCTTATTCATGAGTTCTTATTCACGAGTACTATTAATGAAGGCGTGAAGATGTTTTTTGTGGAATTTCTATCTTTTGGTGTCGGAGTTACTATTCACGTATCTGAGCACTATTCACGTATCTGACTATTCACGATACTTGATACTATTCAATAGAAAAATAAAATTTCTTCTTTTAAGTCAAAACATCTATTACGGATACTAACTTTCTGATTGTATCCATGTTTTGATCATTCTTGAATTTTACACCACTATGATTATTTTTGAGGTATTTTTGGGCGTGGATAAAACCAATACGAATCCTTAATCCTTAATCCTTGTCATTTTGTTTCCTTTGGATTCGTTTCTTAAAAAATATTTTCATCATCCTCGGTCTTAAATGATGATATTATTGAATATCTTTGGCACATGTAGTGCAAAGATGAATGATTTCTGAAGAATATCTTTGGTGCATGGTGCAAAGATGAGCAGTGTTGAGATGAACATGGCCAGATTGATTAATATCTTTGGCACATAGTGCAAAGATGAGCAGTGTTTAAATGAACATGACCAATCGATGAATATCTTTGGCTTTGTGGTGCAAAGATGAATATTTGATTCGGATGCATATTGATTGATGTTACGGGATAAAATATTGATGATGGTACATTAAATTCATAGATTATAGTAGATTTCATTCTCTACGTAACTCTTACATGAATTATTATTTCCATTGCGAATATTGATCTGAAACTTGTTGTCTATTGTATTCTATCGATCGATTTTTCCTGTTGAAGACTAACGATAATTTGTTGTATATTATCTTAGTCATAATATTCTTCTTTGGGCTAGTTGAGCTCACCCTTTTCCTTGTTGTTCCATTTTTCTTCTCGGGAGGCGAGAATGTAGCGAGTACTAGTCGGGGTATGGAATGAAGGTTCTAGAGAGAGTTGTTTAGTAGTCCTCACCATTTTGTAAAATAATGAATCAATAATTATGATGGGGATTTATTTGCGTGTGGATATTGTCTAGAAGACAATATTATATTTAAACTCACAATATATATATTATGCAGTATTTCACACGTCATTTGTATTATTGAAGTTGTAGTTTGTTTCTTGCCATGTATTTGGCGACTCGTGAATGGGTGTTGTGTATACCTATTTTGGGTATTTAGGGTTACAAGTTCGACTGGGGGAAGAAGGTTGGGTTGGTTAGGCGCGTTTTGGGCTAAATTTGAAACCTTTTGACTCCAAATTGATTTTTCTAAGCTAAAAATTTGACTTGTAACCTATAAATACATGATGTAAGGAATAAAATAAAGGGAGAATACATATATTAGACTAGATTAAACACTCCATTAAATTAGAATCAAAACCCTAGTTCTTAATTAGCCATTGAAGATTGAAGCAAATTGAAGAACATTGAAGATCAAGAGCAAGAGCAAGAGGGGAGCATCAGATTTGCTGACAACAGATTCTATTCTCTTCTCTTATCATACTTTTATCTTTTAATGTCTATTTAGTTGTGGATTCTTTGTTTTAAATCATTAATTATAAACTAACTCTTTTGTTAAGATTTCAATTGAACTTTTTATGGCTATAAATTAGTTATTTAATTTATTCCAATTATATGTGTGAAAGTGAGTTGTTTATCTTGCTTTATGCTTATTGATTAATTATCTGATCAGTAATTACTTTGTTACTCTAGAAGGAATTGGAAGAGGAATTGTAGGGTTAGAACTGGGCATGATATCATGTGACTTAGTTATTTACACAGTGAATAATTAGGTTTGTTAATAGAATGGAAATATCTGTTCACCGCATGTAACACATAAGGAATTGGGATTGTAACGAGTTTAATTCGATTGTTTGGATAGGAATATAGCAAAATAAATCTGGATTAAATAGAAGGCAATTGATCACTTAGAAAAGGGCTTTTGACATTTGAGAATTTCTGTTAACAATTCAGTAGATATAATAATTGGGGGAATTGGATAATTGATTTATAGTTTATAATTGGGGATATTGGAGTCTTAATCCTTATTTATTTGAGTTCAATCAAATCTTAGTTTTTTTATTTGGTTTATTTTAGAATAATTTCTTTTAATTGTTAATTTAGTTTTCTTAATTAGAAAAATCACAATTATTGGTTGTTTAAATAAAATTGATTTGGTTAAGAATTAGTATTTGGTAATTTTTATTAAATAATTCATCGTGGGAACGATACTCTACTTTCACTTTATTACTTGTTGACCGTGTTTACTTGCACGTATTCATTGATTGCGAAATCGATCAACAAGTTTTTGGCGTCGTATTGCATATAGTTAGTTATCTGCGTAGTAGTTCATTTTTTATGCGTTAGCATTGTGTTTTTTTTAGGTTGCATATAATACATGGTACTTATTTGAATATTCATATATGTGTTGCATTAGTATGTGTTCATGTAGTATAATTGCATTTTTTTTTGCATGAATCTGTGTGATCGGTTGGAGTGGTCTTAGCTCGGCCTATGATAAGATTGGTATTAAATGTTAACTTGAACAGTGTTGATAATTGATGATGAGTTCTAATTTTAATCATTATGATAATCTGAGCCTATTTGAAACTTATGTAACCGGTTAGCACTTAAAGTTTAACTGTTTTAATCCACTTGGTTCAAGGGTTTCATAATTTGTTTTTGAGGGAAAATCATTGTTAAAATTTAAGGAAATTAGTGAACTGGCGGTAAAGGTTGGAATGACGTAAAAGCTTGAGTTTGGGGGAATTTATGGGATATATATATTACAAAAAGAAAAAAAAAAAGAAATGATGAAAAGAGAAAAAAAATTTAGAAAGAAAGAAAAAAAAGAATAAACACCATAGCGTGTTTATCTAGTTTTGTGGCCTTTGTTACTTGAGTAAGTAAGCCCGAGGGGATTGTCTTTACACCTAGCACCCTAAGGTCTTACTGGCTTAGGAGTCGTTGGTCGAAAGCTCATTAAGGTAGCACTGAAAAGCCTAAGGGAATAAGACATTGCTCAGCCATGAGAAAAAAAAATTAATAAAACACGAGAAAGAGCAAAAATGCCCTCGTAATTGAATAAGAGTATAAATAAATCTTGTATTTACCTTAAGACTTGGTAATTGCTTAGTTTTACCCGAAGTTGTCATGTTCACAAAAGTAATTGAATTGGAACTGAAATTTTCCTTCTAAGAAGTTTGTTATGTGATTATCTTGAATTGTGGTTGGTTAGAATGGTTAACAAGCACACACGCACAACATGGGTGATGACAGATTTGGATTGACTAATTGGTTAGAGTTATGAATTTTAACTTGATTGGATATATTGTTTGAGTATCATTGGTATCTTTGAGGCCTGTTGCTATATATCATACTGATTTATTACTCGGTTCGTAGGTATATTAGGAAGTAGATCATGCATATGCATTCATTTAGTTGAGTTATTTTGTTTATTTTTAGTTCTTTTGTGTTTTTGCTTGAGGACAAGCAACGGTTTATGTTTGGGGGTATTTGATGAATGGGTAATATACCCATGAATTGGATACATTCGGGCTTAATTTATTGTTGTTCTCAAGTCTTTTAGATTAGTTTTTAAGTGTTTAAGTCTATTCAAACATGTTTTATGTTATTTTGTAGGAATTGGGACAAAAGTTTCTTGGATCGACGTTTGGGGTGGCTAGATTCGCGTTTTTGGCTTGCCATTTATACAGCAGTCACTTCAAAGCCTATTTGAGTATTGGTACAAACCTTATTTCGAAACACTTAAAGAATAAAAGTTGTAGATCTACGTCTCCTCTTTCCGGATCATCTTGAATCATCAAAATCGGAGTTCGAACGAAGAAGTTATGGCCATTTTCCCAAAGGGCGTCAGAGAAGAAAAAGTCAGAACATGTGGCAGCGCCGGGGCACCCAAAATAGGCCTGTTGTAAGACCCCGAAATTTTTAAATAAAAAGGAATTTCCTTTATTTATTATTTTGAAATAGTAAGGGTTGATTTGATTAATGTGGATAGTTAAGGGTTAAATACGCAAATATTTCAAAATAAGCAAGTGGTTATAAAATATTCATTGTTGTTGGGGAATATTCGTTTGGTCGTGGAATATTCGTATTTGGCCGGGAATATTCGTGCGACGCAGTAGCAGCCATGTGTAAATTCCATAACTTGAAGCGATTGGATGAAGAAAACGACAAATATAAGTTGTTTTTAAATAACTAGTAGTTATTACCAAGTAATATCTTGTTGGAATACCCGTGGTTAAAACACACTAATACGCTGTTGTTGAATAAGTAGATACCAGTATTGCACCAATTATTGATTCTTACGTAAGAAGGCACTACTCAATAATGGTTACAGAATTAATCGCTCAGTATTTTATCGAGTTAATAATTGTCAAGCGTTGATATTTTATATTGTCGTTGTTTTTGATAATTGTCATTACACAAAGATTTTCATTATCGAAGCAATAATTCATATTATCTCAATAATATTATTAGATAACATTATTGGCAATGTCTAGAAAGTTACTCTAAGGAGAGGTTTGGTCACCTAATTGCGCCAAGATGAAGAAATTCTTATCGAAAGCCCCTCTTTCCTGAACCCGCCTGGTCATCAATATTGTGATTCAGAATATTATTTGTGAATAATTAATTATTGATTTATATGATGAGGAAAATATTGATTTTATGTGGATATAGATGGAGAAAATTTTTAAAATGACAATTGTTGAAAATTAATATTTTATCTTTTTTCTCTCGATAAAATAATTCATTTAAATATATTATTTTAATAATATATTAATCTATGATATTTTTACAACGAATGTGGGATATATGAGTATACGAGGAGGAAGAGTATTTTTGTTGCAATAAATGTTTAAAACATGTTAAATATGTCATGGACCCCATTTATTGATGAAATTTGATTATAACTGTAAAATTGCCCGCTTGTGGATTTCTTGCCAATTTCTATTTGGAATTTGGAAAAACTTTCTTCCGCAAAGTTGTAGAGAATTGAATTTCCTATAAAAACTCGTGAGATTGAATTTTCTCGATGAAAGGGCTATTTATTATGAATTATTGAAGTTCAAGTTCAAATAATTAATTTTGAAGTTTTAAATATTTTAAATAAGAAAAACGTTTTTTTTGAGTTAGGAAAAGGTGAGTCACTCTTGGTGGTGATGATTTGAATCGATTTGGGTGCGTAGAATTTAATAAATATATATTAATATTTTATTAAATTTTCTGCTTTAATGTTCTAAGCAATTTCTATAAATAGGTGCTTAGGTTAGAATTGAAAATCACACCGTAAATCAAGTTTTCTCTCTATATTATCGAGCGTATTCTTGTGAGTATTTTGAGTATACTTTGAGTATTGCTATACGTTGCAAGTCCAAGTCATAGCTTATATCCTGTTTTTTAAATTTAAGTACCGATCTTTCGAGGTAAGGGATGTTATTTTCTTCTCAAATGATATTATTTCTTCAATATCATTATCTTTGAAATATTGGTTGGAACTTTTTATCAAATTTGGAACTTTTTCATGTCGTAGTTACTATTCATGAGTTACTATTCACGAGTTACTATTCATGAGTTACTATTCACGAAGTTACTATTTATGAGTTACTATTCACGAAGTTACTATTCACGAGTACTATTATTGAAGTGTGAAGATGTTTTTGTGAAATTTCTATCTTTTGCGTGTCGAGTTACTATTCACGATATATTCAAGATACTATTATTCACGATATCTGATTATTCAATCAAAAAATAAAATTTCTTCTTTTCGTCTAAAATATCTATTCGGATACTAACTCGATTGTATCCATGTTTTGATCATTCTTGAATTTTACACCACTATGATTATTTTTGAGGTATTTTTGGACGTGGATAAAACCAAGTACGAATCCTTAATCCTTAATCCTTGTCATTTTGTTTCACCGGATTCGCTTTTTAAAAAAATATTTTTCATCATCCTCGGTCTTAAATGATGATATTATGGAATATCTTTGGCACTGTAGTGCAAAGATGAATGATTTCTAAGAATATCTTTGGCCTCAGAGTGCAAAGATGAATGATTTCAAGAATATCTTTGGCCAGTAGTGCAAAAGATGAACAGTGTTTTAAATGAACATGACTAATCGATGAATATCTTTGGCTCAGAGTGCAAAGATGAATATTTGATTCCGTATGTATATTGATTGATGTTACTGGGGATAAAAGATAGACGATGAACTTTTAAATTCATACATGTAAGATAGTAGTTTGCATTCTCTACTTAACTCTTCTAATGAATTATTATTTCATTACGCGAATATTGATTTAAAATTTGTTGTCTATTGTATTCTATTATATTTTTCCTGTTGAAGACTAACGATAATTTGTTGTATATTATCTTAGTCATAATATTCTTTATCGAGCTAGTTGAGCTCACCTTTTCCTTTTTGTTCCATTTTTCTCGTGGAGGCGAATATAAAGCGAGTACTTAAGCTCTGGGTATGGAATGAAGGTTTTAGAAAGGGTTGTTTAGTAGTCCTCACCATTTTGTAAAATAATGTATCAATAAATGTGATGAGGATTTATTTGAGTATAGATATTGTTTAGAAGATAATATTTGTATTTAAACTCACGCTTTTATCTTTTGTAATAATAAAGTTGTAGTTGTTTACGTACTATGTATTGACAACTCGTAATGGGTGATGTATACCTATTTTGGGGCGCCACGCTTGGTATCGAGCTTAGGGATATGATCTCTGGTGAGATCGGGAATAGAACTAGGAGGGAGAGACGAGTAAATCCTTCGCTAGTGTGTCCTACCTAAGCTTATTTGTTAGTTGGTCAAGATATAGGGATATTATGTGATATATTGATTTCCTTAATTAACCCTTGTTTTATGATAGTATTTGAGAATGTCGAATCGAGAATATTAACAATGGAAATGAGACCGTGGAGATGCCTCATACTCACCAACGAGGAGAGAACGTGTAACAGTCGGCAATGTTCCTCCCGTGAACAACACCATTGAGCGCGATGATGAACGAGGGGATGTTTAGAAGTTTTTTGCGCTTCATGCAAAATCGATTTATGGAAACTCGTGTTCAAAATACAGGAGGAAATGATAGCAATTCACGGGTTGTCACAACCAAGCAGCTTCAAAGAGTCAGGACCACCGTAATTTAAGGGAAAGCCGATCCGATCATGGCGGAAACATGGGTCAAACAAATTACCAAGATATTCGATGTCTTGGGATGCACGGTGAACATGAAGGTTCCATTCGCCACCTTTATGTTCCGTGGGCGATCACTGGTGTGGGAGTCTGTGAAGCGTACCCATCCACCGCGCACTCAAAGATGTCTTGGGGAGACGTTTAAAAACTATTTAATGACAAATACTTTCCTCGAAAGTGTTCGCTATATGAAGGAAGTGGAGTTCATCGATTAGAGCAAAACAACACGACGGTGTCTCAAAGACGAGGCAAAGTTTGCAGAGTTATCCAGGTTTGCACCTCATTTGGTGGAGAATGAGGAACGATGACGCGGATGTTTCTTAGAGGTTTGAAACCCACAGACACGCCAAGATCTCATTTCTCATAAATTTTCTCTTTATTCGGATGTTGTAAACATGGCTCAATTATTAGAGCGAGATAACGAGTACGGCTAACCGAGAGACCACAACCAGGATCGTATCGTAGATAGTAGTCAATGAATAATGATAACCTCATGGAGAAAGAAACAGACGGACAAAAATGGTTACCACTCGGTGGTAATCATAGCCATGAAAATAGAAGAAGCGAGTCGAGGAGATTTTAAAAAGAGGAGATTTAACAACGACCATGTGAAGACGATCAAAGGCCGGCAAAAGAATCGGTTCTAAGGGAGGAGAACGACCACCGGTCATATGTTACAAATGCGAAAAGAGGGACATATCGGTCAAACCCGCCCACAACAGCTCAAGGTATGCTATAATTGTGTGAAAGGAAGGACATATCGCCGAGATCAGACAATGAGCGAAACCTAGTTCAATGGGGACGTGACTTTCAAAAGATCCCGAAAAAGTCAAAGTCAACGATTCCTGGGAAGAGCGCTTGTTGTGATCGGTCATAATGCGAGGAACCCAAACGAGGTGATCACGGGTAAGCTATTTATAAATTCTTGCGAAGTTTATACCTTACTTGATACCGGTGCTACCCATTCATTTATTTCTCCCGCTTGTGCTCAACGCTTAAACTTGACTCGGAGAAATTAGACTTTGACCTATCTCTGTGGAAACTCCGCTTGGGAGAAACTTTCATCACATCCACCGCTTATAAATCTTGTCCGATTCAAGTTGGCACCATCACCTTACACCGTGACCTTATCTCTTTAAAGATACTTGCTTTTGATGTGATTTTAGGGATTGATTGGTTAACTACTCATCATGCCAAAATTGATTGTTTTCGTAAGGTTGTTAGTTTTCATATTCCTAACCAACCTTGTTATGCAATTCAAGCAACTAAACCATTAAAATCAATCAATCGTCATATCTAATCACAAAGCTATTCGCTTATTGAAAAACGGATGTCAAGCTTTCTTAGCCCATGTTATGGATTTGAATAAAGACACGCCAAATTTGAATAATATTCCCATCATGTTATTGACTTTCCCGACGATTTCAAGAACTTCCTTGCCTACCCCGTAACGTGAAGTTGAATTCTTTATCGATCTTGAACCCGGTACAAAGCCCATTTCTAAAACCCCATATCGAATGGCTCCTATTGAACTTCAGAGTTAAAGGTCCAACTACAGTGAATTGTTGGACATCGGTTTCATTCGGCCTAGTACATCTCCTTGGGGTGCTCTGCTTTATTCAGTAAAGAAGAAAGACGGGAGTATGCGACTTTCAGATTGACTATCTGAATCAACCATGTCACCATCAAGAATAGGTATCCTCTACCTCGTATTGATGACTTGTTTGACCAGCTTCTGAAGGCACAATTCTTTTCAAAATCGATCTTCGCTCGGATATCATCACCAAGATTAGAACCGAGGATATTCCAAAGACCGCTTTTAGAACTTCGATGACGGGCATTATGAATTCTTAGTGATGTCGTTCGACCGACTAATGCTCTTGCGCTTTTCATGGATATGATGAACCGAGTATTCAAGGAATATTTGGATCAATTCATTGTTGTCTTTATTGATGACATCCTCATATATTCCAAAAGACGGAAGATCATGAGCACCATTTGAAGTCGGTACTCCAAAGGCTTCGTGAAAACCAACTATATGCCAAATTGAAGAAATGCGAGTTCTCGCTTGAGGAAGTAGCATTCCTTGGGCGCGATGGTGTCGAAACATGGAGTATCTGTTGATCCGGCCAAGATTGAAGCAATATAAAGTTGGAGCAACCAAGTCGGTGGATCAAGTACGTAGCTTTTTGGCTTAGTGGTTATTATCGGAGATTCGTGGAAGGGTTTTCTCGAATCGCTACTCCATTAACTCATTTAACTCGGAAGGATACAAAATTCGCTTTGGAGCGAAGAATGCGAGAAAAGTTTCAAGAGCTTAAGAGGAGACTTATTTCTTTTGTTTCTAACAATACCATCCGGTTCGGATGGATTTGTTATCTCAAACGATGCTTGCGAGCAAAGGGTTAGGATGTGTTCTCATGCAACGGGGGAAAGTCATAGCTTTATGCCTCGCGACAACTTAAAGAGTATGAGAGGAATTATCCTACTCATGATCTGAGTTAGCGTGCCCGTTTGCCAAGCTAAAAGATATGGAGGCACTATCTATATGGGAGAAAGTGGAGATATATTCGCACTATAAAAGCCTTAAATATTTCTTCACTCAAAAGAACTCAACATCGCGGCAGCGATGACGCTTGGCTCGAGCTATTAAAAGACTACGACCACACTATTCAATACCATCCCGGTAGTTTAACGTGGTAGGCGATGCGTTGAGTAGAAGATCATATGCGAGAACGAAAAGTGCGATGATGTCAAGTATACGAATAGAACCAACTTTAATAGAAAAGTTAAGGTTTCTCAAGCCACCGATCCGAGCTGATGCGTATGAAGAAGAAAGTACAAGAAGGAGCTATTCCGCGAGAATTGATGAAGAAGGAATACTTGAGTCCACTCTAGACTTTTGTGTTCCTAACGACTCGATTTGAAGTACAAGATTATGATGGAGGCACACAATACGCCATTTGCAATCCATCCTCGGAAGTACTAAAATGTATCGTGATCTTCGGCATACATTTTGGTGGAACAATATGAAGAGAGATTGCAAAGTTTATCTCGATGTGTTTAACTTACCAAATGTAAAAGGCGGAGCATCTTGTACCTAAGGGTCCGTTGCAACCACTTGAGATTCGGAATGGAAGTGGGAACACATTACTATGGATTTCATTACGGGTCTTCCTACGGTTTCTCAAGGCATCAATGCTATTTGGGTTATTGTTGATAGATTAACCAAGTCCGCTCATTTCTTGCCGACACGGAGACTTATTCCCTTGAACGCCTTGCTAGTATGTACGTTGAATGAGATTGTTAGGTTGCATGGCATGCTCGTATCCATAGTTTTGATCGTGACCCAAGATTCACTTCAAGATTTTGGGTTAGCTTGCAAAAAAGCTATGGCGCAGTTTGCGATTTAGTTCGCATACCATCCCCAAACCAGACGAGACAATCGAGAGGACTATTCAAACTCTTGAAGATCTATTAAGACTCAGGTCCTAGACTTCAAGGGTAGTTGGGATATGTATTTACCATTGGTGGAATTCTCCTACAACAACAGCTTATCAAGCAAGTATAGGTGTGGCTCCATTTGAAGCATTATATGACGAAAATGTCTTTCTCCAATATGTTGGGATGAGGTGGGTGAAGCAACATTGTTGGGACCCGAAAGTTAAAGTGCATTGACTCACCAAAAAGATCCAAATGATTCGACAACGTATACAAACCAAGACAAGATCGACAAAAGAGTTATGCGGATCTTCATCGAAAGGACGTGGAATTTAATGTAGGGATCATGTATTGTTGCGAAGTTGCTCCATGGAAGGGAGTTACAAGATTTGGGAAGAGAGGAAAGCTCAATCCACGATTTATTGGTCCATTTCAAATTCTTGACCGAGTAGGAAATGTAGCCTATAGACTTGCATTACCTCAAGAGTATGTCTCGTGTTCATAATGTGTTTCACATATCCAGTACTTAAGAAATATGTGAAAGACCCAACCACGTTATTGAGTTAGAACCTGACGAGAGATAGTCAAGACTTAACGTATGAGGAGGTACCGTCAAGATCTTGGATAGGAAGGAGCATGTCCCACGCATGAAAGGTCATATCACAAGTTAAAGTTTTGTGGAGGAATCATGCTATAGAGGAAATGACCTCAGGAATTGGAAATCGGAAATGAAAGCGAGGTATCCTCACCTTTTCGAAACACTGTAGACGTACGCCAATTTCGAGGACGAAAATTTCATAAGGAGGGAGGTTGTAAGACCTCAAATTTTAAATAAAAGGAATTTCCTTTATTTATTATTTTGAAATAGTAAGGGTTGATTTGATTAATGTGGATAGTTAAGGGTTAAATACGCAAATATTTCAAAATAAGCAAGTGGTTATAAAATATTCATTGTTGTTGGGGAATATTCGTTTGGTCGTGGAATATTCGCAGATCGGGAATATTAAAATGCGGCCACAAATGACCATGTGTGGCCCCATAACGGAAAGTGATTGGATGAAGAAAACGACAAATATAAGTTGTTTTTAAATAATTGGCGTAGTTGTTATTCAGATCATCTTGCTGGAATAACGGTGGTTAAAAACACACTAATACGCGTTATTGAGCGGTAGCATACCAGTATTGCACCAATTATTGATTCTTACGTGAAGAAGGCACTACTCAATAATGGTTACACGAATTATTCTTGCTTCAATTTTATTGAGTTAATAATTGTTGCGTTGATATTTTATATTGTCATTTGTTTCAATAATTGTCATTACACGAAGATTTTTCATTATCGAAGCAATAATTCATATTATCCTAATAATATTATTAGATAACATTATTGGCAATGTCTAGAAAGTTCTGCTAAGAAGAGGTTTGGTCACCTAATTGCCTGCCAAGAAGAAGAAATTCTTATTAGAAAGCCCCTTTCCGGGACCGCACTCGTTGTCATATTGTGATTCTCAGAATATTATTTGTGAATAATTAATTATTGATTTATATGATGAGGAAAATATTGATTTTATGTGGATATAGATGGAGAAAATTTTAAAATGATAATTGTTGAAAATTAATATTTTATCTTTTTCTCGATAAAATAATTCATTTAAATATATTATTTTAATAATATATTAATGGTGATATTTTACAACGAATGTGGGATATATGAGTATACGAGGAGGAAGAGTATTTTTGTTGCAATAAATGTTTAAAACATGTTAAACATGTCGGTGGACCCCATTTATTGATTTGAAATTTGATTATAAACAGTAAAATTGCCCGTTTGTGGATTTCTTGGTCAATTTCTATTTGGAATTTGGAAAAACTTTCTTCGCAAAGTTGTAGAGAATTGAATTTCCTATAAAACTCGTGAGATTCAATTTTCTGATGAAAGGGCTATTTATTATGAATTATTGAAGTTCGAATCTCAAAATAATTAATTTTTGAAGTTTTAAATATTTTTAATAAGAAAACGTTTTTTTGAGTTAGGCAAGGTGAGTCACTCTTGGTGGCTGATGATTTGAATCAGATTTTGGAGTGCGTAGAATTTAATAAATATATATTAATATTTTATTAAATTTTACGCTTTATTGTTCTAAGCAATTTCCTATAAATAGGGTGCTTAGGTTAAATTGAAAATCACACCGTAAATCAAGTTTTCTCTCTCTATATTATCGAAATGTATTCTTGTGAGTATTTTGAGTATACTTTGAGTATTGCTATACGGTGCAAGTCCAAGTCATAGCCTATATCCTGGTTTTAATTAGAAGTCTTGATCTTTCGAGGTAAGGATGTTATTTTCTTCTCAAATGATATTATTTCTTCAATATCATTATCTTTGAAATATTGGTTGAACTTTTTATCAAATTTGGAACTTTTTCATGTCGGGTTACTATTCATGAAGTTACTATTCACGATTACTATTCATGAGTTACTATTCACGAGTTACTATTCATGAGTTACTTATTCACGAAGTTACTATTCATGAGTACTATTCATGAAGTGTGAAGATGTTTTTTGTGGAATTTCTATCTTTTGGTGTCTGAGTTACTATTCACGATACTGGACTATTCACGATATCTGGTACTATTCACCTAAAAAATAAAATTTCTTCTTTTCGTCTTCAAAATATCTATTCCGGATACTAACTCTGATTGTATCCATGTTTTGATCATTCTTGAATTTTACACCACTATGATTATTTTTGAGGTATTTTTGACGTGGATAAAACCAAGTACCGAATCCTTAATCCTTAATCCTTGTCATTTTGTTTCAATCGGATTCGCTTTCTTTAAAAAAAAATATTTTCATCATCCTCGCCTTAAATGATGATATTATGGAATATCTTTGGCCCATGGTGCAAAGATGAATGATTTCTTAAGAATATCTTTGGCCTCAGTAGTGCAAAGATGAATGATTTCTGAAGAATATCTTTGGGGTCAGAGTGCAAAAGATAAACAGTGTTTAAATGAACATGACTAATCGATGAATATCTTTGGCACAGTAGTGCAAAGATGAATATTTGATTCGTATGTATATTGATTGATGTTACAGGGATAAAAGATGACGATGAACTTTTAAATTCATACATAGAAGATAGTAGTTTGCATTCTCTACTTAACTCTTCTAATGAATTATTATTTCATCATGCGAATATTGATTTAAAATTTGTTGTCTATCAGATTCTATTATATTTTTCCCTCATTGAAGACTAACGATAATTTGTTGTATATTATCTTAGTCATAATATTCTTTATCGAGCTAGTTGAGCTCACCCTTTTCCTTTTTGTTCCATTTTTCTCAGGAGGCGAGAATATAGCGAGTAATGCAGTGGGGAATTATGGAATGAAGGTTTTAGAAAGGGTTGTTTAGTAGTCCTCACCATTTTGTAAAATAATGTATCAATAAATGTGATGAGGATTTATTTGAGTATAGATATTATCTAAGATAATATTTGTATTTAAACTCATGAGTTTCTTGTTGTAATAATAAAGTTGTAGTTGTTTACATGCCGCTATGTATTGACAACCGGGAATGGGTGATGTATACCTATTTTGGTGGAGTCTTAATCCTTTATTTTGAAGTTAAATCAAATCTAGTTTTTTTTATTTGATTTATTTTAGAATAATTTCTTTTAATTGTTAATTTAGTTTTCTTAATTGTGAAAATCACAATTATCGGGTTGCTTAAATAAAAATTGACCTAAGAGTTAGTATTTTGTAATTTTTATTAAATAATTCTCGTGGAAATCTACACTGGTCATAGATATTTATCGATCGGAAATCGATGTGGCGTCAGATATATTGATTTAAGAATTCATTTTTTTTATGCCAATTAACCATTCATACTTGTTTAGATGTTCATGTAGTATAATCATTTTTTTATTTTTTCGAATTGAGAATATTAACAATTCAGTTTTTACTTATGATAAGATCAGGTAATAAATGTTAACTCGAACAAAGGTTGATAATTGATTTATGATTCTAATTTTAATCATGATGATAATCTTGAGAAACTTATGTAACCTGGTAGCTACTTAAAGTTTAACTGCTTTTAATCCACTCGTTCAAGTGGTTTCATATGTTTCCTCACGGAAAATCTTTGTTAAAATTTAAGGAAATTAAGGAACTCTATGATAAAGGTTGGAAATGACCAACGAGTTTGGGGGGGAATCTATGGAATATATATTACAAAAAGTGGAAAAAAAAAAGGATTGAAAGAGAAAAAATCCTAACCACGGCATGTTTGTCTAGTTTCAGGCTTGTTACTGAAAAGTAGCAAGTACTGGATTGTCTTTACACATATAGCTCCTAAGGTCTAAATCGGCTTAGAGTCGCTTGGTCTAAAGCTCATTAAGGTAGCACTAAAAAAGCATAAGGAATACGAATATTGCTCAAATATAAGAAAAAATGAATAAAACACGGTAGAAAGAGCAAAATGCCCTCGTGATTGAATAATAAGAGTATAAATAAATCCTCAGATTACCTTTAAGACTTGGTAATTGCTTAGTTTTACCCGAGTTATCATGTTCATAAAAGTAATTGAATTGAACTGAAATTTTCCTTCTAAGAAGTTTGTTATGTGATTATCTCGAATCGCGTCGATTTGGTTAGAATGGTTAATAAGCACACATGCACAATAATGTGGTAATGACAGTTTGGATTGACTAATGGTTAGAGTTACGGATTTTGACTTGATTGATATATTGTTTGTGTCTATTCAAACATGTTTTATGTTGTTTTATAGGAATTAGGACAAAAGTTTCTTGGATCGATGCTTCGGGTGGCTAGATTCGCATTTTTGGCTTGCCATTTACACAACATTCACTTAAGAGCCAATTTGAGTATTGGTAACGGACTTTTATTTCAAATACTTGAAGAATGAAAGTTGTAGATCTATGTCTCCTCTTTTCCGGATCATCTTGAGTCATCAAATTTGAGTTCGAACGAAGAAGTTATGGCCATTTTCCCAAAGGACGCCGTAGAAGAAAATGTCGAATACGTGGCAACATCGGCGCCCCAAAATAGGTTTTTATGCCTAGCGCCGCAAGCGCTGAGGGAGGGAAGACCGCGTTCAAAGACTGGGCAATCGGGCACCGGGGAAAATGTTGGGTTACGCCTGGACGATTTTTGGGCGAATTTCGACACCTTTTTGACTCTAAATTGATCGAGTTTGTTCCTAAGCTAAAAATTGACTCAGAACCTATAAATACATGATGTAAGGCATAAAATAAAGGAGAATACATAGATCGACTAGATTAAACACTCCATTAAATTAGAATCTAAACCCTAGTTCTTAATTAGCTATCAAGATCAAGCAAATCAAGAACACTGAAGATCTGGAGCAAGAGCAAGAGGGGAACATCGCATTTATCGACAAAACAGATTCTATTCTCTTCTCTTTATCATACTTTTTATCTTTTAATGTCTATTCAGCCAGGGATTCTTGGTTTTAATTCATTAATTATGAACTAACATTTTTATTAAGTTTTCAATTGAACCTTTATGGCTATAAATTAGTTATTTAATTTATTCTAATTATTTATGTCAAAGTGAGTTGTTTATCTTGCTTTACGCTTATCGGGAATTATTATCCGATCAAGAATTACTTTGTTACTTGTAAGAAATCAAGAGGAATTTAGGGTAGAACCGCGTATGATATCATGTGACTTAGTTATTTGCATGTTGAATAATTAGGTTTATGAATGTAATGGAAATATCTATTCGCCCATGATGTAAATAATATAAGGAATTGGGATCAAACGAGTTTAATTCAATTGTTTTGCATGTAAATATAGCAAAATTAATCGATTAAATAGAAGGCAATTGATCACTTGAAAAGGGCTTTCGCATTTGAGAATTCCTGTTAACAATTCAAGTAGACATAATAATCGGGATAATCGGATAATTGATTTATAGTTTATAATTGGGGATATCGGAGTCTTAATCTTTATTTTCCCGAATTCAATCAAATCTTAGTTTTGTTTATTTGCTTTTTTTACTAATCTCTTTTTAATTGTTTAATTTAGTTTTCTTAATTAGAAAATTCATTAAATGATAATTTGTAATTGTTTAAAATAAAATTGATTCGTTAAGAATTAATTTGACAATTAGTATTTGCAATTTTATTAAATAATTCCTCGTGGAATGATAATTCACTTCACGGCTTCAACTTTATTTTACTTGTTTACCGTGCCATACTGAGTAATTTGATTCATTCATTATCGCGTTAAATCATCAACAAGTTTTTAAGTGACTCACCTAATGGAATTAATTTAATAATTATTTACCAATATTAATTTTAAGTTTCCGTAATCAAATTAGTCTTAATTTAAACATTTTTGCGCTTGTATCGGCTTTTATTTTTAATTTCTCTTATATTTCTCTCATTTTAGGTACCATGAATGAATTTTTATATCAATGGCCATACACGCTATCGCTCATGGCTCAACCAAGGGAAACAGGTTATCGCAGATTAATGGCAAGAATCAATCGATTTCTACAGACTACAAACATCTCTATAGAGCCAATATCAACATCGAGGCAAAGTCTTCAAGACGCGGTCGAAATGAGGCTCATCGCACTATCAACAGAGCGGTTAATTTTTTCATGGATGGCATCAAGAATCGACTAAAAACTCAAATTTATGGAAACAGAGATCCATACTCATCAAGATCAATTTTATGCTCCACCATTTGTCCAACTTTCAAAAGATTGAGCTTTGTAAGACAGTGTCCCAATAGCTAAGAATATGGATAACATGGAGTCCACCATCCACACAACAAGTTTCTCCAACGACGATGAGCTAATTTTTGATAAGCAGTCCAAATGCACCTTCTCCACCAAACCAAGAATCAAATGCCCAATGGAAGTCATAAGTCACTTAGATTGGTATTAAATGTTAACTCGTTAACTCATAGCGGTGTTGATAATTACGATGAGTTCTAATTTTAATCATGATGATAATCTGAAGTTCTGTTTTGAAACTTATGTAACCTGCTATCACTTAAAGTTTAACTATTTTAATCCACTTGGTTCAAGGGTTTCATAATTTGTTTTTGAGGAAAATCTTTGTTAAAATTTAAGAAAATTAGTGAACCTGCAAGTAAAGGTTGGAAACGACGTAAAAGCTTGAGTTTGGGGAATTCTATGGATATATATATTACAAAAAAAAAAAAAAGAAAAAAGAAATGATGAAAAGAGAAAAAAAAAAATCCAAAAAGAAAGAAAAAAGAATAAACACAATGGCGTGCTTGTTTAGTTTTTGTGGCCTTTACATTTTAGTAAGTAAGTCTCGAGGGGATTGTCTTTGCACCTAGCTTTAAGGTCTTAATAGCTTGCAGTCGTTGGTCGAATGCTAGTTAAGGTAGCAATCGAAAAGCCTAATGGAATAAGACATTGCTCGGCCCATGAGAAAAAAAATGAATAAAAACACGAGAAAGAGCAAAAATGCCCTCGTGATTGAATAAGAGTATAAATAAATCCTCAGATTACCTTAAGACTTGTAATTGCTTAGTTTTTAACCGGAGTTGTCATGTTCACAAAAGTAATTAAATTGAACTTAAATTTTCCTTCTAAGAAGTTTGTTATGTGATTATCTTGAATCGGGTTGGTTAGAATGGTTAACAAGCACACACGCACAACATGGGTGATGACAGGTTTTAGATTGACTAATTGTTGTGAGTTATGGATTTTGACTTGATCGATATATTGTTTGAGTATCATTGGTATCTTTGAGGCCCGTTGTTATATATCATAATCGATTTATTACTCGGTTACGTGAGGTATATTATGAAGTAGATCATGCATATGCATTCATTTAGTCGAGTTATTTTGTTTATTTTTAGTTCTTTTGTGTTTTTGCTTGAGGACAAGCAACGGTTTATGTTTGGGGGTATTTGATGAATGAGTAATATACCCATGAATTGGATACATTTGGGCTTAATTTATTGTTGTTCTTAAGTCTTTTAGAATAGTTTTTAAGTGTTTGTGTCTATTCAAGCATGTTTTATGTTGTTATGTAGGAATTGGGACAAAAGTTTTTTGGATCGACGTTTGGGGTGGCTAGATTCGCGTTTTCGGCTTGCCATTTACACAGCAGTCACTTCAGAGCCAATTTGAGTATTGTTAAGGACCTTATTTCGAAAAACGTAAAGAATGAAAGTTGTAGATCTATGTCTGCTCTTTCAGGATCATCTTGAATCATCAAAATCGGTGTTCGGACGAAGAAGTTATGGCCATTTTCCCAAAGGACGTCGAAGTAGAAAATGTCAGAACATGTTGCAGCACCGGGGCGCCCAAAATAGGCCTATGCCCAGCCGGGTGTTGGGGGCTCAGGTTACAAAGACCGCGCCCAAGTGTTGGGGCTACTGGGGAAGAGGTTGGTTGGGTCTGGACGCATTTTTGGGCGAATTTTGACACCTTTTTGACTCCAAATTGAATTGGATTTGTTCCTAAGCTAAAAATTGGACTTGTAATCTATAAATACATGATGTAAGGCATAAAATAAAGGAGAATACATAGATTAAACTAGATTAAACACTCCATTAAATTAGAATCTAAACCCTAGTTCTTAATTAGCCATCAAGATTGAAGCAAATTAAAGAACACCGAAGATCAAGAAAGCAAGAAAGCAAGAGGGAGCATCGATTTTCTCGACAACAGATTCTATTCTCTTCTTATCATACTTTTTATCTTTTTAATGTCTATTCGGGGCCAGAATTCTTGGTTTTAATTCATTAATATGAACTAACATTTTTATTAAGATTTTAATTGAACCTTTTATGGCTATAAATTAGTTATTTAATTTATTCCAATTATTTATGTCAAAGTGAGTTGTTTATCTTGCTTTATGCTTATTGATTAATTATCCGATCAATAATTACTTTGTTACTCTGAAGGAATTGGAAGAGAATTTGTGGTTAGAATCCTGGTATGATATCATGACTTAGTTATTTGCACAAATGAATAATTAGGTTTGTGAATAGAATGGAAATATCTCTGTCACGCATGTAACACATAAGGAATTGGGATCAGTATTGAGTTTAATTCAATTGTTTTGCATAGGAATATAGCAAAATTAATCTGGATTAAATAAAAGGAAATCGATCACTTGGAAAAGGGCTTTTGGCATTTGAGAATTCCCTCGTTAATAACAATTCAAGAGACATAATAGTCAGATAATTGATAATTGATTTATAGTTCATAATTGGGGATATTAGAGTCTTAATCCTTATTTACCTCAATTCAATCAAATCTTAGTTTTGTTTATTTGCTTTCTTTTAGACTAATCTCTTTTAATTGTTTAATTTAGTTTTCTTAATTAGAAAATTCACAATTTTCAATTGTTTAAATAAAATTGATTTGGTTAAGAGTTAGTATTTGGTAATTTTTATTAAATAATTCCTCGTGGGAATGATACTCTACTTTCACTTTATTACTTGTTGACCGTGTATTCTTGCACGTATTCATTGATTGTGAAATCGATCAACAAAGTCAGATTATATTCATAGAATTTATCCCGATTTTGCTTTCCTGGCTTCAGGGTTATCAAGCAAGGTTCATAAAATGGCTTGTTCCGGATCTCCTCCAATATCTTAGCTCGATCGGTATTGAGGGGGGTATAAACTTTGTTAACACTTCTATTCAGCAAGGGTGGTCAGCTACTGCCTGATCTTCCACTGTTATAGTTCTTCTTCCCCTAATTATCCGATCTCCCCTTATTATTGTCCGACTGTGCATAAGCCTGCTTGTCTCGATCCTTAGACTTTTCAAACGACTGTGAGTGTGGCTTGAAATTTCCCACGTACTTTCTCTTGTATGGCGATGAAACCCTTAGCCCAGTAGAAAGCTTCTGTTAGGAGGATTGATAACTAGGTCTTTCATTAGCTTTTTTGATTTCCCTATGTCCGCACTTCGCTGTGAATTATCCTAGAGCTTGTGTTGAGTTTAATTTTGCCACCGACCCCAGTGCCTCTCGAAACCTCTTAAAATACTGGCCGAGGCTATTATCCGAACGTTGCCTTACCTACATGAGAGAAGTAATGATCTTTCCTCGTCTTCTATTGCTCCCAAACCGAGCATGGAACTTTTCCCGAAGGTCACTCCATGAGCCGATCGATGCCGATACCGAGGTTCCCATCCATTCTCGGGCACTCGTTATCAAGGTCATAGCGAACATGTGACACTTTACGCAAAGATCTCAATGTCCGTAATAAGTTATAAGTCTATCGTACTCATCGATGGTCATATATGGGTCCCCTAATCCATTATAAGTCTCTATTAGGGCATCTTTTTCTTTGATCTACCGACCGATTAATTTCAGCGCGATCGGTGAACCGGGCGCATTTCAATGATATTCCCATTTGATTTTTGGCTGCCATCAACTTTTCAAATTCTATAACCCTTGTCAACGTCGGGATTTTTATTTGTCCTTTTCGTTACTTGTTCTTTTGGTGTTCTCATGTTAGGTGAGATTTATTTAAAAATAAGTGAAAAGGTCCCATATGTATCATGTCGACGATGGATCGCTAACAATGCTGCCATTTTTTTTATATTATTGTACCAACACAACCGAGAAAAGGTTTGCACATCGACCCAAAGTTGATGTGACATCGCTAAACGGTTCTAAGTGAAACCGAGATTCATTAGTGGTCTGGGGACTTGATTATGCAGAGGGAAGGTGTTAGGCACCCCCCGACATCCGTGTTACCACGGTGACCGCCACTTTTCAAGAAATTGTTATATGAATACGTGTGTGTGTGTGTGGGTTAATGTGCTATTATTTGGAAGTAGTGCGAGGCCTCGCTTGCACTCTATATATAAAGGGTTTGAATTTGTGTAAAAATTCAGTTTTAAACAAGATATGGCAATGATGTTTTATAAAAGAAGTTTTTCAAACCCTTGTGCTCAATAGTAATTGAGACCTTTTACACTCCCATTTTATTAAGTGTTCGGCTTGATTGTTTTTAATTTTTGAGATGCGAAGCATCTTCGAGAAAATAATGTACAAAATAGTGCCGAACTCCTCGTGGGTATGAAAACCATATGAGGAAATCCAAACACCGTGAATAAATTTACAAGCTGCTTATAGCTGAAAATGTCCATCACGGGAATCGAATCTAGATCTAGTAGATTGAATCTGTGATCACATGATTTCTAGGCTCACATGATGCCGCAATTGATTAAAAAGTAGTAACCAAGTATATATATATAAAAGCTGTAAATATATATATACAGACATGATCAGCCACCACGAAGCACCTCCATGGGGGGGGGGATCAGAAATGTAAATAAAGTTGTAAAAGCAATCAACCGCCACGGAGTAGACTCCAGGCGGGACAAAAAGTAAAGAAAGTTGTAAAGACAATCAACCGCCACGAAGTAAACTCCAGGTGAGATTAAATGTAAATATATATATATATATATTAAAGCAGTAAATGCTCCGGATATAATATCTAGGCTCATCGAATAGAGTTCGACACACAGTTTATATATATAAGTATATATATATATATATATTTATGGACTAACATTATCGATAGTCCATATATATATATATAAGTATATATATACAAATTGAAATGAAACCACGGACCGAAGTCCGGGCAAACACACGCAACACGACTCTCAACGTGAAGAATGGTGTGCAAAGATGAAGAGAAAGGCTTTAAAGTGTGTGAGAAGGCTTACAGTGGGCTGCCAAAGAAGACTTCTATAACTTTAAGTGGATGAACACTCAGCTCCCGTCGGTACAAATAGTAGCTATATGTGAGCTCACAAGTGTTTAAATTGAGAAAGCACTCAGTTTAGGGTGAGTATAGAGCAAATTTGGCAGGGCTTCTTCGCCTTTTTCTCTTATAAAATGGCCAACCCAAGCCCTATATTTATAGAGGGCTAGCCGCAGATGTACCTACGGCTGCCCGAGTTGCCCCAGGCTTTGCGGGTCCTGCTATCTCAAAGTACGTGCACACATGCACTGTAATGTCCGCTCGAACTTTCAGAATTGCAATCTGGGCATCCGAATGAGGTATGTAAGACCTATTTTGGACCTTCGTTGTTGAGAGTTACGCAATAACATGGGATTAGAGGTTATAATGGGTTAGGAAGATGGGACCATGCCCTCCTGGTCTTTAAGCTTCAAATTCTATCTTGTCATCTGTGTAATAGTCACCGGATTGGACCTCCTTGGTTCTTGTGGGACATTCACCGTGTTGGAATGTATGTATAAAAATGTTTTAGATGGTGCGATGTGGCGCCAAGGTGGCAAGATGACGACTTTGCCCTCACACACGTGTTATCTCCGATTTGGGGTGATAAAGTAGACTTGCTCGTGGTTATCTCGAGATTGATCGCTATAAGTGTTGAAGGTCCTCAATGTCATCTCCGAGGTGTGCCTTCTTCCGGTGTTATCTCCGAGTTTTGTAATGAAAAGCCGAGGTTAAAGCTAATTACATGCGATTGAAATAAGCATTTCGGGGTTATCTCCTAACTGCACTTTTGTGGTTATCTCCAAGGTTGGTAAATCGCTACTCATGATGTTGGACCTAGACCAAATATCTTGGGGTTATCTCCAGATGAATCTACCTTCTCCAAAGGAATTTCCATTATTGAATCGCATACCTCAAGGTTATCTCCGAGGTTGGAAATGATACTCCCAAGGTGTGTTCCGGTTGAGACCGAACCTTTCAGAAGAGTATCAGATCGGATATGAGCCGCCTTCCATGGTTATCTCTCGAAGACAAATCGCCTCCTACAACGTCGGTGGAGCAAAAATGTAAAATTTTGAGTGTTTACAGATGCCCTCTTTATCATATTCATGCAATGCAATGGCATGGATAGGATAAAGAATCTTAGACACTTGAAATGCAACAAGATAAACATAATGCTTATGTGCGTGAACATGATGCAAATGTATGATCGACGTGTGTTGGGTTATTATCCAACATGTTGGGGATGATTGCCATCCTCGTCATTTTTCTACCGGGATTGGCAATGATGACCAGATTAGATGTGTGATCCAAATATTTTAGGATGTTAACGCTAGGTTATCACCAAAGTCCTTAATCCTTGATAAAGACTTGATTCAAGATGTGCCCTCGTGTATGAGAGATTTGTGGGGATAAAGCTTTTTCTGCTTTGAGGATGTATATAATATATTCCATCATCGATCCTCCTCGATGATGCTGATCCTTCCTGGTTTGTATTTCCAGGACATATCAATGTTCTATTGGATTTACTGCCAACAGTATGTCTTGTCAAGGTTGCTTGACCTTCGCTGACGTGTGCATCAACGGAACATGTGTTGTAACCCCCGCCGGGGATCTGTTTGATCCTCGTTGACATGTACATCAATGGAACATGCGTTGTAACCCCCGCCAGGGATCTGTTTGATCTTAGTTGACGTGTACATCAATCTGAAAAATCATCGGATGGCTTCCGACACTTCATTGGATTTACTTGCCAACGGTTACAATGATGTCAAGGCTGCTTGACCTTTGTTGATATATGTGTCAACGGATGACATTGCATGATACCCCCACAGGGGATATGTACTTCGACATATGCAAACGCGCTGATGACCCCGAGGTTTTGAGAATGCGTGATGCCCCCGCCGGGGTTATGAGAATGGGTGATGCCCCTGCCGGGGTTGAGTACTGTAGAATGCATGATGCCCCCGTTGGGGATCTCTTCTTGAGACTGCGTGATTCCCCCGCCGGGGATCTGATTGAAAATTAGGGTGACGACCCTGAATTAGAGGCATTGGACCTATATAAGGTATTGCCGAGTGTGATTTGTAATAGCTGAGATTATCGGCATAGTGTGCCCTGTGCTCGGGCAAATACCAATGAGTGATGTGCAGACCCACGGCTTGGTCTGAGAAAACCAGGATTATAAGCTATTATGCTCAATCGCGTAGTGTTTTTATTCCTGATTTGGCTTTTTTCGGCTTATGAGAACTCTGTTGCAACTCGAACTGGATTTGAGACGGGGGGTGGAACCCACGTAGTGGTGCCAAGTAGTACATACCGCAGCAGAATTTCAGTGGACTGGACTATGACCGTGGCTACTACTAAATGCCCGTGATGTTGCTTTCATAAGTTATTTTCAAGTTGCGTCGGGAAGGAAATCTGAGAGCTCTTCTTCAGACTTCTGCCGAAGTTCGAAGGCCTTTTCAAAATTTCATCACCGTACAAGTGTTCTACATTGTCCTGGTAACGTATGCATGTCTTTTTTTCCAATTTTTATCCATTGGAAAATGACTTATCACATAAAATGCATCTAAACACATAGTAGTGAATATGCATGCTCAAATGACTTGATAAAAAATATTCAACATAGTAAATGTTAGTATTAAACCATGCTGAACATAATGATGTGAAAAAATTCGACTTTTGAGATAGTCAAATTGGCACTTTTTTCTGCTATTTCTTATCCTATTTGAAGATAAATGAGCAAAAGGTAAACTGCAAAGTAATCCTGATAATTAAACTACCCTTATGGATTGATGACTTTGACTTTTTAATGCATATAGTATGTATATGACTGTGGGCAGGTGTGTTACTAAATTGCCACCTAGTCATGCCTATGTGCATGTGGATAGTCCTATTTACAGAGGGGACCATTGCAAAATTTTCCAAAATGTAGGCATTGAATAGTCATGTATTTTTAACTCTACTGTAGACGTATGTTAAAGTGATGCATGAATGCATGTAGTCTAAAATGCATTTTGAAAAGAAAGCTCCAGGTTAGAAATTACCACACCCTTTCTGAGGTGATTTGGAGACTTTTGTCCAGATATTATGGATCCGAATCAGCCGAGTAGTTCCCGAAAGACCACTTCTGGTGTACTGAGGATGGCTTCTGAAGTGCCTCGACCCCGTTCTGTTAGACAGCCTCGTCGATTAGTGGAGGCGGTGAAACGTCCAGTCCATGTTGATGTGCCAGACGTCGAGGACGAAGAGGATGATGTTCTGACTGCGGACCCCGCTCTTGCTGCACATGTTCCCCGTAGGGACCTCCCGAGTATTTAGGTGGCAAACCCAGAGCTCCTGGGTGATTTGAGTCGACATCCCTCAATGTATTTGCATGCCAACGATGTATAACGTTAGATCTTAATCTTCCTTGTTTCCTATTGATGAGGAGAGTAAAGGATTTTGATGTCGATCCGCATTTCATGTAGTTTCTCGGCTTTACATAGCCTTGAGGGAACTGGTTCAGCATTCACTCCATGTACCAGGCTCTGCATCCTAACTATAGAGCGATTGTGCATGATTGGGGATTTGGGGCGTTCTTTTCCATCCTTCCCCGTCCTTGTCCCTGGGGTTACCTTAGGGTATTGTCTGAGCGCTTTTTTCACCAGACTCAATCACTCCATTTGCTGGAGTGTGAGGTGATGATGACACCGATGGATTGTCGGTTTATCACAAGTATGGAGTTTGGAGGGGCACCAGTGCCTTTCATGGCGGATATTATCCCAACTGCCGTCAGATCCTTGCTAGGAGTTCCAACGGAGGCGTTCAAGGGCAGGACCGTCTATACAGGTCCTTTGAGCATAGATGCTATGAGTGGGCTGTTGAGCGAGCCCATACCAGCTGATGTCAGAGTCAGGGATCACATTCTTTGGCGATTGTTCTTGATGATCATTAGAGGCTGCTTCATAGCAGACAACTCTTCTACGGTGTCGTTCGCTTTGATCAGCGCCACATGACATGTGGACCGTATAAGAAAGTATGATTGGTGTTCCTACACCTTTGCCTATTTCCTCAGGGGCATGTGTATGCGTTCGCAGGGCTTGACCGAGGCTTGGTTAGGATTCTACCCATTTCTGATGGTGAGTATTTCTCTTGTAATTTCCTATATGTAGGTTAAGAGTGTTTACGGAAAGCAGATGTTTGCCTTTATGTTGGCAGTTTTGGGCCTATGAGAGGCTTCCATGTTTACATCCTGTGAGTGTGTTAGGTTTAGATACTTATCCACTATTGGGTAAAATCTAATTACGCACAACATTTAAGTATACGTGGTCAACAAGTAATAAAGTGATAAGTTGAGTATCGTTCCCACAGAGAATTAGTTAACAAGAATTACCAAGTACTAACATATAACCAACTCAATCTTATTTAAACGAATGAATTTAATGTTATAAATTAAAATATTTAACTAAACTAATTCTAATTACCACTAATTAAAAATCGATTATGGAGATTTAAGATCACAACTTCACTTATTGCTTTATTTAAGTTAACACACTTCTCATCAATTATTTTCTATCTTGAATTGTTAATCAAGAACACTAAAGCGTATAAAACCACCTCTCGATGCATAATACTCATACTCACTCGCATCCACGGATGATAGAATTAAACAAGACACCCTAATTAACTAATCCACTATATCTCTATGTGAATTACAATTAAAAAGAATTTAAAGCACAAGTTCTCTATAAGATTACATATGGTAAAAGGCATATCTCTATCCTAAACACTTAATCATGAATTCCATCTATGCAGAAATCACAAACATATGCTATCAAGATAAGATCTAAATCAATACTTCATCTCTCGAGTTCATATAGATTATCACAGTAATTGATGGCCAATCAATTAAATAATTAAGTCCAAATCATAATAGACAATCCTCACAATAGAACATAATAATTGATAACGAAACATATTAAAATAAACTACACAATAAGATCCATTGTAATCTCAAACAAAGAATTAGTTCATGATTATTGAATTAAAACTAAGAATCCACAATTGAATACACATTAAAAGACAAAGATAGAAGAAGATGAGAAGATATAATCTATTGTCTTTAGATTTAAAGCTCCCTTCTCGCTCCTACTTTGAATCTTCAATGGTCTCAAAATTTCTTCAATCTCCAAATCTAATTAGAACTAGTATTTTGATCTAATCTACTCTAATCTAATCTAATGGAATCATATTTTCTCTCTAATCTCCCTAATCCCCCCTCTAATCCTTGTTATTCTCCTCCTTTTATAAGCCTTTTTTTATGTCTTTAAGTCCTCTTGGAAGTCCTTGAGTCAATTGGATCGAAACAATCCTTCCCGAACTCAAATTTGGCCAAAAATGCTTTTTTCTCGCGATACTCCATTTCCTGGCGGGGTCTAGGTTGTCAAGAGTTTGCCCCGTGAACTATGGTTCTATTGGCAAGCGGTGGTATGCCCGCCTGGTTTCATTTTCTATCACAGTATCCTCTGGTAAAACGTCCATAAAATTTAATTTGGGAGGAGTTATGGGGCCTGACACCTATCAAATCGAAGATATCGACGAGCTCTACAACTTTTATTCTTTGAGGATTTAAAAATTCTGGCCGGATGAAGGCTGAAATTGGGCTGGAAGTGACTTCTATGAAAATGGCTAGCCAAAACAGCGAAGTTCGACGTCCGTTGGTACAAAGATCATAACTCTTGCATCCGAACTCCGATTATAATGATTCAAGATGTTCCGGAAAACTACGAAAACGCTCTACAATATAAGCCAAGTTCTAAGCCAAAAACATGAAATGAACATTAAAGCCCAAACGATGTCCGATTTACTTTTCTTTGCGATTTCATACCAATTCTTTGTGATTCCTTACCAATAGTCGCTTACACCGCTCCCAAACATATAACCTACAAAATGAACACAAAATGCATGAAAAGTAACTAAGACACATGAATATAAACAACTAATTTAAGTAAAAGATACCGGATAAGTGTATATAAAATCCACTTATCAAATACCCCCAAACTTAAACCGTTGCTTGTCCCTAAGCAACACAACATAATGCAATGCAATGCAATGAAATGAAACTAATCTATATGCCTACGAATCAAGCAGTATTGATAGAATCAAATCTATTCACTCGGCCTTAGAGCAATCAAGCAAACATGACAATACTTCATATCAAAACCAATTAACAATTTCCTAGTCAATCATCAAGTCTTAAACTGTTATTACTGGTATAGTGCATGTGTGCTCCACAACAATGTTAACTGATATAAAATCAAATTTAACACTTAACAAGTCTCTTTGAAGGCATCATACAGTGTAAACTCAAGAAATCCAAAAACAAGCTAGATCCAACTAAGATCAAATAATTCCCAATATCGAGGGTCAACATGGGATACTTATGCTTTATTTTCATCTGCGGGGGCTTTTTTTTGCTCTTATTTCCCGTTTTATTCATTTTTTTTAGGTTATATACACATAGCTATGCAATGTCTTATTTCCTTAGGCTTTTCAATGCTACTTTAACGAGCTTTCGACCAACGACTCTCAGACCATTAAGACCTTAGGGCGTTAGGTGTAATGACAATCTTCTCGGGCTTATTTACTCAAGTAACAAAGGCCACAAAACTAGACAAGCACACCACGATGTTTATTCATACTTTTTTTTTCTTTTTATAGCTTATATACCCCAAATATTCCCCCAAACTTAGGTTCTTATCTAACTTTAGCCATCACTACTTATTCTTGTCATTCTTTCATTCAAACTAGCATTATCCTTTTGAATCCCATTATGTATCAATTTAAACTCAATCAATCAACAAGTTGTTTTCTTTGTGTTATCCTTATTATACCGCTTTCAAAACGAGAAAAAGATTCAATTCATAACAAGAAATCACATCAAAGCTCTAATAGTCAAGATTTATACTTGTCTACCCAATTCCAATCTCATCATCACCAAAACAAACCTGTATATATCAAACAAATTTAGACTCATGCAAGATGAACACAAGAATTAACAATTATTTTTGATTATTTTTATATTTTTTTAAACAAGAAACCTAATATAATGCTATTCAAACTATACTACTATGAAACTACTTATGTAGTTGTACTACATTAATGCAAACATAATGAACTTAAACTAAATTAACAATATATGAAAAATAACATAACATAAACATGAAACTAAAATACGATAAAGAACTAAACTAAACTCCCCCAAACTTAGCAATTACAATGTCCTCATTGTAAGAATATAGCGATAAGTAGAAGAGAACTTCCCATAATCAACTAAGTGTGTGGTGATGGCGGCGGACGATGATTTTCTTATCCATCAACCTCCAATACCATAATAAAGAGAGACAACATGGATTAGATTATAAGACATCATACAATTGTAAACTCAAGAAATCCAAAAACAAGCTAGATCCAACTAAAATCAAATAATTCCCAATATCGAGGGTCAACATGGGATACTTATGCTTTATTTTCATCTACGGGTGCCTTTTTTGCTCTTATTTCCCATTTTATTCATTTTTTAGGTTATATACACATAGCTATGCAATGTCTTATATTCCCTTAGGCTTTTCAATGCTACCTTAACGAGCTTTAACTAACGACTCCCAGCACCATTAAGACCTTAGAGGCGCTAGGTGTAAAGACAATCCCCTGGCTTACTTTTACTCAAGTATCAAAGGCCAAAACTAGACAAAGACACCACCACTGTTTATTCATACTTTTTTTCTTTTTCTTTTTTTTTTTTATAGCTTATATACCCTAAATATTCCCCCAAACTTAGGTTCTTATCTAACTTTAGCCATCACTACTTATTCTTGTCATTCTTTAATTCAAACTAGCATTATCCTTTAGAATCTCATTATGTATCAATTTAAACTAAATCAATCAACAAGTTGTTTTTACTGTGTTATCCTTATTATACCAGTTTCAGAAAAAGATTCAATTCATAACAAGAAATCACATCAAAGCTCTAATAGTCAGTATTATACTTATCTACCCAATTCCAATCTCATCATTGGACAAAACAAACTGTACATATCAAACAGCAAGGCTCATGCAAGATGAACACAATAACTAACTATTATTCTTGATTTTTTATTTTTATTTTTTTTAATATTTTTTTAAACAAGAAACTAAATATATTGCTATTCAAACTATACTACTATGAAACTACTTATGCAGTTGTACTACATGAATGCAAACATAATGAACTTAAACTAAATTAACAACATATGCAAAATAACATAACATAAACATGAAACTAAACATGCAATAAAGAACTAAACTAAACTCCCCCAAACTTAGCAATTACAATGTCCTCATTGTAAGAATATAGCGATAAGTAGAAGAGAACTTCCCTGTAATCAACTAAATGTTTGGTGATGGCGGCGATGGCGGCGACGATGATTTTCCTATCCATTGAACCTCCAATACTTGTAATTAAGAGAGACAACATGGATTAGATTATAAGACATCATACAGTGTAAACTCAAGAAATCCAAAAACAAGCTAGATCCAACTAAAATCAAACAATTCCCAATATCGAGGGTCAACATGGGATACTTATGCTTTATTTTCATCTACGGGGGTTTTTTTTTGCTCTTATTTCCCATTTTATTCATTTTTTTAGGTTATATACACATAGATATGCAATGTCTTATTCCCTTAGGCTTTTCAATGCTACCTTAACGAGCTTTCGACCAACGACTCCCAGACCATTAAGACCTTAGGGCGCTAGGTGTAAAGACAATCCCCTCGAGCTTACTTACTCAAGTAACAAAGGCCACAAAACTAGACAAGCACACCACGATGTTTATTCATACTTTTTTTTTCTTTTTATAGCTTATATACCCCAAATATTCCCCCAAACTTAGGTTCTTATCTAACTTTAGCCATCACTACTTATTCTTGTCATTCTTTCATTCAAACTAGCATTATCCTTTAGAATCCCATTATGTATCAATTTAAACTCAATCAATCAACAAGTTGTTTTTACTGTGTTATCCTTATTATACCAGTTTCAAACAGAAAAAGATTCAATTCATAACAAGAAATCACATCAAAGCTCTAATAGTCAGTACTATACTTGTCTACCCAATTCCAATCTCATCATTGGCAAAAACAAACTGTATATATCAAATGGCTAGACTCATGCAAGATGAACACAGTAACTAACAATTATTTTTGATTATTTTTTATATTTTTTTAAACAAGAAACTGAATATAATGCTATTCAAACTATACTACTATGAAACTACTTATGTAGTTGTACTACATTAATGCAAACATAATGAACTTAAACTAAATTAACAATATATGAAAAATAACATAACATAAACATGAAACTAAACATGCAATAAAGAACTAAACTAAACTCCCCCAAACTTAGCAATTACAATGTCCTCATTGTAAGAATATAGCGATAAGTAGAAGAGAACTTCCCTGTAATCAACTAAGTGTGTGGTGATGGCGGCGACGATGATTTTCTTATCCATTGAACCTCCAATACCTGTAATAAAGAGAGACAACATGGATTAGATTATAAGACATCATACAGTGTAAACTCAAGAAATCCAAAAACAAGCTAGATCCAACTAAAATCAAATAATTCCCAATATCGAGGGTCAACATGGGATACTTATGCTTTATTTTCATCTACGGGTGCCTTTTTTGCTCTTATTTCCCATTTTATTCATTTTTTTTAGGTTATATACACATAGCTATGCAATGTCTTATTCCCTTAGGCTTTTCAATGCTACCTTAACGAGCTTTCGACTAACGACTCCCAGACCATTAAGACCTTAGGGCGCTAGGTGTAAAGACAATCCCCTCGGGCTTACTTACTCAAGTATCAAAGGCCAAAAACTAGACAAGCACACCACGGTGTTTATTCATACTTTTTTTTCTTTTTCTTTTTTTTTTTTTTTTATAGCTTATATACCCTAAATATTCCCCCAAACTTAGGTTCTTATCTAACTTTAGCCATCACTACTTATTCTTGTCATTCTTTAATTCAAACTAGCATTATCCTTTAGAATCTCATTATGTATCAATTTAAACTAAATCAATCAACAAGTTGTTTTTACTGTGTTATCCTTATTATACCAGCTTTGTAAAAGATTCAATTCATAACAAGAAATCACATCAAAGCTCTAATAGTCAAGATTATACTTATCTACCCAATTCCAATCTCATCATTGACAAAACAAACCATACATATCAAGCAAATGAGGCTCATGCAAGATGAACACAATAACTAACTATTATTCTTGATTTTTTATTTTTATTTTTTAATATTTTTAAACAAGAAACTAAATATATTGCTATTCAAACTATACTACTATGAAACTACTTATGCGGTTGTACTACATGACGCCCCAAAATAGGTATACACAACACCCATTCTCGAAATCGCCAAATACATGGTACAAGAAACAAACTACAACTTCAATAATACAAATGTCGTGTGAAATACTATACAATATATACTCGTGAGTTTAAATATAATATTGTCTTCTAGACAATATCCACACGCAAATAAATCCCCATCATAATTATTGATACATTATTTTACAAAAATGGTGAGGACTACTAAACAACTCTCTCTAGAACCTTCATTCCATACCCCAAAAAATGACTAAGACTCGCTACATTCTCGCCTCCCGAGAAGAAAAAAATGGAACAACAAGGAAAAGGGTGAGCTCAACTAGCCCAAGAAGAATATTATGACTAAGATAATATACAACAAATTATCGTTAGTCTCCAACAGGAAAAACTCGATAGAATACAATAGACAACAAGTTTCAGATCAATATTCGCAATGAAATAATAATTCATAAAGAGTTACGTAGAGAATGAAATCTACTATAATCTATGAATTTAATAAATTCATCATCAATATTTTATCCTCAGAACATCAATCAATATTCATCTCAAATCAAATATTCATCTTTGCACTACAGCCAAAGATATTCATCAATCCACCATGTTCATCTCAACACTGCTCATCTTTGCACTAAAGGCCAAAGATATTCATCACCTACAATGCTGTTCATTTAAACACCGCTCATCTTTGCACTACAGCCAAAGATATTCTTCAGAATCATTCATCTTCAGCACTACAGCCAAAGATATTCAATAATATCATCATTTAAGACCGAGGATGATGAAAAATATTTTTAAAGAACGAATCCAAAGAAACAAAATGACAAGGATTAAGGATTAAGGATTCGTACTTTGTTTTATCCATGTCCAACAATACCTCAAAAATAATCATAGTGGTGTAAAATTCAAGAATGATCAAAACATGGATACAATCAAAGCTAGTATCCGTATAGAGATATTTTGACTTAAAAGAAGAAATTTTATTTTTCTATGAATAGTGCCGATACGTGAATAGTGTCAGATACGTGAATAGTGCCGATACGTGAATAAGAATCTGACACCAAAAGATAGAAATTCCACAAAAAAAACATATTTTCACGCTTCACTTAATAGTACTCGTGAATAAGAATCTCGAATAGTAACTCATGAATAAGAACTCGTGAATAAGAACTCATGAATAGTAACCCCGACATGAAAAAGTTCCAAATTTGATAAAACTTCAGATCAATATTTCAAAGATAATGATATCAAGAAATAATATCATTACGAAAAAAAAATAATATCCCTTACCTCAAAGAATCAAGATTTCTAAGGAAAGGCTCAAGTGATGTCAATGAAACTTGTACCGAATAAAGAACTCTCAAAGTATCTAAATACTCACAAAATACGCTCAATAATATAGAGAGAGAAAGAGAGAAAACTTGTTTCGTGTGATTTTCAATTCTAACTTAGCCTCTCTATTTATAGAAAATGTTAGCCCGCCAAGCAGCACTCGACTCAAGCTACACCATGGCTTTTTACTCGCTACTATTGCCACCCACCACATTTGAAATAAAATTCAGCACATTTTTTCACCAACCACAAGTGGGGCCCACTCAATTCTAGAATTTTCCACCAAAATCAATTATAAACCTAATTTCCTAATCCGACACCTCTTAAAATTCACAACAAATCATTCGCATGCATTTTTAATTCGCTCAAAATTTGTGGACATATACTCAACTTATGTATGTATAACATACCCAAAATTACTACAATCCAACTATTTGATTAAAAATTATAACCCCACAATATATCTCAAAACCCCGATTTGATTTTTAATACCTCCAATCCGATAAAATACCGATAAAACACCTCAACATTAATTTCTTCATTAATAACCACATAAATAAATCCATCATTTATATCCATATAAAATAAATATTTCTTTATCATATGAATCAATAATTAATTATTCACAAATAATATTACGTAATCACATTTATGACAACCAGTCGCTCCTCAGAAAGAGGGGCTTTCCAATAAGGATCTCTCCCTCATCGCCGCCGCAATTAGGTGACCAAACCTCTCCTTAGATGTAACTTTCTAGACATTGCCAATAATGTTATCTAATAATATTATTCAAATAATATGAATTATTGATCCGATAATGGGAAATATCAAAAAGTTGACAATTATCAAAACAATAATAATATAAAATATCAACGCAAAGAATTATCAATCAATAAAATAAAATATCGAATAAGAATTACCGTGGAAAATTATCGAGAGTAGGCCATCTTACGTAAGGATCAATAATTCAACAATACTCGCAGTAATACCGTGCCATCAACAACCACGCCAGACATCAGATTTTAACCACCGGGTATTCCAATGCCTTTAATTCTGTGAATAACTACGCCGCTTATTTATAACCACCCAAACTTTGTCGCTTTCCTCATCCAATCGCTTCACATGGGGCCCACACATGGTCACTACTGTCGCATTTAATATTCCCCGACAAAGATTTAATATTCCACGACCAAACGAATATTCCCCGACAAAAATGAATATTTTATAACCACTTGCTTATTTTGAAATATTTATGATTTAACCCTTAACTATCCACATTAATCAAATCAACCCTTACTATTTCAAAATAATAAATAAAGGAAATTCCTTTTATTTAAAAAATTTCTGGTCTTACAACCTCCCTCCTTATGAAATTTCGCCTCGAAATCGACGACGCACTCTGTGTTTCAAAAGGTGAGGATACCTCGCTTTCATTTCCGCTTCCAATTCCCGTGTCATTTCTCTATAAAGATGATTCCTCCACAAAACTTTAACTTGTGGTATGACCTTTCAGGCGTAGGACATGCTCCTTCCTATCCAAGATCTTGACAGTACCTCCTCATACGCTAAGTCTTCTACTATCTCGTCCTGCTTCTAACTCAATAACGTGGTTCGGTCTTTCACATATTTACGGTACGATATGTGAAACACATTATGAACACGAGACATACTTTGAGGTAACGCAAGTCTATAGGCTACATTTCCTACTCCTAACAAGAATTTGAAATGGACCAATAAATCGTGGATTCGAGCTTTCCTCTTCCCAAATCTTGTAACTCCCTTCCATGGAGCAACTCGCAACAATACATGATCCCCACATTAAATTCCACGCCCTTTCGATGAAGATCCGCATAACTCTTTTGTCGATCTTGTGCCGCTTTGTATACGCTGTCGAATCATTTGATCTTTTCGGTAGTCATATCGTATTAACTCTAGTCCCAACAATGTTGCTTCACCCACCTCATCCCAACATATCGAGAAACGACATTTTGTCCATATAATGCTTCAATGGAACCATGCCTATATTTGTTTAATAACTATTGTTGTATGAGAATTCCACCAATGGCAAATACTTATCCCAACTTCCTTTGAAATCTAGGACACGTAGTTTTAATATATCTTCAAGAGTTTGAGTAGTCCTTCCGATTGCCCATCCGCTTGAGGATGGTATGCCAAATCGAATCGTAAATTGCGCCTATAGCTTTCTAACCCAAAAAATCATGAAGTGAATCTTGGGTCACTATCCAAAACTATGGATACAGTATGCCATGCAACCTCACAATCTCATTCACGCATATACTAGCAAGAAGACGCTCAAGGAATAAGTCTCCGTGACGGCAAGAAATGAGCGACGGTTAATCTATCAACAATAACCCAAATAAAGATTGATGCCTCGAGAAACCGTAGGAAGACCCAGAACGAAATCCATGGTAATGTGTTCCCACTTCCATTCCTAATCTCAAGTGGTTGCAACGGACCCTTAGGTACTAGATGCTCCCCTTTACACGCTGACAAGTTAAACACATCGAGATAAACTTTGCAATCTCTCTCTTCATATTGTTCCACCAAAATGTATGTCAAGATCACGATACATTTTAGTACTTCCGTGATGGATTGCAAATGGTGTATCGTGGTGCCTCCATCATAATCTTGTACTTCAAATCGTAGTCGTTAGAACACAAAGTCTAGAGTGGACTCAAGTATTCCTTCTTCATCAATCTCGCTCCTAATAGCTCCTTCTTGTACTTTCTTCTTCATACGCATCATCACCTCCGCCCTGCCTGCTTGAGCAACTTTAACTTTAGTCGAAAGTTATTATACTCAGATATCATCAATGTGGTACCTAGAGTTTTCATCTCCATCTCTATTATTTGTAAATTATACGAATTAGTCTTCGACAATATCGCATCAGATTTGTATACGATCTTCTACTCAACACGCCGCCTACCACGCTCGCTTTTCCAGATGGTATGGTCGTAATACGTACGTCAAATGAGTCTCCTCTCGAGTTCTTCGAAAATCTTCCCACATTCCTCGCTTCCATTCAATTTTGTATCTCTACGAGTCACCAAGCGATAATGGAATAGCGATTCGAGAATATCCTTCAACGAATCTCCGATAATAACCAACTAAGCCTCAGAAAGCTACGATTTCGATTATCGACTTAGGTTGCTCTCAACTCGCGACTCATATCCCAATCTTGATAAGACGTCACAATGACACCTATCGCTTTACTATCGCATCTAATACGACGCCCCCTATAGAGAGTCTCGCTTAGTGAATTCCACAAAGGAAGTCACAAGATAAAGGCTCAGTACCAAATTTATAGTTGAATTTTTAACTCCTCAAGTTCAATAGAGCCATTCGATATGAGATTTTAGAAATGAGTTTTGTACCGTTCAAAGTCGATACAAATTTAATATCGCTTTTGGGAGTAAGCCAAGAAATTCTTCAGAAATACATCAGAAAAATCAATAACAACAGAAATATTATTCAAATCGACGACGTGTCTTTATTCAAATCCATAACATGGACTAAGAAAACTCGACATCCGTAATAAACGAATGACTTCATGGCTTGATATGAAAATGTTTGATTACAATGGTTTGATTGCTTGAATTCAATAAAAGTTGCTTAGAATATGAAAACTAACAACCTTACAAAAGCAATCAATTTGGCATGATGAGTAGTTAACCTTAAAATCACATCAAAAGCAAATATCTCTATAGAAATAAGGTTAATGTAATGTGATAAAGGCCAACCTCGAATCAAACAAGATTTCTAAACAACAGATGTAATGAAAGTTTCTCCTAACTGATTCTCCATAAATAGGTCAAAGTCTAATTTCTCCGTAGTCAAGTTCAAACGCTGAGCGCAAGCAAGAGAGATAAAAAGAATGGGTAGAACCCAGATTCTAGTAAGGTATAAACTTCGCAAGAATTTATAATTAACTAACCTGCGCTAACTTCGTCGTTTCCTCGATTTTGACCGGCCACGACAAAACGCCTCTCCAAGAACCGCTGACTTTGACTTTTCTCGACATCCTTTTTGAGTCACCATTCACGCTGGATCGGTTTCGATATCGCATAACTCGAGCGATATGTCCTTCTTTTCCACAATTATAGCATACCTTGAAGGCTTTGAACAACTTTGACCTTATATGTCCCTCCTCTCCACATCTCAGAAGATCTAACCGGGCGATCGCTTCTTCCCTAGAATTTGTTGATGGTGCCGATGTTGTCACCGACGCCTTCCCGCCATCGCAAATCTTCTTTTTAGATTGACATCTCTTTCCATAATATCAACGCTGTCAAGGCTTTTTACCCATGCATCACTCATTCTCACTGCTCGCTTATTTCTTCTTTCACCAGATTCCAAATTTTATCATCTTATACTCGCCAAAGAGTGCTTCGCTCAAGCATCACGATCGGTAACACAAGCTTGAATCGTCAGATCCTTTTGCTCCACGATCGCCTCGCAATTCTTTAGCCCGCTTCTTCTAACTCATGAATACGATTTTGCAATTCTATATTTCGATCATAAAATACCTCTAATAAACTCTCTTCGTGTACCTCTTCTTCTCTTCTTCTTCCTCACTCTCACCGCTACCTCATGATTATCTCGTGCAACTATCAATTCTTCACTCACCACATGGATATCTCTAATTCTTCTTCACCGACATCACATTATCCTCGTCATGATTAGAGGTGTCTCCACGATCTCATTCACTCCATCATTAACGCTCTCAAAGCAGCCCATTCTAAAAAAAACTATCATAAAACAAGGGTTAATTAAATAAATTAACAAATCACATAATACCCCTATATTACGACCAACCAACAAATAAGCTTAGTAGACACACTAGCTAAGGATTTACTCGCCTCTCCCTCCTAGTTTTATTCCCCGATCTCCGCCAGAGATCATATCCCTAAGCTCGATATTAACCGTGACGCCCCCAAATAGTATATACACACAACACCCATTCTCGAGTCGCCAAATACATGGTACAAGAAACAAACTACAACTTCAATAATACAAATGTCGTGTGAAATACTTACAATATATATATCGTGAGTTTAAATATAATATTGTCTTCTAGACAATATCCACACGCAAATAAATCCCCATCATAATTATTGATACATTATTTTACAAAAATGGTGAGGACTACTAAACAACTCTCTCTAGAACCTTCATTCCATACCCCGACTAAGACTTGCTACATTCTCGCCTCCCCGAGAAGAAAAATGGAACAACAAGGAAAAGGGTGAGCTCAACTAGCCCAAGAAGAATATTACGACTAAGATAATATACAACAAATTATCGTTAGTCTCCAACAGGAAAAACTGATAGAATACAATAGACAACAAGTTTCAGATCAATATTCGCAATGAAATAATAATTCATAAAGAGTTACGAGAGAATGAAATCTACTATAATCTATGAATTTAATAAATTCATCATCAATATTTTATCCCCAGAACATCAATCAATATTCATCTCAAATCAAATATTCATCTTTGCACTACAGTGCCAAAGATATTCATCAATCTACCATGTTCATCTCAACACTGCTCATCTTTGCACTAAAGGCCAAAGATATTCATCACCTGGCCATGTTCATTTAAACACCGCTCATCTTTGCACTACAAAGCCAAAGATATTCTTCAGAATCATTCATCTTTGCACTACAAAAGCAAAGATATTCAATAATATCATCATTTAAGACCGAGGATGATGAAAATATTTTTAAAGAACGAATCCAAAGGAAACAAAAATGACAAGGATTAAGGATTAAGGATTCGTACTTTGTTTTATCCATGTCCAACAATACCTCAAAAATAATCATAGTGGTGTAAAATTCAAGAATGATCAAAACATGGATACAATCAAAGCTAGTATCCGTATTAGATATTTTGACTTAAAAGAAGAAATTTTATTTTTTCGATGAATAGTGCAGATACGTGAATAGTGTCAGATACGATACGAATAAAGCCATACGTGAATATAGAACTCCGACACCAAAAGATAGAAATTCCACAAAAAACATTTTCACGCTTCATTTAATAAGACTCGTGAATAAGAATCTCGTGAATAAGAACTCATGAATAAGAACTCGTGAATAAGAACTCATGAATAGTAACCCCACATGAAAAAGTTCCAAATTTGATAAAAACTTCAGATCAATATTTCAAAGATAATGATATCAAGAAATAATATCATTACGAAAAAAAAATAATATCCCTTACCTCAAAGAATCAAGATTTCTAAGGAAAGGCTCAAGTGATGTCGAATGAAACTTGTAATCGAATAAAGAACTCTCAAAGTATCTAAATACTCACAAAATACGCCAATAATATAGAGAGAGAAGAGAGAAAACTTTGTTTCGTGTGATTTTCAATTCTAACTTAGCCTCTATTTATAGAAAATGTTAGCCCTACCAAGGCAGCACTTCGACTGCCACCGATGGCTTTTACCTCGCTACTATTGCCACCCACCACATTTGAAATAAAATTCAGCACATTTTTTCACCAACCACAAGTGGGGCCCACTCAATTCTAGAATTTTCCACCAAAATCAATTATAAACCTAATTTCCTAATCCGACACCTCTTAAAATTCACAACAAATCATTCGCATTTTTTAATCTGCTCAAAATTTGTGGACATATACTCAACTTATGTATGTATAACATACCCAAAAATACCACAATCCAACTATTTGATTAAAAATTATAACCCCAAGAATATATCTCAAAACCCCCGATTTGATTTTTAATACCTCCAATCCGATAAAATACCGATAAAACACCTCAACATTAATTCCTTCATTAATAACCACATAAATAAATCCATCATTTATATTCATAAAATAAATATTTCTTTATCATATGAATCAATAATTAATTATTCACAAATAATATTACGTAATCACATTTATGACAACCAGTCCGCTCCTGTGAAAGAGGGGGCTTTCCAATAAGGATCTCTCCTCATCGGGCGCAAGCAATTAGTGACCAAACCTCTCCTTAGATGTAACTTTCTAGACATCGCCAATAATGTTATCTAATAATATTATTCAAATAATATGAATTATCGATCCGATAATGGGAAATATCAGGCAAAGGACAATTATCAACAACAATAATATAAAATATCAACGCAAAGAATTATCAATCAATAAAATAAAATATCGAATAAGAATTACCGTGAAAAATTATCGAGTAGGCCATCTTACGTATTTAATCAATAATTCAACAATACTGCAGCAATACCGTAAAGCATCGCGCAACCACGCCAGACATCAGATTTTAACCACCGGGTATTCCAATAAGCCTTAATCTGTAATAACTACGCCAAGCTATTTATAACCACCCAAACTTTGTCGCTTTCCCTCATCCAATCGCTTCCGCTATGGGCCCACACATTATCGCTACTGTCATTTTAATATTTCCCGACAAAGATTTAATATTCCACGCACCAAACGAATATTCCCCGACAAAAATGAATATTTTATAACCACTTGCTTATTTTGAAATATTTGCATGATTTAACCCTTAACTATCCTTAACTATCCACATTAATCAAATCAACCCTATTTCAAAATAATAAATAAAGGAAATTCCTTTTATTTAAAAAAAATTTCTGGTCTTAAACTAAATTAACAACATATGCAAAATAACATAACATAAACATGAAACTAAACATGCGATAAAGAACTAAACTAAACTCCCCCAAACTTAGCAATTACAATGTCCTCATTGTAAGAATATAGCGATAAGTAGAAGAGAACTTCCCTGTAATCAACTAAGTGTGTGGTGATGGCGGCGACGATGATTTTCCTATCCATTGAACCTCCAATACCTGTAATAAAGAGAGACAACATGGATTAGATTATAAGACATCATACAATGTAAACTCAAGAAATCCAAAAACAAGCTAGATCCAACTAAAATCAAACAATTCCGAATACCGAGGGTCAACATGGGATACTTATGCTTTATTTTCATCTACAGGGGCTTTTTTTGCTCTTATTTCCCATTTTTTTCATTTTTTTAAGTTATATACACATAGCTATGTAATGCCTTATTCCCTTAGGCTTTTCAATGCTACCTTAACGAGCTTTCGACCAACGACTCCCAGACCATTAAGTCCTTAGGGCGCTAGGTGTAAAGACAATCCCCTCGGGCTTACTTACTCAAGTAACAAAGGCCACAAAACTAGACAAGCACGCCACGGTGTTTATTCATATTTTTTTTTTTTTTTTTTTTTTTTCTTTTTATAGCTTATATACCCCAAATATTCCCCCAAACTTAGGTTCTTATCTAACTTTAGCCATCACTACTTATTCTTGTCATTCTTTCATTCAAACTAGCATTATCCTTTAGAATCCCATCATGTATCAATTTAAACTCAATCAATCAACAAGTTGTTTTTACTGTGTTATCCTTATTATACCAGTTCCAAACAGAAAAAGATTCAATTCATAACAAGAAATCACATCAAAGCTCTAATAGTCAGTACTATACTTGTCTACCCAATTCCAATCTCATCATTGGCCAAAACAAACTGTACATATCGAACAACTAGACTCATGCAAGATGAACATAGTAACTAACTATTATTTTTGGTTTTTTTTTATATTTTTTTAAACAAGAAACTGAATATAATGTTATTCAAACTATACTACTATGAAACTACTTATGCAGTTGTACTACATGAATGCAAACATAATGAACCTAAACTAAATTAACAACATTTGCAAAATAACATAACATAAACATGAAACTAAACATGCAATAAAGAACTAAACTAAACTCCCCCAAACTTAGCAATTACAATGTCCTCATTATAAGAATATAGTAATAAGTAGAAGAGAACTTCCCTGTAATCAACTAAGTGTGTGGTGATGGCGACGATGGCGGCGACGATCATTTTCCTATCCATTGAACCTCCAATACCTGTAATAAAGAGAGACAACATGGATTAGATTATAAGACATCATACAGTGTAAACTCAAGAAATCCAAAAACAAGCTAGATCCAACTAAAATCAAACAATTCCCAATATCGAGGGTCAACATGGGATACTTATGCTTCATTTTCATCTACGGGGCTTTTTTTTGCTCTTATTTCCAATTTTATTCAATTTTTTTAAGTTATATACACATAGCTATGCAATGTCTTATTCCCTTAGGCTTTTCAATGCTACCTTAACAAGCTTTCGACCAACGACTCCCAGACCATTAAGACCTTAGGGCGCTAGGTGTAAAGACAATCCCCTAAGGCTTACTTACTCAAGTAACAAAGGCCACAAAACTAGACAAGCACGCCATGGTGTTTATTCATACTTTTTTTTCTTTTTCTTTTTTTTTCTTTTTATAGATTATATACACCAAATATTCTCCCAAACATAGGTTCTTATCTAACTTTAGCCATCACTACTTATTCTTGTCATTCTTTCATTTAAACTAGCATTATTCTTTAGAATCCCATTATGTATCAATTTAAACTCAATCAATCAACAAGTTATTTTTACTGTGTTATCCTTATTATACAAGTTTCAAACAGAAAAAGATTCAATTCATAACAAGAAATCACATCAAAGCTCTAATAGTCAGTACTATACTTGTCTACCCAATTCCAATCTCATCATTGGCCAAAACAAACTGTACATATCAAACAGCTAGACTCATGCAAGATGAACACAGTAACTAACTATTATTTTTGATTTTTTTTTTTTTTTTTTATATTTTTTTAAACAAGAAACTGAATATAATGCTATTCAAACTATACTACTATGAAACTACTTATGCAGTTGTACTACATGAATGCAAACATAATGAACCTAAACTAAATTAACAACATTTGCAAAATAACATAACATAAACATGAAACTAAACATGCAATAAAGAACTAAACTAAACTCCCCCAAACTTAGCAATTACAATGTCCTCATTATAAGAATATAGTAATAAGTAGAAGAGAACTTCCCTGTAATCAACTAAGTGTGTGGTGATGGCGACGATGGCGGCGACGATCATTTTCCTATCCATTGAACCTCCAATACCCAGAATAAAGAGAGACAACATGGATTAGATTATAAGACATCATACAGTTGTAAACTCAAGAAATCCAAAACAAGCTAGATCCAACTAAAATCAAACAATTCCCAATATCGAGGGTCAACATGGGATACTTATGCTTCATTTTCATCTACGGGCTTTTTTTTGCTCTTATTTCCAATTTTATTCAATTTTTTTAGTTATATACACATAGCTATGCAATGTCTTATTCCCTTAGGCTTTTCAATGCTACCTTAACAAGCTTTCTCGAATTAACGACTCCTGCACCATTAAGACCTTAGGGCGCTTAGGTGTAAAGACAATCCCCTAAGGCTTACTTACTCAAGTAACAAAGGCCACAAAACTAGACAAGCACGCCATGGTGTTTATTCATACTTTTTTTTCTTTTTCTTTTTTTTTCTTTTTATAGATTATATACACCAAATATTCTCCCAAACATAGGTTCTTATCTAACTTTAGCCATCACTACTTATTCTTGTCATTCTTTCATTTAAACTAGCATTATTCTTTAGAATCCCATTATGTATCAATTTAAACTCAATCAATCAACAAGTTATTTTTACTGTGTTATCCTTATTATACAAGTTTCAAACAGAAAAAGATTCAATTCATAACAAGAAATCACATCAAAGCTCTAATAGTCAGTACTATACTTGTCTACCCAATTCCAATCTCATCATTGGCCAAAACAAACCGTGTATATATCAAAATGAATAGACTCATGCAAGATGAACACAGTAACTAACTATTATTTTTGATTTTTTTTATTTTTTTTATATTTTTTTAAACAAGAAACTGAATATAATGCTATTCAAACTATACTACTATGAAACTACTTATGCAGTTGTACTACATGAATGCAAACATAATGAACCTAAACTAAATTAACAACATTTGCAAAATAACATAACATAAACATAAAACTAAACATGCAATAAAGAACTAAACTAAACTCCCCCAAACTTAGCAATTACAATGTCCTCATTGTAAGAATATAGCGATAAGTAGAAGAGAACTTCCGTGTAATCAACTAAGTGTGTGGTGATGGCGGCGATGGCGGCGACGATCATTTTCCTATCCATTGAACCTCCAATACCTGTAATAAAGAGAGACAACATAGATTAGATTATAAGACATCATATAGTGTAAGCTCAAGAAATCCAAAAACAAGCTAGATCCAACTAAAATCAAACAATTCCCAATATCGAGGGTCAACATGGGATACTTATGCTTTATTTTCATCTACGGGGGCTTTTTTTGCTCTTATTTCCCATTTTATTCATTTTTTTTAGGTTATATACACATATCTATGCAATGTCTTATTCCCTTAGGCTTTTCAATGCTACCTTAACGAGCTTTCGACCAACGACTCCCAGACCATTAAGACCTTAGGGCGCTAAGTATAAAGACAATCCCGTCGGGCTTACTTACTCAAGTAACAATGGCCACAAAACTAGACAAGCACACTACGGTGTTTATTCATACTTTTTTTTTTTTTTTTTTTTTTTTTATAGCTTATATACCCCAAATATTCCCCCAAACGTAGGTTCTTATCTAACTTTAGCCATCACTACTTATTCTTGTCATTCTTTCATTCAAACTAGCATTATCCTTTAGAATCCCATTATGTATCAATTTAAACTCAATCAATCAACAAGTTGTTTTTACTGTGTTATCCTTATTATACAAGTTTCAAATAGAAAAATATTCAATTCATAACAAGAAATCACATCAAAACTCTAATAGTCAGTACTATACTTGTCTACCCATTTCCAATCTCATCATTGGCCAAAACAAACTGTACATATCAAACAGCTAGACTCATGCAAGATGAACATAGTAACTAACTATTATTTTTAATTTTTTTTTATATTTTTTTAAACAAGAAACTGAATATAATGCTATTCAAACTATACTCCTATGAAACTACTTATGCAGTTGTACTACATGAATGCAAACATAATGAACTTAAACTAAATTAACAACATATGCAAAATAACATAACATAAACATGAAACTAAACATGCAATAAAGAACTAAACTAAACTCCCCCAAACTTAGTAATTACAATGTCCTCATTGTAAGAATATAGCGATAAGTAGAAGAGAACTTCCCTGTAATCAACTAAGTGTGTGGTGATGGTGGCGATGGCGGCGATGATCATTTTCCTATCCATTGAACCTCCAATACCTGCAATAAAGAGAGACAACATGGAATAGATTATTAGAGAACTTAATAAGCAAATTAATTCCTATCTACTGAATAAACTAGTAAAGCATATAAATATAAAAATTCCTGGGTTGCCTCCCAGTCAGCGCTTGATTTATAGTCTTTCAGCCTGACTTTGTCTGGTCAATGCTATTCAATTCCTCTTTGAAAGTTGAGGAATCCTCCATCCATCGAAAATAATGTAGCTTTCGATACGTTCCCATTTGTGATAGCCATTGCATTAAAGTCACCTAGCGTTCTTTGTTTTGGTATGATCTCAATCAAGAACATCCTACAGCTAGGTGTTTTCTCCATTGTGCATGTGATCACTTTGGGGCATGGAAGCTTGTCACACACAATGAGCTCTTCGTCTATCTTCTCTTTCTCGTCCCACCATGGATTCAAAGTTGTATTCGCTCTTATGTTATAAAAAGCTTCACCGACTTTCATCCATTTTTCATCATTCTGGTCAATAAATAATACTGTTTCTTCCAAATATTTGTTTGAATATATCGCCCCGTAAAAAAGAACATCTTTTACTTTAGGTCAAGAAGAAGTCAAGAATTACTGGATTGAGTATTCAGATTAGGGAATTCTGTATAATACAGATTAGTTCTGCCACGGCCTCTACTGGTCATTCCTGCAAATATTCTCTGGTTAGAAAATCTGGTAAAGAATTCTGGTTCCCTTTGATATATTCAATATCAAAGTTAAATACTGATAAAATACTTTGCCAAGTTACAAATATCTGTTTAGATGCTAAATTTTGAACATCCTTTTTAAATATCTATTTTGCAGCTGAGCAATCAACTCTGATTAAAAATTGCTGGTTTAAAAGATCATCTTGAAATTTTAAAACACATTTAATAATTGAAAGGCATTCTTTCTTTATAGTGGGGTAATTTAAAGAAGGTCCTTTCCAGACTCCTGAAGTAAAACGGATAAGATCCTCTTTTTTACTGTTAGGATTAAGTTGTTTTAAAATACCACCATATCCTGTATTAGAAGCATCAGTTTAAACAATCTTTTTCCATCCAGGATTTGGGAGAGATAAACAGGGTAATTGTTTGACCTTGGTTTTAATCAATTTTATGGCAGCAATATGTTCAGTAGTCCAAGGTAAAGGATTTTTTCGTAGACGAGTGTACAGAATGGAAGCATCTTGGGAAAGATTTGGATAATAGTCACAAATATAATGATGCAAATTCAATACATCTATCAATTGGAATAATAGTTCCATTGGAAATATTATGTCCAAGAAATCTGATTTTTGTTTGGAAAAGTTTCATTTTAGGAGTAGAAACTACCAAACCATTTTTTATAATAACATTTTTAAAAATATTTAAATGTTTTATGTGCTATTCAATAGATGAAGAGAAAATTAAGACATCATAAATATAGCAAATAAAAAATTCAGTAAAAGGATTGAAAATATCATTCATGATATGTTGAAATTGTTAAGGTCCATTTTTTACTCCAAATGGAATCACATTCCATTTATAGTGACCAAAAGGGACTGTAAAAGCAGTTTTATAAGTACCCTGTTCTCTAATTTGAATTTGCCAAAATCCTGATTTCATGTCAAATTTAGAGAAAATAATGGCATCATGAAGTCTGTCGAGAAGGTCCTTCTTATTCGGAATTGGATATCTAATCCATTGAAGGGCTTCATAAAGCGATTTATAATTGATAACAAGACGCAGAGTTCCTCACTCAATTTTTGAATTTTTATTAACATAGAAGGCTGTACAACTCCAGGGAGAAGTACTAGGCTTAATTAAATTTTTCTGTTGAAGAGACTCAATTTCAGTTTTGTAAAGGAGTAAATATTCCTTCTTCATCTGACTGGGTCGAGACTTAGTAGGAATATTCTTCTCATTAAAGTTAAGGATATAAGGAAGAGAAATAATATGTTTCTTCCTATTCCAGAAGGCATTCGGGACATCACTGCAGATTTCAGTTTGAAGAGTTTTGTGGATTAATTTTATTTTTTCCTGCAAAGAAGGTTGTAAAATTCTTTGTTCTGTAGTAAGAAATTTTATTTCTTTTTGAATAAATTGATTTGTTTCTCTTTAGAATAAATCATGTGGTTAACTTGATTTAATTCTTTAGTATAAGGTTCTGTAATGAATTCAAAAACAATATGTCTGTTATTAAGAGTAGTATGAATACCCAAAGTATCAATTTTTGAAATAGGCATTAAAAGACATAGGAAAGGGGTGCCTAAGATGATACTTTGATTCATATTTCTGATAAGAAAAAAAGAAGTAGGTAAACATAAACCTTGATAACAGATTAAGGCTTCAGAAATTTTATATTTAATATTCATGGTATTCCCACTTGCACTAGTTAAAGATTGAGTGGTTTTCTAAAAGTATTTGGTAGGAATTAATCCTTCTTGTATACAGTTCATGTCAGCACCACTATCAACTAGGGCAATGACATCTTTTATAATAAAATCTGGTTTGATAATAAAAGTAATTCTGATATACCATTTCTAAAAAACAACTTGATTCATAAGCATCAAATATTGGTCAGAAGATTCTGGTTTATTAGAAGATTCAGGTTTGGAGGATTCTAGATTATTATCTTTTGTATGAATTAACTATTGTTTAATATTATTTAAATCTTGTAAAATAATAACATTAGTATTCTGTAACTGTTTTATTTCAGATTTTAAAATATTTATTTCTCTTTTAAGATCCTGGATTGTAGTAGGCTTTTCAGTGGTAGAAACATTTTGTATTCGTTTCATAACTTCTTTCATACTATATTGATTAATGGGAAGAATATCTTATGTTTTTTGATTTTTATAACAAATTTCTAAAAATTTTAATTTAATTTCTGGATCTGTAATTTGATCGGCTAGGTCGAGAAGTGATTTCTGAGTGTCGGTTAAGACATTAATACTGGGACCTCCAATATCTAAACCATTCATCTCGACGATAGCTTTCCAGTAGTTAGCTTCACTAGTTGTATTACAGTTATTAATTGTGCAGGTTTGACATTGTTCAATATCAGAATCATTGTTAGATTCAGAATAGATTTAAGCTAAATCGTCATCTGAACTTGGTTCTGAATTGCTTCTAGTCAAACAATTTAGAATTTGCTATTGGATATCCTCATCAAGCGACATTTCATTAAGTTTCTATTTTAATTTAGAGTTGCATTTATTAGCAAAGTGTCTTGTTTTACCACATTTATAACATTAAATTTTAGATTTATCTTTTTTAGTACTGCTCTTTCTTTTCTTAGAAGATTTTTTAGGGGTTTTATGTTTAGAGGATTTCTTAGAAGAACGTCTCCGGTAAGATCTAGAATGTTTTGAATCTTGTTGCTTCTTAGCAACCTTTTGGGGATACTATAATTTTGTATCATAAGAGAATTGATGGCAAAATTCTCTTATCTCATGTCTTTTAGTAAGATTCTATTTTTTCATTAATTGTTGAAGTTTCATATCATTTCATAGTGATAATCCTTCTAAAATAAGATGGCCATAAGAGTACTGGTCATAAGGGATACTCATACGGTCATGTTTATCTCTTAGTTTTTTACGAATTTCTTTAACAAAGAAGGTAGGAAGACCATCAATAAATTTGGCTTTCCAATGTTCACTGTTGGCATCCGTTCTTTGCATAACTTTCATTAAAAAGACATCCTTATACCATCTAAAATGGGTTAAGGAGGGACAGCGAAGATTCTGTAAGAGTTCTCTACCTCTATCATTATCCACGAGTCCTGGTCCGATAAAATGATGGATTATAGCATTGACTAAGGTATAGCAAGCATCTTCTCTTTTTGTTTCAATTCTAGTAAGAGGGTCAGTTTCATTCTTATAGGATTGGAGAATATTAGTTCGTTGTTTTTCAGTAAGTGCATTATCCCACCATCCTTTAAGAATGTCGGTAAATCCATTTACTAAGAAATGACAGATTTGATGGTCAGTATTGTCATTCTGTCTACAGACTATTGCATACATCATGATATGATGGATGGTCTCAAAGATTTGATATTTTGTTTTACCATCAATATTACATTCATAAATGGTTTTACCATGGTATGATTTTTGAGAATGAAGAAAGTCTTCTTCATACAGAATATCCTGAGGAGTAGGTCTGGGGTAATAGTACCTACTAGGTCCAGATAAAATCATTCAATTAATAGGCTTTTGACTGTAAGTAGTTTTATTGATATTTTGCATTTCCTAAAAATTATTTTAGATTTCTAAAATATGAATTGGAGAATTATCATCAGTATTATCTTCATCACTATCGGTATTACTGGTATGAGAAGAGGGTTGTCCAGATATCATATTAATTTGGGATGAGGATGCAGTTGTAAGCTTTAAATCTTTCATTTTATTTAAAATATTATCAATAAATTCATTATCAGCTTTAGAAGATTTCATTTTAAAATTATTAACTTCTAAAGGCGGCTTAATGGTTACAGGTTGGAGATCAATTTTTTGAGGAACAACTTGACAGTTATCATTAATACGACTTATTTGTTCTTCTATACTGGTTAACTGTTTTCCTACAGTTTGAAGGAATAAATTAGTATAATTATTCTGTTTAGACAAGGGCAAAATGTCTTTTATTTTTACCTCTTCTTGTTGATGGGATATATCAGAAATATCAACATACGGGTTAATAACTAAGGGTTTTAAATTTTCATTTCCTGAGCTAAGTTCAAGGGACTTAGGAGGGGGATGAATAGATTGAATAATGTTACCACTTGTGGTAATCCAATCCTTTTGAATACCAGTTAACACATTCAGTTGACTTTTAGTGTAAAATTCTGATTTTAAAACAGAATCATAATACCATTTAGCAAATGATAAAATACACTGGTTATTACTCAGATAAGCATAATAATTAGCTTTAATTTCAGCTAACTTATTATTATCATGATTTTTAAAATACCAATTTCTAAAATTTTGGTATTTATCCTGCATGAACTCCTGGTTTAAACATTGACGAATTTTACTATTAGGAGAAAATCCATTTAACACTCAAAATTCATATCACTAGCAGTTGGACTATAAGGTCTTCTGTTTTGAGGAGTAACCTCATAAATACCATGAGGTATTTGATTTTCAGAAATATGAATTCCTCTAATTAAGTCTTCATTTTTAACAGTCTCATTGCTGGGATTTTTAGACTCTTGATAAACAGATTCTAAAGGGCCAGACACAGATTGTCTAGATGATTCAGGAAAATCAATATTATAAGAGATATTACTAATAGATCGACTTCGGGTAAAAGGTCTTTGGAATTTTAAATAAACATTTCCATTACTAGGTCTGGTAGGAACGACTTTAGTAATTTGCCATTGCTTTGGGAAAGTAATTTCTTCCCAAGGGATCATTCCGGGAATAGCCACTTGACTACTAAAGAGATTAGTGTCTATAAGAATAGTATGTCCTTGTTGGCTTTGCTTTCGGATATAAGGGTTTAAAGTTGTTAAAACTTTAAGGTGAATGCAGAAAAATATGGCAAAAGGAGGGGATCCAGGTAGATACTCATAACCATGAGATATAATTCTCATTTCTAAAACTTTTGACAAATTATTATCGGTTAAGGCAACACTTAAATTCGGGTAGATATTGAAATAAACTGGTCCATGAGCAAGGCTAGTTTCAATTGCTCCCATAAGAGAGGCTTTCTAGTTAAGACACCTACCATCTCTAAGTGTGCACTGAATACTGGTATTTTGGCCAAGTAAAGTCAAAGGTTTGAAGGCTACTTGGACAAGTCCTATATGAACATATTTATATTTTTGTAAAAAAGGGTATAAATCTTCAACATGCAACAAATATAAAATTTCATCGTTATTCTGTAAAGGAACAACATGCTCAAAGGTTTTAATAATTTGTTTACTGATAAAATCAAAGGTTCCGATTTTATAAATTGTTTCAGGTTTGATTTTAGGAATAGTCCATTTATCTAAGGCTTCCTTTACATCCTGATAGGCTATAAGTTCAGTTGCTTCCAAGGTAGAAGCTAAGGCATTAGCTACGGTTGACAGAGAGGTTGAAAAATCAGTCATTTTTAAAGGTGATCATATATGCGTAATTTATAAGTAATATATTCATTAATATGTCAATAAACTAAACATGGCTTTGATACCAACTAGGGCAGGACGGAGAGATAAAGTTGATAAAGCACGTCTGTCAATGATTTACAGGGAATAAAAGCCACCACGCCACAACACGGCTAAAGGCAAAGTTCCTAAACGCGACTTGGGTGACGTTCCACTTAATCAAGCATTAACTCTGATCTGACTTAATTAATAAAATGTCATGGACTTTTTGGAGGCATATTAAATATATATTAACAAATAAATTATCACATATATGATCTCATAAGATTACTGTTGATTTGGGGGTCTACCCAAAACTATAAGCCGGCAAGTTTCTTCCTGTATAGCATTTTTAGTTAAAACAATATATTGTTCTGATTTATAAAACTGTTCTAAAAAATAAGAACGATTATGATTGTCTGTTGCAGTTTGATATGCAGTTCTATAATGATTACTATTTTCGGTATGATAATCTAATAGCTCAAGCAGGGAAACATAATAATTAACAGAAGCAATAATTAAAACTTACAGAAGAGCTTTACAGATCTTCAAACTTCAAACTTTTTATATATCAAATATTTTTACAAGAGAGAGCAACGAGAAAAATAATAATAAAAGTTCTGCCTCAACAAAGGGTGAGGTCTCCCTATTTATACAAGAAAGAAGATAAGAAAGGATCAAGCGTGGAGTCAAACAGTAATCCTTATCTTTGCTTCTTTAACTCTCAGCCGTAGGAAGTGGAATATTATTGAGGACAGGTGGTTGTCTTCTTCTAATGATTGAGGACAGCTGGCTTCTTCTTTTTCTGATGGTGGACTCATTGTGATTTTCCTTTTCTGATTATTGGTTATTTCTTCTGTAGTGGAGGATGGCTTTATGCTTTTCCTTTTCCTTTTTTGTCCTGTTCCATCTTTTCAAATATCATTGAGGTAAGGGAATCCTAGAAGTCTCCCATAGTAGGCTCTGGTTCTTGACTTTCTCCAGCTAGGACACTGAATTGATTGTCATCCTGTTCAGATCCTTTATCACTGCTAACAGTTTTCATAGAAACATCATCCTGGACTAGGGATTGTAAGAATTGTGTTTTCATATAATCCATAGTTTTAACTAATAGTTCAGTTTCAGTTAGATTTGGAAACTTCTGTTTTAAATCTGTTTGAATTTTAACAAAAGGATTAATTGGTGTTGATGCTTGAAGGCTCTGAGGTAGAACATCCAAACAGGCCTGGGTATGATTCTTTATAGTCTTAAGAAGTTCTAGTAGTGTAGGATTAAGCCCTTTATCCCACCACTTGGTAAAAAAATACTCTTTTTAGGCGAGTGATTTTATTCTGATAATCACACTGAAAATCCCATTTCCAGATCCAAGGGATTCCAAAACGGATAATGAAATGGGCAAGCAATTTCAGCATAGAAAGATCTTTGTTTACTGGTATATGGGCATAGGCGACTTGCCATTCTTTGAATGCTGTTTGAACTGATTCTGGTAAAGTGTCAATAGTGATACCAATTTTATCCCACCAAACGAAAAACCAATTTGGAATTTCGTTTCTTAAAACATCGGGACAGATACGGATGAACCAGGTATGGTTGTGAATAGGATTTTGGTAATAAAATACTTAGGTAAAGGAATCAATATAATATGAAAGAAGTTATGAAACATTCTTTAGTATAAGGTTCTGTAATGAATTCAAAAGCAATATGTCTGTTATTAAGAGTAGTATGAATACCCAAAGTATCAATTTTTGAAATAGGCATTAAAAGACATAGGAAAGGGGTGCCTAAGATGATACTTTGATTCATATTTCTGATAAGAACAAAAGAAGTAGGTAAACATAAACCTTGATTACAGATTAAGGCTTCAAGAATTTTATATTTAATCTTCAAGGTATTCCCACTTGCACTAGTTAAAGATTAAGTGGTTTTCTGAAAGTATTTGGTAGGAATTAATCCTTCTTGTATACAGTTCATGTCAGCACCACTATCAACTAGGGCAATGGCATCTTTTATAATAAAATCTGGTTTGATAATAAAAGTAATTCTGATATACCATTTCTGAAAAACAACTTGATTCATAAGCATCAAATATTGGTCAGAAGACTCTGGTTTATCAGAAGATTCGGGTTTGGAGGATTCTAGATTATTATCTTTTGTATGAATTAATTATTGACAGACGTGCTTTATCAACTTTATCTCTCTGTCCTGCCCTAGTTGGTATCAGAGCCATGTTTAGTTTATTGACATATTAATGAGTATATTACTTATAAATTACGTATATATGATCACCTTTAAAAATGACTGATTTTTCAACCTCTCTGTCAACCGTAGCTAATGCCTTAGATTCTACCTTGGAAGCAACTGAACTTATAGCCTATCAGGATGTAAAGGAAGCCATAGATAAATGGACTATTCCTAAAATCAAACCCGAAACAATTTATAAAATCAGAACCTTTGATTTTATCAGTAAACGAATTATTAAAACCTTTGAGCATGTTGTTCCTTTACAGAATAACGATGAAATTTTATATTTGTTGCATGTTGAAGATTTATACCCTTTTTTGAAAAAATATATATATGTTCATATAGGACTTGTCCAAGTAGCTTCAAACCTTTGACTTTACTTGGCCAAAATACCAGTATTCAGTGCACACTTAGAGATGGTAGGTGTCTTAACTGGAAAGCCTCTCTTATGGGAGCAATTGAAACTAGCCTTGCTCATGGACCAGTTTATTTCAATATCTACCCGAATTTAAGTGTTGCCTTAACCGATAATAATTTGTCAAAAGTTTTAGAAATGAGAATTATATCTCATGGTTATGAGTATCTACCTGGATCCCCTCCTTTTGCCATATTTTTCCGTATTCACCTTAAAGTTTTAACAACTTTAAACCCTTATATCCGAAAGCAATAGTGATGAAGATAATACTGATGATAATTCTCCAATTCATATTTTAGAAATCCAAAATATTTTTTAGGAAATGCATGTGATATCCACCCATAGGGTTCCTCTCTTCACTGATGGAGGATGGGAGCTCTATTTAGGAGAGCGTGCTATTAGGAGCACCATAGAAGAGATCCGTATGCCGATCTTGCCTCCTTCCAGGTGTTATTGGCCTGTGTCGCAGTCACCCATCATTGATATCCCATTGTTGGGTGTTAATGGTTTTGCACTGTCAGAGGGTCCCTGCACTCAGGAGATGTTCCATTGTTGGTGGTCCCCTCGTACTATTGGAGCCCAGACCCACGCCACTCAGTTCATGGGGGATATGGTTCCAGGATCCGTGGTGATGATTGATTGGTTAGCCTGTGTCCGAGATCTGACTCATTTGACACAGATTGATAGTTTAACCCAGCGACTAGACCGGGAACATTTCTTTATCCGGCATTTGGGCAGAGATCCGGCAGAGGCAGATTTATTTGAACCTTCCAGCTCAGGCGCTGGCCCCTTGGATGACCCATTTGGCTTTGCCGGCGTAGATCCTCCTTTGTATAGGCCTGACATCCCTGTTGATAGAGATCAAGTGACTCAGGAGGAGTTACATCAGGTGGACAAGATTGATGATGTAGATATTGACACCATTGTCTTCTTCTGATGTGTATTCTCATTATTTCTTTTGATATGCCTCTGTTAGATATTGGGTGGTTGTGCCCCATTCTTGTTATATTTTTTGATAGGCCTCTATTAGTAGTATGGTGTATGTGCCCTATTTCCCTGTATTTTTAGCTGTACAGAGATGATGTATGTAGATGATGATATACTTAGGAATGTATTTATGGTTTTTCATTCCCTATATCATATTGCCATCTATTATCTGTAATGCATGTATCATGTTATGCATATGTATGTATGTCCAGAGATATTCAACATTGACCCTTGGATGGTCTTATGATACGACCCACATAGATGTCTTCTTCGACAATCAGTCGCATAGATCATACCCCACCATTATTGGTGGCATCACATCTTAGATCGTGGTATGATAGTATGTCACCATCAGACAGGGTGACTGTAAATCAGCTATTGCAGCATACTATGACCCTCTTGATATTTTAGGTTCCCGCAGGATTTATGGAGGGCATGCTGGATCATTGGGTACCGGAGAGGCAAGTTTTTCGATTTGGGACCCAGGAGTTGAGTCTGACTTTGGAGGAGTATTCATGTTTGACGATGCTGCCACTTGACATACCTTGCATACACATGGCTATTGGGGACATGAGTCAACAGTTCATGACCCTCACTGGCCTGAGGCGTAGAGTTATGCTGGATGAGATCACATCTGGCCACGTGATATCCCAGCATTTTCTATTTGACAGATTTGGCTCTGAGGACAGCTATGCTTTGCATTCTGGGGATTTCACCATACCAGAGGACCAATGGCATTTGGCCAAAGTGGATGCATTCTTGATGTGTATAGTGGCATATGTGTACATTCCACGATATATGGATGAGCTAGATATCGGTGTTATCATGGCAGTGAGAGCTCTTAGGGAGGGTCGTACCATCATTCTGATGATTATGGCGGAGACATTGAGGTCGGCCACGTTCTGCAGCACTTACCCTACAGGGGTATACATAGGCAGTACGGTCATGTTGTACGTGTGGTTTATGTCACACTTGAGACCGATTGTGACCTTCCACCGACACGAGTACTTCTTCACCCATGATATAGTTATATCTTACTCCTTTCAGCCCTCGGAGTGTACAGACGCTATGTCTTGGTCGATATTTTTGGCAGAGATCAATGATCCATTTGACATTCTGTCGTGTATAGGGCTTAAGCTCACCCTACAACTTTATTACTCATGCTCCGGGCATGGACTATCTCCCTCTAGCTGGTTTGAAGGGCATGACTACCTATCAGCCACTGGCCGTGATGTCACAGTTTGACCAGTTCAAGGACTTCCATCCTTTTGAGGGGGCGCTAGGCCAGCATTTAGCTTCTCGCCATCTATCAGCAAAGGACCGATCCCGGGTGTATGCATGTTAGGATCAACGTGAGATAGATGCTTTTTCTATTAGCCATCCGGGCTGTTCGTCAGAGTATTCTATGTGGATGTAGATAGAGACTTCATCACCGTGGCGATATCCACAAAGGTTTAGTAGTGATTCGCATTTATGGAGAGCCCATGGAGGACATTGATTCTCACATCGAGGAGGAGTCGTTTACTGGGTTGCCATCATCTCTTTTAGATTCTCCCAGTACTAGCATTGTTGTGATTCATCATTTAGCATAGTACTTTGAGCAGAGTCTTCATCTGATGACCTGCGAGAGAGATCAGGCTAGAGCCTTGATGTTGATAACCCTTGATGGGAGAGACATAACTTTGATAGAGAGAGATGAGGCATTAGTTCGTAGAGACGCCGCAGTTGTTGAGCGGGATGAGGCCAGATCAACCAGAGATGTCGTGATAGTTGAGAGGGATAGCGCCATATCTTCCCAGGACGTAGCCATTACAGATAGCACTTCAGTGAGGTCCCTTACCACTGGCATGATTGCAAAGATGAGCACGTACATTGATGAGCATAGAGTCACCATGAAGATGGTTGTAGATCTGTTGGCTCGTGTGGATACCCTTGTATAGGAAACCACATCTTTACCTTCTTCTGCTGAGAGGGATGCCATGTTGGGCTTAATAGCTCGCATATACACCGATTTGTAAATGGGCTTGTATTTTCCTACACAGACTAGCTTAGCCATTTTGTCATGTACAGTTTACATTGTGTATATCAAACAACATTATATATATAGCAGGGAAATATATTTTTTGATCACTTCCCTTTTAGATATGTCTGGATACTTGCTTAATATTTTTCCTGCTTCTTCAGGGCTTGTGATCTTGATGTATTCTGAATTCCTCCTTGATGGATGTACATTGAGTTATCTCTGGACAGTTCAGAATGGATCATTGATCTGTGTGTATCCCTACCATCTTTGGTGTCTTGGGACTAGTTTCTGTATGGAAATGTGGAGAGGAATGTGGCTTTCCTCTCTGAGATTGACCGCACCACAGATGGTTGCCAGTACTCCTATTTAGGAGGAGCCTAGTTAATTCCATCTCTTATGGATTGGTGTTGCTCTTTGAGGTACAACCGCATCTTAGATGGTCGCTGAATCTCCTATTTAGGAGGAGTTCAGGTAATTCCATCCCTTTGGTCTGAAGCCGATGAAATGTGATGGATTGAAGTTTGATCCCAGTACCAGTTAACAAGTGTTTGTGTTTTGGTAGGGAGTGAGACCGAACCATAAATGACTGCCTACGTACTCCTATTGAAGAGGAGATCAGGTCTGCATAGTTCGAACTTGGTGTAAGAGGTTCAATGATGTTTGTGGCAGAAAGGGTGTAGAAATGTTTTTGTTGTTTTTGTTTTTGTAATAAGAAGGGTGTAGAAATGTTTATGTTGTTTTTTTTTTATTGCGACCGGGACATATAAAATGGTTGCCTATGTAGTCCTATTGAAGAGGAGATCAGGTCGACGTAGTTTGCCCCTCAGGACGAGTTGAAAAGCTTGATCCCATGTGCAGGTCAGACTGCGGGGAAAAAGAAAGTTTGATCTTAAGTTCAGGATAAACTCTAGGTGTGAAAACGTTTGATCCCATGTGTGGGGACAAACTATAAGTGTGAAAGGTTCAATCCCTAGTGGGATAACCGAAGTTGTATGAACGGAGTGAAGCCAAGCTGTTGGCTTGAAGAGTATGTTTCCCTAAGGGGCAAAGTGTGGCGAAGAGTTGTATGTAGTGAAGGGTTAAAGAACCGGAATGATTGGTGATCTAATGATCCAACACCATGATGTTTGCTTGATGGTAGCTTTAGACATAGTACCGTTTCACAGTGTCTAAGTTGAGGAGTTGTGGAAATTCATCGCCATCTATTTCTTGCAATTTGAGAGTGCCTCCTGTAATACCTCCTTGACAACAAATGGGCCTTCCCAATTAGGGGCGAATTTTCCCTTGGACTGATCTTGGTTGTCAAGGATCTTCTTTAAAACCAAGTCATATTTCTTAAACTACCATAGCCGGACTTTTCTGTTGTAGGATCTGGCGATCCTTTGTTGATATAACTGACCATAGAAGATAGTCACAGTTCGCCTTTCATCTATTAGAGACAATTGGTGATACCTGTCTTATACCCATTGGTCTTCATCCAAATTGAGCGCCTATCAACACTCCGAGGGATTCCATTTCCACTTCTATGGGGAGCACCGCTTCTATCCCGAGGTTAATGCGTGGCTGGGTTGCCCAGCCGGAAGTGCGCATTGATGTTCAGAGGCTAACAGAGTAAGAGGCAATAAGTCGGGCCATCCTTTGTGGTTGGTGGACATCTTTGCATGATTTTCTTGATGTTTTTGTTAGTCGCTTCAACAACACCATTCATCTTTGGACGGTAGATGATAGAGTTGAGATGTTTGATGTGGAATTAACTACATAAATCCTCCATCATTTTGTTGTTGAGGTTCTTAGCATTGTCTGACACAATTACCTCTGGTTGTTCATATCGACAAATGACATTGTTTCTGATGAAAACAATGATGACTTCTTTGGTAACCCTGGGGAAGGAGGCTGTTTCTACCCACTTGGTGAAGTAGTCGGTCATGGTGAATATAAAGCGATGTCCATTACTGGCTTTGGGATCGATAGGCCCGATAACGTCCATTACCCACATTGAGAAGGGCCAAGGTGAACTCATATTGTGGAGCTCCCTTGGAGGGGCGTGGATGACGTTTCCATGAATTTGGCATTGATAACACCTCTTGATGTGATCATTACAGTCAGCTTTAAGGGTAAGCCAGTAATGTCCTGTCTTGAGGATCTTCTTAACAAGTAGGGGTCCGCTCATGTGTGGGCCACATACTCCCCCATAGACCTCATTCACGAGTCTTTAAGCTTGGTCTTGGTCCAGACATCTGAGGAGACCTAGTCCTGCATCTCTTTTGTAGAGTGCATCTCTGCTCAGGTAGAATTTCATAGCAAGTTAATGGATCCGCCTTTTCTCAGTCGGGCTCACCTCAGTGGGTGTAGATCCATCTTGTAAGTACTCCTTGATATACTGATACCAAGGACGCTGGATGGGAGGTAGCTCATCTGATACTTCTCCAACAAAGTTCCCATAGGCTGGTGCCTTGTGTAGGGCAAATGTGACACTTGACATGTATTCCTTGTCAGGCATGTGAATCAAGGAGGCCAAAGTTGCTAACGCGTCTGCAAAGTCATTCCTATTACGAGGAATGTGTAGAAAGGAGATCTCTTTAAACTTCGAAGCCATCTATAAAACTTGCTGATGGTAAGGCATCAAATGTAGCTCTTTGGTTTGATAGATTCCCATGGATTGTCTGATTACCAACTCCTAATCCCCAAAGACAGTTAATCGTCTGATGCCCATTGAACGGGCAAGTTTTAGCCCCATGAGACAGCCTTTATACTCAAATTTGTGTTGTTGGTGTGACAAACCGTAATTTGACTGACGACGAGATATCGCTCTCCCGTCACGACTACACTAGAATCGCTTCCAGCCTGAACCTTCCATATTACCAGCTCCATCGAAATACATTTTCCATGTATGGCATGTATCGTACTGATGGTGTTGCTAAAATGTCATTACCCCTTCATCGGGGAAGTAGGTTTCCAAGGGTTTAAAATCCCCTGAAGGTGCGGCGGCCAGTTGATCCGCAATTCCTTGACCTTTGATGGACTTTTGCGTCACGTAGACGATATCAAATTATTGTAGGATCAACTGCCATATGGACAGCCGACAGTTTAAAATGGGTTTATTGAACACGTACTTGAGAGGATCCATGCGGGATATGAGATGGGTTGTGTGACCATGGAGGTAATGTTGTAAGCTCATGGAAGCCTATGCTAAAGCACAGCAAGTCTTCTCAATCAGAGTGTACTTGTGTTCACTGTCAAATCTTTTGTTAAGGTAATAGATAGCTTTCGTTCTTAGCCTCTATCGTCTTTTGTCCCAAAGACATGACCCATGGCATTGTTACTTATGGACAGGTACATAAACAGGGGAACATCATCCCTGGGTGGTACCAAAACAGGAGCTTTGACTAGCTTCTCTTTGATTGTGAGGATGGCCTTCTGGCACTCGTCATTCCATTTTATGGAGGAGTTCTTCCTTAACAGCTTGAAGATGGGCTCACAGGTTGCTGTGAGTTGAGAAATGAATCTGCTAATGAAGTTGATTCTTCCCAAAAATCCCCGTATTTCCTTCTCTATCTGAGGAATGGGCATTTCTGTGATGGCCTGGATTTTGGTGGGATCCAGCTCAATCCCTTTGTGGCTGACTAGGAATCCTAGCAACTTGCCTGATTTAACGCCAAAGGCGCACTTGGCTGGATTCAACTTCACGTTGTACTTATACAACCTGTTGAAGAGCTTTATAAGATGCTCTAAGTGGTCTTCTTTCCTTCGGGACTTGACAATGATGTCATCCACGTAGATCTCAATCTCTTTGTGCATTAAGTCGTGGAAAAGAGCCATCATAGCTCGTTGATATGTGGCTCCGGCATTGATGAGGCCGAATGACAACAGTCTATAGCAAAAGCTTCCCCACGGCGTGATGAAAGCAGTTTTCTCATGATCCTCCTCAGCAACCATAATTTGATGGTATCCTGCGAAGCAATCCGTAAAGGAGTACATGCCGTATTGAGCAGTATTGTCAATGAGAGTGTGGATAAATGGCACGAGAAAGCTATCTTTAAGGCAAGCTTTGTTCAGATCCCTGTAATCCATGCAAACTCGTACCTTTCCTCTAGGTTTAGGCACAAGAACTATGTTGGATATCCATTTAGGATATGTGGACACCATGATAATACCAGCTTGAAATTGTTTCATAATTTCTTCATTCACCTTTAAACTCCACTCAAGTTTCAATCGCCTGAGCTTCTACTTAACTGGCTTGAATCCCTCTTTAATGGGAAGGCGATGAAGAACAATGTCAGTGGACAAACCCACCATGTCTTCATGAGACCATGCAAACACATCCTGGAATTAGGTTAGTAGCGTAAGCATGTAATTCCTTTGGTTTGGGGTAAGGTCTGAACCAATCTGGATTAACTTAGGGTTTTCTAAGGTTCTGAGATTGAAGGAAGTGGTTTGATCAAGATTAGGTTTAGGTTTATCTTTGACCCATTCTTTAATCTCCGGATGCACCTCAATGTCCTCATGTTCTTCCATTAAGGCTGAGTCCAACTTTTCTTCAAAGTTACAATCCTTGTAGAGAAGAGGCATCTTATCAGCAAGTATAGGCACATCGAAATTTAGGGTCCTAAAACAAAATATGCTTTCACTTAGTATATATGAAATGGTTTAATCATACAAAGTGTTAGCATGTACTGACAAAACAACTGCTAATACTATATAGAAAGCCCTAATTTTGGCCATTTGTTCTTCTAATTTAATTTGCTGAAGGCGTAGGGCCTCCATGGCATCTTTGTTCTACTGCATCTTTTTTAACAAGATGAACTAACACTGGTCCTAGCTGTCCACTACCCGATTCTTTCCTCACCTTTCATATGCTCGAGATTGATTGTCCTAGGCGCGACTAAGGGGATCTGGTGTATCCTGACAAGCCAAAAACAGTCGCCGGCGTGCTGACGGGATATGCTCAGAATAGCTTTCCTAGTTTTTCAGCCCCAACCTATCTTTAACTGAGCCTCTCACTTGGGTCGTCTGACAAGTTCTTGATTTTTCCTGGTTTGAAGCCTCACTGTCTCTGCTCATCATAGCTTTCAACTGGAAAAACATGGAGTGATTGTAAAAGCACTAAAATCCCTCCTTCTAGCGCCAATGTTAACGCCAAGTTTCGTCTGCGCGTCCAATCACCAAATCCACATGCTTAAACCTGCATAGTAATGAAATCACACAGGAAGCTTGACCACTTGGGCCGCCGGGTGATAGCTCTGATGTGAGAATGAGTACATGCAGAACAAGGTTTAACAATGGAGGCTTTAGTATTTAGTGCTCCAAAGTGTATTACATGTTAATTGGAATTTAGCCTTGTTTTTATAGCTGATCTTATCACCTTAAAGCTGATATCCGAATTGTATTAGGACTCCTAAACATGTTAATTACCTATGTTTGGGTCAAACTTAATCTCCTTAAAAGGAGGGAGTTGGATATAATCCTAACACATTCCTTAGGAGATGGTATTGAAATCTGGTTAGGACTTAAAATCCTTAACCACTCAAACTCCTTATCACACCAGACACCATACGAGGCATAACCGTCTTTATGGGCCCAAGTCACCCGAACACCATTAATCAGATCTGGACCCCAGCCCAAAGGGCTCAGTCGCCTGACCCCGATCATCACCAATCCCTTACTAGCCTCAACCAATCAGGCTCAACCGATCCTTCATAGATACGGCCTTCGACCCATATGGTGTAAGAACCCGAATTTTCAGAAAATATTAAAATAAGAATTTAGTAGATAAAATTCTTAAGGTATGTGAAGGGTTCAAATAAAAATATATAATGCATTGTGAGGTATATAATGTGGGTTGTATAGGTGATATAAACTATGCAATAAGTGATGTTGTGTTTAATAAATATATATATCCTTATTTTATATTTGTTATAAATTGTAGAGATGAATTAGTAAGAAGACAGATAAAAATTTATCTATTGATATTAAATAATTTATGTGAAATTATTTTATTATGGTAAGTTGGTGACAATAAAATATCTGACAACGCTGTTCTTCATTTCTGGGTTTTTCAGAAAATGAAGAACATCAAAGGGTGCTAGATTCAGATCCTTATAGTTTGTAGTCTGGGCTTGAACATTATGTTCTAAAGGTTCATGCTTGTAGTAAACCTGTCAAAGAACGATCCTATAACATAAAATTAGACTAACATCAACATATATAAGAGATCAAGGCTGGTCAAGCATTGACAGAAAATTTGTTCTTGAAGATTCTGGGTTTTCTAGAATCTTCATCCGGCCAGTCGGTCAACGCTTGTTTGACTACTCCTATCTCTGATTATGTTATGGATCTGGGTAATCTAGAGGGTTGGATACATAGTCCTTATACTAGTTTACAAGATCAAAACAACAAAATGATCTAAAACATAAAACACAAGCAAGATCAAAGCCTGCAAAAACACTGTCAGACCAGATTTGGGTTTCCGGGTTGCCTAGAAACCCATTTCCGTGACCGGTCAACGCAGTTTGACTGCTCATATCTCTCAATCTACTCATGATCTGGCCTTGTTGCTAGTTTCATATCATAGTCCACATGACATAGAACACATTTATAACATAAAACAACAAATATCAAAAACAAAGAAGGATCTAGGGCCTCTGACATATAGCTGTCAGGCCACTTTTTCAACTTTTTCCAGATTTCAAAAATTTTCAAAATTGTGCATCTAGATGTTATGGATCCATGATCCAACAATCCAAATCATTAAAAGACAACCTATAACACATATCTAGCCAACAAATTACAACATATAACCTCAGATCATAAGACTTCTAGGTTTAGGGTTTTTATACCTTTCTAGCTTGGATTTTGATTTATGATCATGGATTCTATTCTTGGAAAGCTATAAACTGATATAGTCTTAACTTTACACTCCCTTTCACTCTCCATTTCAAAAAGTTAGAGAGAGAGTGGTCTTGGAAAATATGAGAAGTAAAGTAAAGTAATTTTCTTACTTTAAATCTTTGATCTATTTGATTCAATGTATCTAGTTGGCAATTGATGGCTGATATTTGACACATAGCTAGGGCTAGGACTAGGGTAGTTTACCAACTCAAAATCATGGCAAGATTTACAAGCCACCTATTAAAGAATGTGACAAAAGGGAATTCTAGTCATTTTGCTTCCAATTTTAATGGCTAATTTATCATTTGCCCTAACCCTTAGGGTTTAGGGTTTAACCCTTAGACTTTTGAAATTTAATTTCTAAGATTTCCAAATTTCGGTTTCCAAAATAGGAATTTAATATTTCTACATTATAATTAGGATTCTCTAATTATGTTAAAATTTACTAATCATTAATCAGGCTTGTTAATTAAGATTAACATTTCCTAATTAAAACTGATAATTTAGCAATTAGTCCATAATTGTGCATTAAGGTTTCAAACGGAACACTTAGGGTTTTCTAACAATCAATTAGGGTTATCCCTAATTGAACATATAATCAATAACATAAAAACCTTTATACTTATCTACCAGCTCCCAAATTAGGGTTTTCAACTTCCGAATTAGGGTTTTAAATTCCTAGAACTGAACTTAGGGTTTCTAAAACCTATTTCTAGGGTTTCTTATCAGACGTTAGGGTTTTCTAACAGAACATTGACATTCTTAATATAATTCTAGGGTTTGACACTGATAAAATTTATTTGGTCAACCCTTGACCCTTAACCACATTCTGAACTCATATAATACCATATTCACAGAACATATACACATATACACTTAATCCTGAATAATTCTCCAAAATCCTTCACACAATTTTGAAATACTCAAAATTCCTTCCCAAAAATATCGAACCCATACACTTATTTTCTGTCTAGGTCTTTTATTTGACCGTAAATCCATCATTTAAGATTTTAATAAATTGACTAATTTCTTAGTTTGTCACATTCACCCCTTCTTCTAAGAATTTAGTCCCCGAAATTCACCTTACACCATTCATACACATCATTACATGCTACCCGATACACCACTCATAAGAGTAAAAGTTTTCAAATTTTGTTGAGGAGTTATATAGACTATTCTCTATCATTTTTGCAAAGGTTTTATGGAAATTCATCCGCAAACCATCATAACTTACGAACATAGTGGGCGATTAGCCCATTATGCCCTGTACTAATCAAGTACTGTTGGTTGGAACCAATTTCTTGTTCCTCTTATCCGCCTTGGGCGCATAAAATTTTCTTACCTCAGTCTTATTGGATTCCGTACCAAAATAATTTTGTTCAGGATATTTCTTTCAATGAACACTTAGAGTTTTCATAAACATTAGTCTAGCTGAATCGAATAGCGTAGACTCATATCAATAATTCAATTCAATCGAATTATTTAGGTGTAGCCAAACCCCGTTGGCAAATTAAAATTTTTGAAAATATTTTTGAGAATGACATCATGATGCCGTACTGTATTAACAATCCGTTTGAGGATGTCGTCACTGTATGACTTTGTCATAACACATCATCCTGTATTTATAACTCTAACAACTTTTTATCATCTCTGGACCAGGTTACATGGTACATAAGTGATAATTAAAAATATATTTTGATATTTCAAATCATTATCGTCTAGCCAAAACAAGTAGCATAGACTATACTTTAAACCGTTTCAAAAATCATTACGAATATATATACATATACTTTTTTTTTCAAAAGCACATAGTGCGTATTTAGCTTGAGGTCAAAAATTTCTAAGAGATTAGGAAAACTTATGTCTCCACTAATAATCATATAAAACTATACCCAGTTCGTCAAACCACACTAATGAGTTCATGAACTTTCCACAATCATATAAGTTTAAGAACTTACCCTAGTCAGACCTTTAGCGTCCATTCGCTAAGGGATTCATAAACATTTCATATAACCATGAGTCACGAACGTAACATAAGTATCAGTTTTAAGAACTCGTACTTAACCTTATATCCTCTACTTATAACCTATCTATCTACTATACACATGAGAAATGAATCACCCTCTTAACATGCATATAGCAAATAGTGCGACACAAACATTTCAATGATTATCAGTGCCAGAAACTAAGTGGTTGATACACCATGTACAATTCAACTCCCATACGAAGAATCATACAACTTAGCTGCTGACATGAGTCCTTAATTGAAATCCCCACGTAATCTTAACTCCCTTCTCAATACGAATTTCATTCAACTCGTATTCATAATCCTTTCTTGAATCTGTACCAATTCATAGTACAATTGACACACATCAATCTTTGTTGTAACTTTTCAATCATTAGATTGATTCTTCTCTTTGCTATCACCTTATCAGATCACGGGGTGATCTCATTGTATATATTATGATTCATTTCTATATCTTGATTGTTTTGTTTTATGATCTCCTATCCTGATTCATTTAGTCTTTTAGACTCGATCTATTCATCACTACTGTTCACCTTTATTATCAGAGTTACGGAACTTCGTATCTTTATAACTCGCCGATATTCGTCTTTGAATCTTATCGACCAACTAACTCTATGTGAGTTAGATCTTATCCTAATCACTACGATTATTAGTCTTAGGTATTCCTACGATTGTAATAATTTTTAGATAATTATTACCATTTATCATAATTTTTCAATCACTTATATCGTATTTAAATACCACATTATTCTATTATCATTAATATTTATTTAATATTAAATATTATTAAAAATCATATCATAATATTATAATATATTTATAATATCACAAAGTATTTTAATACTTTAAAATCATATTTATATGATTTTTAAACAATTAAATCCATTATCCGATAATTGCTATTAATATTAAAATATTAATATTTTTATGACAAAATATCAAAAGTTATATTTTATAACTTTAAATATTTTTATAATACTTAAATCATTTTATATAATTTTAAAAACATTATTTCTAATTTTCCATAATTTATTTAATATATTCATTAAATAAATCCATTACCATTAATATAAATTTATTAATAAAATTCATCACAAAATATCAAAAGTTATTAAAATAACTTAAAATATTTTCTAACACCATAATATAATAATTTTTCATGATTTTTCAAGTATTATAATCATTTTTAAATAATTTATTTATTATTATAATTAAATAAATTAAATACCATTTATATTCCAAAAATATTAAATATTTATGGAATATACTCAAAATAATTAAAAACTAATTTTTAGGCTTTAAAATAAATTTTAGGAATTTATTATGTATTTTTAATAATTAAAAAGTATTTTTTTCTATTTATTTAATATAAATAATATTTTTTTGAAATAAACTGTCACTAAAGGGCCTTATAGCGACGAAACTGTCGCTATAGGTGTTCTTGAGCTGTTCTTGGCCAAACCCAGAAACCCATGTCAGTTACTTTGACCAACATTAAAGAAATGTTCTTGTTGATTTCTGGGAAGATAATGGTGTTAGGATTGTAGTACAGATGTAGTACCACAACCACAAACACTAGGCATTGTCAGAACATAACACAATTGAGAGATTCAAGCCTCCAAAATATTTGACAACGCTGTTCTTTATTTCTGGATTTTCCAGAAAATGAAGAACAACCGAGGGTGCTAAATTCAGATCCTTATAGTTTGCAGTCTTGGCTTGAACATTATGTTCTAAAGGTTCAAGCTTGTGGTAAACCCGTCAAAGAACGATCCTATAACATAAAATTAGTCTAACATCAACACATATAAGAGATCAAGGCCGGTCAAACACTGATAGAAAATTTGTTCTTGAAGATTCTGGGTTTTTCAGAATCTTCATCCAGCCAGTCGGTCAACGCTTGTTTGACTACTCCTATCTCTAATTATGTTATGTGTGATGCCCCCAAATTCGGACCTCCACTTGGTCACTCGAATTCGGTTCATCACGTTCTCATGGTAACACCATAATAACTAAATAACATACATTCACAATGGAAAATCTAAATTAGAATAATATTTAATGATTTATTATAATTATTCCCCCAAGTCTCGCAACATATAGTACTTAATAGATTACATAACAATATCGAATAAAGACCTATTACATAATCCTACTTAAGTTTAATCATAGTCTGCAAATAGTCTTAAGATAACATAATAGTTTTTTTTAAACATAAAAGGAACAAGCTAGTCAGTAACCTTGCCCTTACATGTTCCAGAGACACCTCCATGTTCCTCCTTAACTGAAAGGTTTTAAATAAGCAAGGATGATCACAAATTGTCCAACAAGTAATATACAACAAGGGTGTAGGATATAATATCACAAGGTTTGAAATATCGAAGTGTCATTTCTAGGATAGTTCACAGTGTCAGAATAATATCATGAATAAGGGATATAAACAATTCTTGGAATAAGAATGACAATTCAATATAAATCAACAGATATATATGAATTTAACGACTAACAATGTATCCAACTAGATAAGCAATTTGTACTGAGCAGTCACTAAGGACCATTGAACTTCCACTAGAGTTATCAATATTAAACTGATAACCCAAAAATATCAAGTACTATAGATGATTAGTCTACAATACTTTACGTTATGCATAACACCACAATAATATTTATTCATGTGTTGGGGTTTCCAACAACATACACTCCCCTTACCAAAAGGGTTGTCCAACTCAGTTTTTCAAGATTTCTGCACTAATCAATTGGTTTGGATAGCTTTTATAAACATGCATATAGTCTAGTCAATCAAATGGCATCGACTCTTTCACAATATTCAAGAACAATTCTAAGTTTAACATGAATAATAACTTTCACAAGGGTTTAAGCATATTAGCTCATTTGAACGAGAAGGTAATATAACTTGTACTCAAAGAGATAAGCTTACGGTATTCATTGAATAAAGAATGTAATTATACTTGCACAATAAGAGTAAGGTTCGGATACTTGCTCAATATAAATTTGAGTAAGGTTTAAGAACTTGCCTTAAGCGTAGTTTAGCAAAATATCGCTTATCAATACACTTTCTAATCCTATCATAATGTGATACGCATGTAGGATATTCATTAGTTAAACATATTCAATTAACAATCTTGATAAATATAGTCCAAGTGTACGCACACAACTCAATCAAGAAACCTTATACGTATGTTATTACGTAGCTCGAATCTATCGTTAGACTTCATCATTTTAAAACACTTTGTCAATTCAAACTATGATAGGTGTTAACATGCAAAGCTACCTTTGTTAGTGTGTCATGAACAGACATAATCATAATAAAGTTATACTAGCATGCTACATACTTCAGAAATCACAGAAGTTACTTTCCAAGTTTGCAGAATGGCGCTGGCACTTACCGATTTATACTAAGGATACGCTACGCCACACGCCATCTCCTAGTTCAAACCAGGACTGAGCAACTATCTGCTTGGCCTAGCTTGCACATCCTTACATACATAACACATATTAACATGATAAGGGTCCTCTCATATTTTCCTAGTTTAATCTAAGTCCCGTTTTGCATAATATGGTCCTAAGTTTGGACATCTCAACAAATTAAGGCCATTTAAGGTCATGAAATCACAAAGTCCAACATGCTTGATTCTTAAACATATAAAGTAGTCACATAACTCATATTAGACAAGCTTGTGAGTATTCATATCACATACTTGTAATTAACATCGTTTAGTTTTGAAATATGCTTCGTTTATGATTTCCTTGAATTACGATACCTAAGCATGGTATATATATACATTTATGATACCTAAGTGAGTCTAAGAGTATCATCATATATGTTTATAAATATCAGATTCTAACTTTCAAGTATCACGTTAACATTCACGTTTAAAGTTTGCATTTTCATTAGCAAAGCTTATTACTAAGTCCAACATAATCATTCTTCAATACGAAATCCATATACTTAAGTTAGTATGTCCGACACGCATTTCAAAACCATACTAACATGCTTGCAAGATCAGAATGTGCATTACTTCAAGTTCATGACTTCTAGTTTTCCAAATCTTGAAGTTTTCTTGAAAACTTAACTTAAATCAAGCTAAAACAACGTACTATATTCAAAACAATATCTAAACACATGCTAGGGTTATTTATATGCTTAACCTAACGATCGTAGCATGCTCAGAACAAATCAGAAACCCCAAATCAGTATCTAATAAAAGTACCACGCGCGGTTTTAGCAAATGGAAGTGGCGCGAGCGCCGCCACTTCGAGCAGACTGAAGAAAATATGGCTCTGCTTCTGCAGAGCCTCAACACATGAGATTGAAAACCTGCAAACAGACCAGCTACCATGTTCCAAAACATGTGTACCAACTCAAATAACACAATGGCATGCTATTCTACATCAATTAACAGAGATTTCATACAATTGCAAGAATTTAGACAAAACTCAAACTAAGAACAAAATTAGGGATTATACCTCCTTTATGCTTAAATTGAACTCTCTCACTACTCTGATTATACCTCTACAAAGCTCAGCAACTCACACCCTCAATTCACACTTAACAAACAATTCAAGCAATCAAAGAATGGAGAAGGAATGGTGTTATATATAGAGAATAGAGTGTCCAGTTCATGGCATTACACCATGGTTTGACCCAACAGAAATTGATAGGAAATGTGGGATAAAGAAGAGTTAGCCAACTGCCCAAACTTGTAGCCATCATAACCATGAAGTTATAGCCTTTTGTTTTTTTGCTGGAGTTTACGCAATGAAGGAGTAGATTACTGTTTATGTACTATGATGGTCACTGAAAATTGGACATGGGTATTAAATCTCAGCAATTGTGTTTATAAAGCTTATTTTGGTTCCTTTAATTCCCAAAATATAATTTTAATGTGTTAATGCTACTGCACAATGGAGAGTTAGGGATTATTTATGTACTCACATCAAATAATCCATGTACATTAGTCCAGTCTAATTATTATATGCATGGACTCCATTTAACTACCCACTAGTAATTAATATCTCCTTAAAACTTTATTATTTCAAGTAGACTCACTTATTGAAATAATTTATAATTCTTTGACAGAGTATATCTTTTAATATTTTCACTCATACTTATTGTCACATAAATAATTGTTTATGTAACTTATAATTCCTTACTCTTTATTATATAGTTTATATATAGTATATAGCCATACTAATGTGTCACACCACATCTTCTTATTAATTGTAAGAATTATATAATATCACATGTCTTCATAAATTAAATAAATTATACCATTCTATTCATTGATTCTTGTATATAACAATTAATCCTTATCACATTTGCTAACAATAATAATCATATATTATTAATTAACTACCATTATTAATTAATCAATATTCTACCACAACCATTATCAATTAATTAATATAACAATTAATTATCACATATTAATTAACCCTCATTAACATCAATTAACAATCCATAAATATACTACAACAACAATTAACAATGAATATTACTTAATTATATACTTTATAATTCTTTCATTAATTAATATTGCTGTTAGTATCTCCCATCACCATGCCACACAATACTTTCAACGAGTTTACCACAAACTCCACATATTCTCAATTATTCAGTTATTTAATATAATTGAGTGAACTCATTTCAAAAAATAAAAATCGTTTAATTTTAAATAAATATTTATTTCCATTGATATTTCCATTTATTAATACGTGGAAATTCTCGGGTATTACATTATGGATCTGGGTAATCTAGAGGCTTGGATACGTAGTCCTTATACCAGTTTACAAGATCAAAACAACAAAATGATCTAAAATGTAAAACACAAGCAAGATCAAAGCCTGCAAAAACACTATCATACCAGATCTGGGTTTCTGGGTTGCCCAGAAACCCATTCCCGTGACCGGTCAACGCAGTTTGACAGCTCATATCTCTCAATCTATTCATAATCTGGCCCTGTTTCTAGTTTTAGATCATAGTCCACGTGACATAGAACACATTTATAACATAAAACAACAAATATCAAAAAACAGAGAAGGATCTAGCGATTCTGACATATGGCTGTCAGGCCACTTTTTTAACTTTTTCCAGATTTCAAAAATTTTCAAAATCATGCATTAGATGTTATGGATCCATGATCCAACAACCCAGATCATTAAAAGATACCCTATAACACATATATAGCCCACAAATTACAACATATAACCTCAGATCATAAGATTTCTAAGTTTAGGGTTTTTATACCTTTCTAGCTTGGATTTTGATTTTTGATCATGGATTCTGTTCTTGGAAAGCTATGAACTGAAATAGTCTTAACTTTACACTCCCTTTCACTCTCCATTTCGAAAAGTTAGAGAGAGAGTGGTCTTGAAAAATATAAGAAGTAAAGTAAAGTAATTTTCTTACTTTAAATCTTTGATCTATTTGATTCAATGTATCTAGTTGGCAATTGATGGCTGATATTTGACACATAGCTAGGGCTAAGGCTAGGGTAGTTTACTAACTCAAAATCATGGCATGATTTATAAGCCACCTATTAAAGAATGTGACAAAAGGGCATTCTAGTCATTTTGCTTCCAATTTTAATTGCTAACTTGTCATTTGCCCTAACCCTTAGGGTTTAGGGTTTAACCCTTAAGGTTTAAGATTTAACCCTTAGACTTTTGAAATTTAATTTCTAAGATTTCCAAATTTCGGTTTCCAAAATAGAAAATTAATATTTCTAAATTATAATTAGGATTATCTAATTATGTTAAAATTTACTAATCATTAACCAAGCTTGTTAATTAGGATTAACATTTCCTAATTAAAATTGCTAATTTAGCAATTAGTCCATAATCGTGCATTAGGGTTTCAAACGAAACAATTAGGGTTTTCTAACAATCAATTAGGGTTATCCCTTATTGAACATATAATTAATAACATAAAAACCTTTATACTTATCTACCAGCTCCCAAATTAGGGTTTTTAACTTCCGAATTAGGGTTTTAAATTCCTGGAACTGAACTTGGGGTTTCTAGAACCTGTTTCTAGGGTTTCTTATCAGACATTAGGGTTTTCTAACAGAACGTTGACGTTCTTAATATAATACTAGGGTTTGACACTGATAAAATTTATCTAGTCAACCCTTGACCCTCAACCACATTCTGAACTCATATAATACCATATTCACAGAACATATACATATATACACTTAATCCTAAATAATTTTCCAAAATCCTTCACAGAATTTTGAAATCTTCAAAATTCCTTCCCAAAAATATCAAATGCATACACTTATTTTCTGTCTAGGTCTATTATTTAACCTTAAATCCATCATTTAAGATTTTAATAAATCGACTAATTTCTCGGGTTGTCACAATTTTAATACATAAAGGATTAAATATCTGGGTATTCTAGAAACTGAGAGAGGAATTAAATGTTTAAATAAACATTAATACTAAATAAGGTTATAATGTGGTCGTGTGAGTAGTAGAAATAATTATGGAACTACCCAGACAATAATGCCTAACTGTGTTATTTTATAGCATGTATTTAATGTACATGGATTATATGATGTGGGTATAAAACTTATCTTTAAATTTCCTAATATGGAAATAATTATACATTAAAATTTCATTTTGGGAATTAAAGTAACAAAAATAAGCTTCAGTTGCTGGTTATAAGCTTGTCCCAAAATTAGTACTCAAATAGTGTCCTATAACTACATTTCGTAACCACCAAGAATTTAGTAGTAGCTATGGAGATAGGTGATGATGGCTAAGAAGATGGCTGGGAAGTGGCAGGTAAACCACTCTTAGCTAACCATTGTGTTTTCTTTCTACACCATGGATTCCAACCTCAGTATAAACCCACTACCCAGTCCATCATTTCTCTATATAAAGCAGCTACCTTGTTCATTTTTACGATGCTAAGTTTTGTCTGTGAAATCCTAAGAAATTAAGTGAGAGTATTTGTTGTTCAAAGTCAAGTCTAACAATCTCAGAAGGGAGAATGATTAGTCATTTAAGCATTACAAAGGTATAATTCCTTTTCCTTGCTTCCATTTCATTCTCTGTCAAAATAGAGTTCGTGAGTATTGAAATATCAATTTCTTGATTTCATGGAATTAGATGTTAATGAGGTTGGGTAAGGGTTATATGGTTGTTATATGACCATATAAACATGTTTCAATTGTAATAGGAATGTTTAGAATCAATTTCATGAGTAATTTTTGTGTTTGGGCTAAACAGATCTCTTAAAGTTTCTTGTTCTGGCTCGAACTGTATTTGCTAGCTAAATTGGCTATGGATTAACACTTGAGGCGTAGTCTTGTTGCCACAAGCCTCCCGAGTTTAGTTTTTGCTTTCTGTTTTAAGGTCTGATCAGTGTTGGTAAAGTATCATAGCTTAAGCCAACATGCAAGCATGTGTAACATGTATATGTAAGTGTAATAACCTAATGTGAGCATGTTTTACAAAGATTAACATGATTTGGTATACGATCTTTAACAAGGACTTTAAGTTTTGGAAACAAACTTTGTTAAAGTTCATGTTCTGCAAATTTTTAGCTTAGTGGTCTATACACATGACTGATATCACACATAAACGAGCATGACATGTGATTCATAGTTCCTTTGTTCATGACCACCTTATTAGGCTTTGTGTTAGAGAAGTTTTTCAAGAAAAAGCTTAGCATAGTGAACTAACATGCATGACTACTACATGATTTAAACTCTGACTTTGCGAGCATGATAACATGACTTGACTACGTATGTTTAGATCTTTGAAGTTGTTTTGTATATGTTGAATGGCATTGTTCAAATCTACAATGGTTTCAAAAGCAAACTTGAACATATCTTCAAAATCTAGTTGCATCACATGGATATCTAGATTCTAAAGGATTTATAAGTCATGTTATGTCTATAATATCCCTAGATATGATTTATATGTGTTATATTGCATCATTCATGAAAAAGGATTTCAAAGGCAACCATGTTTCGAACTTAAGTTGCATTACATATGAGTATTTAGATTTTAAAGGCTTGAGATGCCATGTTATGTTTCATTATGTCAATAAACATAAGTCTTATATGTTAAACATAATGGAAGTAAACCAAGCATGAGTTAAAGCATGTTTTGAAAGTAAAGTTTTCAAGTGATAAACTATGCTAGTCATATGTAGATAAGACACATACATATGAGCATGCTACTAGAGGCTTATTAGTACCAATATATGGTTTAAAAGCTTGTAAACATCAAATCTTGTTAAAGAAAGTCGTTAAACCTTAAAGTGGGAAAACAACTTTGAATAAACACAAGAAGTTCTAAACTTTGACAAATGAACTCTTAATGTGCGTAAATATTATGTGTTAACATTCATGCATGTTAAGAAATGAAGTGTGAACTGAGAACCAAATATTCAAATCTGTCCGGCAGGGGGACGGTGTGATTCTATGCCCATTCTAGGCCAAATCATGGCCTTGCAGGTCATCTTTAGAAGCGATGTTACTAAACTGTTTTAGTAGTCATCTGAACTTTAAAGCACATGTGTAATGTATGAGCATGTGTAGTACAGATTATATGACCTCTTTATGAAAACAAAAGGATAATTAGTACACCAAGTGATTACATAACCCTATTTGGTTTTGATGTCGTGAAAATCCTAAACTAAAGTCCCTAACATATAAGGTTGAACTTGAAGTGGTCATACAAGTATGTAAAGACCTCTAGCGTGTATGCATGTTAAGTATAAGTGTATATGTGTGTTAAAGTTTTGACTGAAACAAGGAGTGCAAAAGCCCAACCATGTTAAGAAATTCAATGTTTAAATAAACATTAATATTAAATAAGGTTATAATGTGGTTATGTGAGTGGTAGAGATAATTATGGGATTTCCCGGACAATAATGCCTAACTGCGATATTTTATTACATGTATTTAATGTACATGGATTATATGATGTGAGTGTAAAACTTATCTTTAAATTCCTAATATGGTAACACTTGTAACTTAATATTACATTATAGGGATTAAAAGAACCAAACCAAGCCTTATATGCCCAAATGTTGAGATATTTGCTCTTGTCCCAAATTAAGTGTCACAGAGTACATGAATAGTGACTTGAAGCTAAAACACGTATTTTACAAAAAGTCTATTGAATAGGTGATCATTTGCTAAGAAATGGGTTGGTAAGGGTGGTTGATCAACTCTTGATTAACCAATGTATTGTTCCATTGCACCATGAATCCAACCTTAGTGTAATACCAATGTCTAGTCCAAGCTTCTTCTATAAATACAAGCTTGATTTTAATTTTTGTGTTGCTTAAAACTTGTCTGGTAATTCTAAGTGTAGAGTATAAGTTACTGAGCTACTATAGAAGTATACTCAGAGTTTAGGAGGTCCAATTCAAGCTCAAGAAGGTATAAAATTCTAACTAAGTTCTTGAAATGTGTCTTGTTTAATTCTTGAAATTTCTTGAATTGTTATGTCAAGCATGATGAATTAACATGTTATAATGTGTTTAAGTAGTTTACTTACATGTAGGAACTCTTTAATGATGGTTGGAATCAGTTTAAATGGAAAGGAATCAAAGTGGTGTAAGACTTTGCAAAACAGAGTCTATTATCGCTTCGATTAGTAAGTGCCATGCATTAACATACTGTTTATCTTGAGGTCTTGTGTGTACTATTACCACCCTCGAAACCGATTCTTGAAGTTCTGTTATGCTACATGTTGTGAAATTGGTGTTATGACTTAAATACATACCTAAAAAGAGGTATAACATGAGATACAAAGCTTATTTGAGAGTTATGAAGTGTCCAACATGATTTAATAGAAGATCTTTAACAATGACGTTAAGTTTTGAAAACAAACCTTGTAACGCCCCAGAAAATCGAACCTTTGTAAATTCTTTTAATAATGAATAAAATAATATTATTTATTATTATTACGTGTTGATAAGATGATTGTCGTTCTATATCCTAGAAACGTCGGAACGTCGTAGTATTTTAACTACGTAAGAGAATTAAAGTGTTTGAATTTATAAGACGAAAATAAAAGCTTTTCGAGAAATTTTTCGAAAAATACTATTCATCGATTTCCGCTCAGGAATTATTTTTGAACTTTCGAGTAATACGTAACGTTATAATATCAAGGTTAGATGGATTATGTAATAATAATCTAAGTATGGAAAACACAATATTTCGCATGCGGACTTAATTAGAGAACGTTAGGATTATTAAGCGTTAAGAAGAGAAAGTATTAATCGTATGATGCATAGGCATTATGCAAGGTATTGAACGTAAGTATAATACGACATATTGTACTATTAAGTATGGAGAATGGAATAACGTATATTACAATTTAGTATACGAGCTAGCATACGAGAATTATAGGTATAGTATATATGCCAAGGTGTTTAATTAAATGGAATGGACTTGTAGGATTATTATCATATTGGTAGAAGTCAAATAGAAAGTGATATGCAAGCCAAAGTGTTTCTTAATCATGAGTCCAAACTATTGTAATGTAAGCCCAATAAGAATTAGCTAGATTAATTAAACAAGCCCAATGTGTTAAGCCATGATCCATGGAGCAAACCAAGAGTAATATGGGTAGTCTTGATGGGCAAGCACTTTGTGTGATGATCAAGTGTTGTGATGATCAAGTAATAGATGTGGCTAGCAAGTTTACTTAGTTGTAAAGCAATGAATAGTAAGGAGGTTAATAAAGAGGTGGATTAAGGAGGTTAGTTGAGGAGGTGCAAGGCCTAAAATACCATTATGCCCTCACATTGCCAAGCCTATAAATAGAAGAGTTTGTTCATCATTTTTCATTGTTCAACTTTCACCCAAAACAAATTAACTTGAGTGTTAGAGAGAATAAGCACTTTTAAAGCTAAATCATCCTTTGCTAGATTTTCAAAGAGAAGAGAAGTACTAGTCTTCAAGGGTAAGACTCTAGTCTAATACATCTTTTATCTCTATCATTGTAGGGTGATAAGAGAAGTGTAATTGTATGCTAAGAACATATAAGAAGTGATTAATGAATGAACTTAAGCCGAATAAGTGGTGAATAAGCAACTAGAACTTAAATAAGTTGATGAATTTGTGAAGAACTTATCATATGTTTGTCATATGATGTTACTATGTTTGATATGGTATGAGAACATTGATTGATGGACTTAAGTCCATATTAAGTCATAAGCAAGGAAATTTGTAGTTTATAAGTTGATTAAGTTATTAACTTATGAGAATAAGTCAAAACTTACTTTGATAATAAGTTGGTGTAATAAGTAACTTGAAATGTTCATATGTTGATTAAAATCCATTTAGAATGATTAGTAATGAGGTTCTGCCGAAATTCACACGATTGGACGATAATCGTCGAATTCGTGAAATTCTCGGAATGGAAGTCGTATTTTGTGTTTGAAATCGGAAACGTTGGTTTTCGATGGAGACAAGTCATATTTGGCATTATAGAGTTGCGGACTAAAAATGACTAGATTCCGACTTAGAACGAAGAAACGAGCGTTGAACGTTCACGAACGTTTATCGTTTTCGTTAAAAATGAACTAATAGGTGAACATTTGTAATATATTTAATATTATGACAAGAACGAATGAATGGGTTATAAAGAACCTGGGGAAATGTAATATTATTTTGAATATATATAAGACATATTCGTTCTTTTGAGACTTTTCCATGGAATGTATGTGTGAATGGTAGTACCGTATAGTACCATCTGTCGGGTTGGAAGATACTCGAATTTGGGGGCGTCACAGGTTGATATCAAAGCATTACGTTAAAAAACTTAAAGGGGGATTAAAAACCTTAAGTCATAACCTTAAGAGAAGTCAAAGAAGTAAAAGAAGAAAATAACCTTATAAAAATGCATTATGATTATGTTATGAGTTTTTATTATTCTACTGACATGTACTAATCAACTTAATTGTTTTGTGTAGATGTCAGGAGTAAATGAAATGTATGTAGATGGACAGGCCATTTGTGAAGAGTCAGTGAACCAAGTAGAGGTCATACCGAACCCCATAACGGCAGAGCCTGAGTTAGTTGTCATTGAGTCTGGAGACTTAGAGGATCCTGACCTCATGTCAGTATTCGATGGTATGATAGAGGAGGAAGTAGAGGCGGTGTCCTTTAATCCAGTAGCTATAGCAGCAGAGATAGCTCCTGGGGGGTCGATAATGTCTCTGTTCATGTTAGTATTGGATAAAAATATCCATTGCTGTCAGGAGGTTAAGGAGTTGAAGCCAGAGCTCCAAGCTATCTTAGAGGACAAGACTGGTGTTGAGTCCATGTGGGAGCAGGAGCACGATGAAAGAGTTTTGTCCAAGGACAAAGTCCATGAGCTGAAACATGAGGTCTTTGAGCTGAAGGAGGAGCTAAAGACCAAACATCAGAAGATAGGGAGAATGTCCTATATACATAGGAGTTCTCATATCGATTTCCAGTGATATCTTGTAGAGGTGGGGCAGACGCGACATACTATTAGCCGTGATATCATTGCCGGTCTTGCCAAGGCAGATTTCAATAATGCCTTAAGGCAGATGTAATCTAGTAGTAGCTAGAGTAGTTTAAGTAGGTAAATATTTTGTAATTAGTAGTGACATAAAGCCCTCTTTGTATAGTGAAGAGTAGTTTTTGTAAATCCCAATTTTTGGAAAGCAACAGCGGGAAAGTAATGTAATCTGCTTAGGCTGTGTAATGTAACCAATGTAGTATTATACTACAAAGAATGAATATAAGCCTTTTTATGGAAATCAATGAGTAATGGATGTTGAAGTTATTATTTAATATCAAATAATAACTAATAAAGAAAGGAATAATAATGAAATGTGGTTATTGTATCAGCAAAATGCCGCCGAGAAGAGTGCAACGTAACCAAGGAGCTAATGTGAATCAACCGGAGGGAGGTCTGGTTAACCCAATGTAGGAGTTCGTTAACCTGTTAACAACTGCCTTTAATAGAACAGGGGCTAATATCCCCGTAAATCCAGGAGTAGCACGAGCTACTACCTTTAAGGATTTCAAGAGCGTGGGTCCGCCGGAGTTCAAAGGAACTACGGACCCTATTGAAGCCCAAACTTGGGTGAAGGAAATAAAGAAGGCATTTGTAATAGCAAATGTCGACGAGGCCTAAAAGGTTGCCTTTGCAACCTATATGATGAAGGGGAAGCCAACTTTTGGTGGGAAGCCTATCAAGCTAGGGCCGGGATAGCGAATTTGACGTGGGAGAGGTTCAAGGAGATATTCTTCGAGAACTAATTTCCCACGAGCATGCAGGGAAGGATGGAGATGCGGTTTCTGGAGTTGAAACAAGGGGACATGACGGTTCCCCAATACGCCGCCAAGTTTAATGAACTGGCTAGGTTCGCTCCACACCAAGTGGATATCGAGATTAGGAAGGCGCTACGGTTCGAGCAGGGCTTGAAACCCTGGCTCTATAACCGTATTTCGGTGTTCCAAAGTACTTCTATTGGAACCATTTTAGAGATGGAAATAATTACCAAAGGTGGTATTGAGGCTCTGAGTCAATACCACAAGGACAAGAAGAGCAAGGGGAAAGTGGATGGGGGAGTAAAGATTGAAGGAGCCAGCGGTAGTGGCGAGGGATGGAAGAGGAAGGTGTTTAGCTCTGAGAATACCGGAGTGAAGAAAGGAGACCCAAAGAGGAGGATGGAGGCCTGCAAGACCTATGGGAAGACTCACTTAGGAGTCTGTCTCAAGAGGAAGGCCGTCTATTACAATTGTGGACAGGAGGGGCACATTGTGCCTAACTGTCCAAATTCGAAAAAGAATCACGGATGCTTTGTGTGTGGGTCAACTAACCACATGGCAAAGAACTACCCGAAGAAGGGAACGGACGAGAATCGGGGCACTAATAGCGGTAAGTTAGCTATTAGTAGTCTAGTGCAGTCAGGTAGGCCAATGGGCTATACCTTTAACATGACAGTCCAAGATGCAGCTGCATCAGTGGACGTCGTCGTAGGTATTATTCTGATCAACGACATAAATGCTTACGTGTTGTTTGATTCGGGTGCTACTTGTTTGTTTATAGCATGCGATTTTGCTAGACAATTAGGATTACTTCCCGAAAAGTTGCCTATACCTTTAAATATTAAGGTAGCAAACGAAGAAATAATTCCTATTGAAGATATTCATAGGAGTTGTTGCGTAGATATACGAGGTTGTAAATTATCGGTAGATTTGTTACTGATAAAGTTAGTAGAATTCGATGTAATTCTCGGAATGGATTGGTTAGTTAACCATGAGGCAATTATAGATTGTCAAAAGAAATGTGTGAACATTAAAACATTAAGACAACCTCAGGTAGTATTTTACGGGAATAGATCGCTGGGACGTTCGTGTTGGCTAACCATGACACAAACTAGGAAATTACTGAGGAAGGGATGTGTAGGTTATCTGTGTCATGTTGTTGATACCCAGAGAGTAGTAGCAACCATAGAACAAATACCTATAGTGAGAGAATTCGCTGATGTATTTCCGAGTGAATTGTCGGGTCTTCCGCCAGATAGGGAGAAAAAGTTTGTAATAGACATCGTGCTAGGAGCGGCACTAGTTTCCAGGGCACTGTATTGTATGGCGCTAGTGGAGATGAAGGAGTTGATGGTGCAGTTACAAGAACTGTTGGACAGGAAGTACATTCATCCGAGTGTTTCGTCGTGGGGAGCATCGGTACTATTTGTTAAGAAGAAGAACGGATTGTTAAGACTTTGTAGCGACTACCAAGAGTTGAACAAGTTAACAATAAAGAATAAACACCCATTGCCCAAGATCGATGATCTTTTTGATAAGTTGAAAGGGGCTAAGTATTTTTCTAAAATAGATTTATGAACGGGGTATCATCAGTTGAAGGTTAGGAAGGAGGATGTACCAAAGACAGCATTTAGGACTCGTTATGGTCATTACGAGTTTCTGGTGATGTCATTTGGGTTGACCAATGTACCAACTGCATTTATGGATATGATGAACAGAGTGTTCAAACAATATTTGGACAAGTTCGTCGTGGTGTTTATCAATAATATTCTACTCTATTCTAAGATGCCAGAAGATCATGCTGAACACCTAAGATTAGTGTTGGAGACACTAAGAAAGGAGAAGTTGTACGCGAAATTCACTAAGTGTGAATTTTGGTTGGAGAAGGTACAATTTTTAGGTCATGTCATTGACCATGAGGGGATTTCAGTAGATCCAGCGAAGGTGGATGTCGTGATGAATTGGGAACAACCGAAAACACCGACTGAGGTGTGGAGTTTCCTAGGGTTAGCGGGTTACTATCGAAGATTCATCCAGGATTTTTCAAAGATAGCTACTCCGTTGACTAACTTGACAAGGAAGACGGTGAAATACGCGTGGACTGATAAGTGTGAGGACATTTTTCAAGAACTGAAGAAGAGGTTGAGTGAAGCGCCTATTTTTCAATTGCCTGATGACACATGAAATTTTGTAGTTTATAGCGATGCTTCGTATAGAGGACTTGGTTGCGTGCTTATGCAGCATGCCAAGGTCATTGCGTATGCATCTAGGCAGTTGAAGGATTATGAGAAAGTTTATCCTACTCATGATCTGGAACTGGCCGTAGTAGTTTTTGCTCTAAAGATATAGAGATATTATCTTTATGGAGAAAAATATGAGATATACACAGACCACAAGAGTCTAAAATATATCTTCACACAAAAGGAGTTGAATATGAGGCAAAGGGGATGGCTAGAGTTGATAAAGGATTACGACTGTGAAAACCTATATCACCGTGGAAAAGCCAATGTAGTTGCCGACGCCATAAGTAGGAAGGGTCGGGAAAAGTTGTCTTTGGTAATGGCTCAAACTGAGTTAATAACAGAGATGGCTAGGATGGAATTGGAAGTGAAGCTACCGAGTGAAGCAGGACAAATGTTGTTTATAATGGAGATGCAATCTACCATTGTAGAGAGAGTTAAGGAGGTACAACTCAAAACTGATGAGTGTGACCGAATAAAGGAACGGCTAGCCAATGAAAAAGATATTAAGTACAGTCTTGATAATGAGGGTTATTAAGATTTGAAGGAAGAATTTGGGTTCTGAATAAGACGGAATTAAAGGAGCAGGTATTACAAGAGGCTCATAGTTCAAGGTTTTCGATTCATCTCGGGAGTACTAAGATGTATCAAGACCTTCGATAGAGTTTTTGGTGGCCGAACATGAAGAGAGAGATAGCAGAGTACGTGAGTAGGTGCTTGACTTGCCAGAAAGTTAAGGACGAACATCAACCACCAAGTGGCTTATTACAGTCATTGGAAATTCCGGAGTTGAAGTGGGAAAATATCACGATTGATTTTGTGGTAGGACTTCCGACTACAACGAAAGGGTATGATGCGATTTGTGTAATAATGGACCGATTGACAAAGACGGTTCACTTTTGCCAATTAAGGTCCAGTATAACTTAGATCAGTTAGCTATACTCTATATTAAGGAAATAATTTCCAGACATGGAGTACCAATATCGATTGTGTCAGATCGTGATCCATGATTCACATTGAACTTTTGGAGGAGTCTACAAGAGCAGTTGGGAACACAGTTAAAGCTGAGTACGGCGTATCATCCACAAATGGATGGACAGAGTGAGAGAACAATTCAGACGTTAGAAGATATGTTAAGATCTTGCGTCATGGATTTCAAGGGTAGTTGGGATGATCATCTACCATTATTGGAGTTTGCGTATAATAATAGTTATCATGTGAGCATATGTATGCCACCTTACGAAGCTTTGTATGGAAGGAAATGCAGAACACCACTATATTGGGATGAGGTAGGAGAACGCCGAATGCTGAGACCAGAATTGGTGCAGCAAATAGCGCACATAGTCAAGATGATACAAATGCGTCTTCTAGCAGCTCAAGACAGACAGAAGAAGTTTACAGATTCGCATAGAGAGGATAGAGAATTTGAAGTAGGTTCGTACGTATTTCTAAAAGTATCTCCCTAGAAAGGAAAGATACATTTTGGAAAGAAGGGAAAGTTAAGTCCGAGGTTCATAGGACCTTTTGAGGTATTAAAACGGGTGGGTGAGGTAGCTAACGTGATAGCATTACCTCCAGACCTAGAACGAATACATAATGTATTTCACGTATCCGTGTTACGTCCTTATAAGCCAGATTATAAACACGTGATAGAATATAAGCCTATTCATATTGAGAAGGACTTAACGAACGAAGAAACACCGACTCAAATTGTCGATAGAAAAGAACAAGTTCTGCGGAATATAGTCATACCTTCCGTAAAGGTGATATGGAAGAACCACGATGCAGAAGAAGCAACGTGGGAATTGGAAGAAATGATGAAAAAGAATTACCCTCATTTATTTGTGTAATTTTTTTTATACAGCGAGATTCTAGGGACAAAATCCTTATAAGGGAGAGAGATTGTAACGCCCCGGAAAATCGAACCTTTGTAAATACTTTTAATAATGAATAAAATAATATTATTTATTATTATTACGTGTTGCTAAGATGATTGTCGTTTTATAACCTAGAAACGTCGGAACGTCGTAGTATTTTAACTACGTAAGAGAATTAAAGTGTTTGAATTTCTAAGACAAAAATAAAAGCTTTCCGAGAAATTTTTTGAAAAACACTATTCATCAATTTCCGCTCGGGAATTATTTTTGAACTTTCGAGTAATACATAACGTTATAATATCAAGGTGAGATGGATTATGTAATAATAATCTAAGTATGGAATACACAATATTTCGCATGCGAACTTAATTAGAGAACGTTAGGATTATTAAGTGTAAAGAAGAGAAAGTATTAATCATATGATGTGTAGGCATTATGCAAAGTATTGAACGTAAGTATAATACGACGTATTATAATATTAAGTATGGAGAATGGAATAACGTATATTATAATTTAGTATACGAGCTAGCATATGAGAATTATACGTATAGTATATATGCCAAGGTGTTTAATTAAATGGAATGGACTTGTAGGATTATTATCATATTAGTAGAAGTCAAATAGAAAGTGATATGCAAGACCAAGTGTTTGTTAATCATGAGTCCAAACTATTGTAATGTAAGCCCAATAAGAATTAGCTAGATTAATTAAGCAAGCCCAATGTGTTAATGTTATACATTCTGATCTTGCGAACATGTTAACATGACTTGACTACATATGTTTGGAGCTTTGAAGTTGTCTTGTATGTGTTAGATTGTATAGTTCAAGTATAAAATGGTTTCAAAAGCAAACTTGAACATATTTTCAAAGTCTAGTTGCTTCACATGGATATCTAGATTCTAAAGGATTAATATGACATGTTATGTCTATAAAATCCCTAGATGTGATTTATATGTGTTATATTGCATCATTTCAGATAAAATGATGTCAAAGGCAACCTCGAGCATGTTTTCGAACTTAAGTGGTATTTCATATGAGCATTTAGATTTTAAAGGCTTGAGATGCCATGTTATGTTTCATTATGTCACTAAACATAAGTCTTATATGTAAAACATAATGGAAGTAAACTAAGAAGGAGGTTAAAGCATGTTTTAAAGTGTTAAACAATTCTAGCTATGAGTAAAATATATGAATATGTACGAGCATGTGTAGTAAAGATTATGTGACCTCTTTATGAGAACATAAGGCTAATTAGTACACCTAGCGATTACATAACCCTATTTGGTTTTGATTAGTGAAAATCCTAAACTAATGTCCCTAACATATAAGGATGAACTTAAAGTGGTCATACAAGTATATAAAGACCTCTAGCGTGTATGCATGTTAAGTGTAAGTGTCTAAGTGTATTAAAGTATGGACTGAAAATAGGAAGTGCAAAGCTTAGTCTTGAGTGCGGCGAGAGATGCAGTAGCCTACTGCCATCCCCTAAGCTCGAGACGGTAGCAATTGCGCCATCCTGCAGTTATAAATGAGTTTTGTTTTTGATCTGATGTTTGAAGCATGGTAGTATGATTACTTTAAATTTCCATATATGATCAGTATGCTAGGTAATGTGTTAAGAAGCATGCTATGTGATAAAAATGAATGTTAATCATAACTTTCGAACGTTAAGTTCAAAGGAATGTTTACATGATATAAAGCAATGATACATTGTTTGAATTTGTGAGGTCTTACAATCTGATTTGTGCTATATAGGTAATCTTGTATAAAGTTACAACTAAGTTAGACGTTTGTGTGTACGGTTGAACTTAACGATATGAGTTTTAAATGTGTCGAACACATAGCGAGTCAAGTGTGTGATAGATGTATATGAATGTTGATGTCATGTATGGGTGACTACGGTATACTATACATACCTAGCTATTCTAAGAGTATGATGAGAAAATGAAGTGTAGGTTTTACAAACCTAGTTAAAGAACAATGTAATAATATTATTACATTGAGACTGTATGAAATATATGACTAATGGATGTGAATCCATGATTATATAACTGTGTAGGAATACACGAAGTGCAGATAAGCTTTAAGCAGTTAAGTCGTAGTTGATAAACTACGAATCAGGCAAGTCTTTCAATTCCTATTTGTTATATAAATTTGATAACTGTTAGTTAAGCTATATTATGCTATGCAAATGTTGTTATATATGAAATGCATATGAGATATGTATGAAATGTGAAAGTTGATCTTTGATGATATGCCTATGTTGTTAAATCTCTATGCTTGTTATGTGTGAAGTAACATGCGTAGTAATTATTAATCGATTATAAATGCATGAACTGAATATGTTTTTATATGTTATGTGTTGCATGAAAACTGTTAGAATTGTTGGGCTGTCGAGCTCACCCTTGTAAATAACCACTTTTGCAGGTTAAGGATACATGATAAAGGTTACGTGCTATTTGATTGATAAAGTTCAATGGTATCGAAGGAGATTGATTTATTATTTAACTAGATGCTTTTGAACAATGATTAGGTTATAATAGATGTATATGATAGTAGTTTACGTGTAATACATACTAAGTTATAAAAGTTGGACTAGGCGGTACATAGTGAAATTTGAATTGGGATGTAAATATTTTACAGTAATTAGAATAGACTGAATCATAGAATAATTTGATTCAGGGATTTGTAATTGATTGGAGTTAAGATATCAATAAAAGATTTATTTTCAAGGGAGATTGAAAAGTTTAGGTTATTCTGCATATTTTTATAACATTGAATATGATGTAAAATAGGAATGGTAAAAGTCCAAGATTTGAAACTTATAAAAGTTTGGGGTCATTACATAATCCTCGAAATGGAAGGAATTTATATTTTAAGTTGTAATAAGTAAAGTTATATTAATTAAGTTATGAATAAAAGTTATTAATATTTTGATGATAGTAGTATCGTGGTGGACCGGATCCGAGGTTCAAAAGAACCTGGTATTGGGGGGGTCACAAGATATGTATGAAATGTGAAAGTTGATCTTTGATGATATGCCTGTAAGACCCCAGCTATTATAAATAAAGATGAATTTTCTATAAATATTATTTTTGAATATTATGGAATAAATTTGATATAATGTTATAGTTGTGGGTAATATTTATAAATTTTGCAAAGTATGCAAGTTGTTATAAAATATTCGTTTGGTCGGGGAATATTCTTTTTGTTAGGGAATATTCGTACAACTGCTCAATCATTGGTGGACCCCACAACAGAATTATTGTCGGATTGAGAAAACGACAAAAATATTTTATAAAAATAACGACGGAGGTGTTACTGAATTAAAACCGTTGAACTACCCGGTGGTAAAAGTACAGTAATACGCGTAGTTGCATAGTAGCACACGGTATTGATTATTGATGCTTACGTGAGAAGTCACTCAGCTATGCTCAATTATTGCTACAGTAATTGCTGCATCATATCTCTTATATTATTGATTCAATTATTGTCACAGTATCATCTATATAATATATTATATTATTAATTGAGACGACAAGTTATAAATGATTAATAATTGTTGAAAGATTAAAAATGTGTTGATTAAAAATAAAATGATTTGTGGTAATATTTATTCAATCCTTAATGTATATAAAGAGTCTGTTATGAGACGTTTGTGGTAAGTTTGATTATTTTATGAGGGGGCCCATATGTCATCATATAAGAGTCTCTTCGACAATAGTAATTACCTTTGTGAATAGTAATTACCTTCGTCAATAGTATTTACCTTCGACAATAGTAATTACCTTCATCAATAGTAATTACCTTTGTGAATAGTAATTACCTTCAAATCAATAGTATTTACCTTCAAATCGATAGTAATTACCTTCGTCGAATAGTAATTACCCTTGTGAATAGTAATTACCTTCGTCAATAGTAATTACCTTTACCGCAGACGTCAAACCACTTGCTTGCTTTCACATTACGAGCGTCCGAACCACTTGTCGTTTCACATTACAAAGCGCCGAACCACTTTTCTTTTCACATTACCAATTAATCGAGCCACTTGCCTTTTCACATGGTAGGTGCTAAGCTAGAAATCTTCTATAAATAGAGGCCTATTGCTTCATTATTTTTCACTTAATTCATTCAAGCTTTAGAGAGAGAAAGTATAGAGAGAATAAGAGAGAAAGAAGAAGAGTATTTTTTGTTACTACACTCATCGCAGATTCAATCTCCTACCAAAAGTAAGGGGTGTTATTCTTTCTTATTCATGAAGAGAACTATTGTTATTCCATTTCTTATTATTCTCGCTGGAATAACTTTTGTATCTGCCGTTTACCCTATATACTTGGTGACATTCTTCTATTATTCTGCTGGAACATCCTCATGTGTGTTTTACACCTGACACGTTACGTCTTTATTATTATTACATTGGAACATCCATGCATGTGTTTTACATCGACCTTGTTAAAATCTTTATTATTATTACTTGCTGAACATCCTCGCTCACATGTGTTTTACACCGGACCGGTTCCGCTCTTTATTATTATTACATTGGAACATCCTGCTCATGTGTTTTACACCGACTGGTTCCGCTCTTTATTATTATTACTGTTGGAACATCCTCATACATGCATTTTCTGCCGGACTGGTTCCGTTATTTATTATTCTGTTGGAATAACCTTCCTGTGCGGTCTATCGCATGCATGGTGATTTCTTTTGTTATTCCATTCTTTATTATACCCATTTGGTTAAAACTTTGACTTCTATACTCCATGAAATTAGTGGAATATCCTTGATATTTGCGCTTCATCCAAAGATCCTTTCATGGAAATATTCTTCTCAAAGATTCTTGAATTTTACTCTACAAAGCAAGATGTCATGTTGATGATTTGGATGTTATTGGTTCCTAGATAAATTAATTCTTGAACTTGTTTTATTGAATTCTTATATCATTGTCATCATCCTCATGTTTATATTATGTTGAAAGTCATCTGTGGCCTGTAGTAAATAGATGGACTTGGTATGATTATGACCGAGACTATTCGGTGTAATCATGACCGTAATGTTACAAATGATGTGGTAAAATTCCTCGCTTAATTAGTAGTGCATTGATGGACGAGTTGTTGGCATGATCATGACCATTAATGAATACACAACTATTCTTGGCCGTAGTGCATGAATAATTGTGGTCGTGATACTAAAGAATATCCTTGGTCAGAAAAGTGTGCGGGGTGATTCGATGATGTGGAATATTTATTAAAGCCGAGTCTCAAATATAACAAAGTTGATGAAAACTTTTAAAATCATAAAAGATAGTAGATTTTATTTTCTACTTGACTCTTTTAATGGATTGCTTGTTCACCGCAGCTTAAACTTGATGTTTATTATATTTTATCGCTTTAACATTGTTGAAGGCTATTGATAATTTATTCTGCATTATCTTAGTCATAATATTTCTTACTTGGCTAGTTGAGCTCACCCTTTCTTTCACTTTTCTCTTCAGGAAATGAGAACATAGCTGGGACGAGTCGGGGAACGGAGTAATGGTCTAGAGGATAGCATTAGTAGTCCTCACTATTCTGTGAAATAGTGTGATAATAATTGTAATGAGGACTCCTTTTGAGTTTGTATAATATCTAGTAGATAATATTTGTATTCAAACTCACGCTTTATATCGTATTGCATACCTACAGCTATATTAGTAAGTTGTATTTAAATTACATACCATGTATCCGACTACCCAAGATGGGTGATGTATACCTAATTTTGGGAGCGCCACAATTGGTATCGAGCTTAGGGATATGATCCCAGCTAGATGTGAGAATAGTACTAGGAGGGGAGAGACCGGGAATACCTTCGCTAGTATGACCTACCTAAGTTTATGTGCTATTTTATTGGTTGGTCAAAAGATAGGGATAATTTGTTACATGTCAATTAACCTTTTGTTTTGTGGCAGTATCTGAAAATGACATCTGAGAATGTTGAGAATAGCAATGGAGCGCAGCGATCGCTGATTCACCACATATCAATAATCGTGATAATGTGCATCGAAGGCGACAATCCTCATGCAAACAACAACACCGACCAAATGATGAATGATCAAATGTTCGAGGCTTTATGCAATTTATGCAACAAAGAAAGTAGAGCGACTCTGTCCAAAACGTAGGTGGAAACACGAAAAACTCTCGGGCCATCACTAAACAATTCAAGGAGCCGGGACCACCGGAGTTTAAGGGAGAGCCAAAACCACTTCGCGGAAGCATGGATAAAGCAGATTACCAAGATATTTGATGTCTTGGGATGCTCCGAGGAGCAAAAGGTTCCTTCACGCCTTTATGTTGCGCGAGAGGCGACATCTTGGTGGGAATCGGTAAAACGTACTCAACCTCGGTCAGATCAAGATATCTTGGGAGAAGTTCCAGAGTCGGTTCAACGACAAATACTTTCCTGAAAGTATTCGCCACATGAAGGAGGTGGAGTTTATCAAGTTGGAACAAAACAATATGACCGTGTCGCAATATGAGGCAAAATTTGCGGAGTTATCACGGTTTGCGTCCCACTTGGTGGATAATGAAGAGAGAATGGCGCGAATGTTTTTAAGAGGTTTGAAGCCAGAGATACGTCAACATCTTATTTCTCATAAACCGTGTTTGTATTCGGATGTTGTAAATAGGGCTCGATTAGTGGAGTGCGATAATGAGTCAACGCAACTAAAAGAGAGCGTAAGCAAAAATTATAATACCAAATGAGAGTAGTCATCGAAGCGGTGACAACAAGCGTGGAGGAATCAACAAAGCGAGATATGGTAACCACTTGGTGGTAATCGTGGCCAAAACAATAAGAATGGACATTTCAAGAAAAGGAGATTCAACAATGATGGAAAGACGTCAAAGACCAAAGACCCGTTGTTAAGGAAGGAGAAAGACCACCTATCATATGCTTCAAATGCGAGGAGAGGACACATCGATCAAACTGCGCGCCATGCCGTCCAAAGCATGTTATAATTATGGAAGAGAAGGTCACTTAGCTCGATTTTGTCGCTTACCAAAGACAAATTCAGCTAGGATGGAGGCACCAAAGGCCAGTCCCAAAAGCCAAAACCTAGAAAGCAAGGGAGAGCGTTTGTTGTGACCTCCCAAAGAGCAAGGAATCCGAATGAGGTCATCACGGGTAAGCTTATCATAAACTCTAATGAAGTCTATACTTTATTTGATACCGGTTCTACCCATTCTTTTATTTCTCCTACTTGCGTTCATCGATTAAATTTGACTCCGGAGAAATTAGACTAAGACTTATCTGTGGAAACTTCGTTGGGAGAAACCTTCATTACATCCACTGTCTATAAGTCTTGTTTGGTTCAAATCGGTACCCTCACATTACCTGTCGATCTTATTTCATTAAAAATACTTGCATTTGATGTGATTCTAGGGATTGATTGGTTAACTACTTATCATGCAAAAATTGATTATTTTCGTAAGGTTGTTAGCTTTCATATTCCTAATCAACCTATTATGCTAATTCAAACGACCAAACCATTAAAATCAATCACGGTCATCTCAAGCCATAAAGCTATTCATTTATTGAAAAAGCGGATGTCAAGCTTTCTTAGCTCATGTCACGATTTAAACAAAAATACGCCGCTTTTGAAAGATATTTCTATTGTTAATAAATTTCTGTCGATTCTCAAAGAACTTCTGGCCTACCCCAGGCGTGAAATTGAATTTTGTATCGACCTTGAACCCGATACAAAAACCTATTTCCAAAGCCCCATATCGAATGGCTCCTATTGAACTTCGTGAGTTAAAGACCCAACTGCAGGAATTGTTAGACATTGGCTTTATTCATCCTAGTACTTCTCCTTGGGGTGCTCTGTTCTTCTATTCGTGAAGAAGAAAGATGGGAGTATGCGACTTTGTATTGATTATCGGGAGTTGAATCACGTCACCATCAAAAATAGTATCCATTGCCACGTATTGATGACCTGTTTGACCCGATTGCAAGGAGCCAAATTCTTTTCAAAGATTGATCTTCATTCTTGGATATCACCAATTGAAGATTAGAACCACCGACATTCCAAAGACGGCTTTAGAACTCCAGACGCGGGCATTATGAATTCCTAGTCATGTCCTTTGGATTGACTAATGCTCCTCACGCCTTCATGGATATGATGAACCGAGTATTCAAGGAATATTTGGATCACTTTGTGGTCGTCTTTATTGATGACATCCTTATTTATTCCAAAAGCCGTGAAGATCATGAGCAACACTTGAGGCTGACACTCCAAAAGCTTCGTGAATATAAGCTTTATGCCAAGTTGAAGAAATGCGAGTTCGGCTTGAAGAAGTAGCATTCCTTGGGCACGTGGTAACAAGTCATGGAATATCTATTGACCCAAAGAAAGATTGAAGCTATTCAAAGTCGAACAACCTAAATCGATGACCGGCAAGTCGTAGCTTTCTCGGTTTAGCTGGTTATTATCGGAGATTTGTGGAAGGATTTTCTCGAATTGCTATTCCATTGACTCAGCTGACTCAGAAAGATACAAAGTTCGGTTGGAGCGAAGAATGTGAGAGGAGTTTTCAAGAACTCAAGAGGAGACTTATTTTAGCACCTGCTACGACAATACCATCCGCTCGGAGGGGTTTGTCATCTACAAATGATGCTTCTAACAAAGGGTTGGGATGTGTTCTCATGCAACATGGAAAAGTAATAGCCTATGCCTCGCGACAACTCAAAGAATATGAGAGGAATTATCCTACTCATGATCTAGAGTTAGCAAATGTTGTCTTTGCACTTAAAATTTGGAGGCATTACTTGTATGGGGAGAAAGTGGAGATCTTTACGGATCATAAAAGCCTCAAATATTTCTTCACTCAAAAGGAACTCAACATGCGACAATGACGTTGGCTTGAACTATTGAAAGATTATGATCATACCATCCAATACCATCCTGAAAAGCGAACGTGGTAGCTGACGCATTGAGCAGAAGATCGTATGCAAGTACGAGTGCGTTATTGTCAACACAAAGGCCCATTTTGTGTGACTTGCAAAGGATGGAGATAGAGTTAAAGACTCGTGGACGCATGTGGTGATAGCGAATATACGAGTAGTAACCGACTTTAATCGATAAAGTTAAAGTTTGCTCAAGCTACGGACTGGAGCTTATGCGTATGAGGAAGAAAGTGCAAGAAGATGCTATCGCCAAGCAAGAATCGATGAAGAAGGAATACTTGAGTCAACTCCGGACTTTGTGTTCCTAACGACCGATTTAAAGTATAATATCATGATGGAGGCGCACAACACACCATTTGCAATCCATCTCGGAGTACCAAAATGTATCATGATATTCGGCCATACATTTTGGTGGAGCAATATGAAGAGAGAGAGATAGCTATTTATCTCAAGGTGTCTAACTTGTCGACGAGTTAAAGCGGAGCATCAAGTACCAAAAGGTTCATTACAACCACTTGAAATTCCGAATGGAAGTGGGAGCACATTACCATGGATTTCATTCTGGGGTCTTCCTAAGGTTTCTCAAGGCATTGATGCGATTTGGGTCATTGTTGATAGATTGACCAAGTCTGCTCATTTCTTACCGATTTGAGAAACTTATACACTTGAACGCCTTGCTCGTTATGTACATAAACAAGATTGTAAGATCGCATGGTATGCCTAAGATCCATAGTTTCGATCGAGACCCAAGATTCACTTCACGATTTTGGGTTAGTTTGCAAAAAGCTATGGGCACAGACTTACGATTTAGCTTCGGCATATCATCATCCTCGAGACGGACGACACAGTTGGAGAGGACTATTCAAACTCTTGAAGATCTATTAAGACTCGTGTCCTTGATTTCAAGGGGAGTTGGGACAAGTTCTTACCATTGGTGGAGTTTTCCTACAACAACAGCTTATCAAGCAAGTATTGCCATGGCTCCATTCAAGCGTTGTATGGAAGAAAGTGTCGCTCTCCAAAGATCTTTGGGATGAGGTGGGTGAAGCAACGTTGTTGGGACCGAGTTGGTACGTATGACTACTAAAAAAAGATTCAAACGATCCGACAACGTATAAAAACCTCACAAAATCGACAAAAGAGTTATGCTTATCTTCATCGAAAGAACGTGGAATTCGATATAGGAGATCATGTGTTGTTAAGAGTTGCTCCATGGAAAGGAGTTACAAGATTTGGAAAGAGAGGAAAACTTAATCCTCGATTCATCGGTCCATTTTAATCCTCGATCGAGTAGGAACTGTGGCCTATAGACTCGCTTCCTACCGCCAAATATGTCTCATTTCATAACGTTTTTCACATATCCATGTTACGTAAATATGTGAAAGACCCGAACCATATTATTGAGTTAGAACTGGACGAAATAGCGGAAGATTTGACGTATGAAGAGGTTCCTGTTCAAATTTTGGATAAGAAGTAACATATTCTACGCTCCAAGGTTATACCTCAAGTCAAAGTTTTTTGAGGAACCACGATGTTGAGGAAATGACTTGGGAGTTAGAATCAAATGAAATCAAGGTATCCTTACCTCTTCGACATACCGTGTCGCACCTAATTTTTGAGGGCTTAAATTTCATAAGAAGGGAGGTTGTAAGACCCCAGCTATTATAAATAAAGATGAATTTTCTATAAATATTATTTTTGAATATTATGGAATAAATTTGATATAATGTTATAGTTGTGGGTAATATTTATAAATTTTGCAAAGTATGCAAGTTGTTATAAAATATTCGTTTGGTCGGGGAATATTCTTTTTTGTTAGGAATATTCATACAACTACTCAATCATTGGTGGACCCCATAATGTAATTATTGTCTTGGATTGAGAAAACGACAAAAATATTTTATAAAAATAACGACGGAGGTGTTACCGTTAAAACTATTGAACTACCCGGTGGTAAAAGTACAGTAATACGCGTGGTTGCATAGTAGCACACGGTATTGATTATTGATGCTTACGTGAGAAGTCACTCAGCTATGCTCAATTATTGCTACAGTAATTGCTGCATCATATCTCTTATATTATTGATTCAACTATTATCACAAGATCATCTCAGATAATATATTATATTATTAATTGAGACGACAAGTTATAAATGATTAATAATTGTTGAAAGATTAAAATGTGTTGATTAAAAATAAAATGATTTGTGGTAATATTTATTCAATCCTTAATGTATATAAAGAGTCTCATATGAGACGCGTTTGTGGTAAGTTTGATTATTTTATGGGGGGCCCATATGTCATCATCTAAGAGTCTCTTCGTCAATAGTAATTACCTTTATGAATAGTAATTACCTTCGATAATAGTAATTACCTTCATCAATAGTAATTACCTTTGTGAATAAGTAATTACCTTCGTCAATAGTATATTTACCTTCGTCACCTAGTAATAACCTTCTTCGAATAGTAATTACCTTTACCGTGACGTCAAACCACTTGCCGCTTCACATTACAAAGTCCGAACCACTTGTCGCTTTCACATTACAAAGCGCCAAACCACTTTTCTTTTCACATCACCAATAAGCCAAGCCACTTGCCTTTTCACATGGTAGGTGCTAAGCTAGAAATCTTCTATAAATAGAGGCCTAGTGCTTCATTATTTTTCACGAATTCATTCAAGCTTTAGAGAGAGAAAGTATAGAGAGAAAGAGAGAGAAAGAAGAAGAGTATTTTGTTACTACACTACTGCAGATTCAATCTCCTACCAAAAGTAAGGGGTGTTATTCTTTCTTATTCATGAAGAGAACTGCTGTTATTCCATTTCTTATTATTCTGCATTGGAATAACCTCAGATACTGCTTTACCCTATACTTGGTGACATTCTTCTATTATTCTTTGGAACATCCCATGCATGTGTTTTACACCGACACCGGTTCCGCTCTTTATTATTATTCTCATTGGAACATCCTGTGCTGTGTGTTTTACACCGGACCGGTTTCCGCCTTTTATTATTATTATTCATTGGAACATCCTCGTCTGTGTGTTTTTTACACCCACTTGGTTCCATCTTTATTATTATTATGTTGGAACATCCTGTCTGCATGCATTTTACGCCGGACTGGTTCCGTTATTTATTATTCTTGTTGAATAACTCGCTGTCAAGGTCTATCGCATGCATGGTGATTTCTTTTGTTATTCCATTCTTTATTATACCCAAATGGTTAAAACTTTGACTTCTATACTCCATGAAATTAGTGGAATATCCTTGATATTTGCGATTCATCTAAGATCCTTTCATGGAAATATTCTTCTCAAGATTCTTGAATTTTACTCTACAAAGCAAAGATCATGTTGATAGTTTGGATGTTATTGGTTCCTAGATAAATTAATTCTTGAACTTGTTTTATTGAATTCTTATATCATTGTCATCATCCTCATGTTTATATTATGTTGAAAGTCATCTGTGGCCCAGTAGTGCATAGATGGACTTGGTATGATTATGACCGAGAGACTATTCGGTGTAATCATGACCGTAATGTTACAAATGATGTGGTAAAAATCCTCGATTAATAGTAGTGCATTGATGGACAATTGTTGGCATGATCATGACCATTAATGAATACACAACTATTCTTGGCCCGTAGTGCATGAATAATTGTGGTCGTGATACTAAAGAATATCCTTGGTCAGAAGTGCGGGGGTGATTCAATGATGTGGAATATTTATTAAAGTCGAGTCTCATTTATAATAATGATGAAAAACCTTTTAAATCATAAAAGATAGTAGATTTTATTTTCTACTTGACTCTTTTAATGGATTGCTTGTTCATAGCTTAAACTTGATGTTTATTATATTTTATCGCTTTAACACTTTGTTGAAGGCTATTGATAATTTATTCTGCATTATCTTAGTCATAATATTTCTTCTTGGGCTAAGTTGAGCTCACCCTTTCTTTCACTATTCTCTTCAGGAAATGAGAACATAGCTGGGACGAGTCGGGGAACGGAGTAATGGTCCAGAGGATAGCATTAGTAGTCCTCACTATTTTGTGAAATAGTGTGATAATAATTGTAATGAGGACTCCTTTTGAGTTTGTATAATATCTAGTAGATAATATTTGTATTCAAACTCACAGTTTATGTCGTATTGTACACGACAGTTATATTAGTAAGTTGTATTTAAATTCTGTACCATGTATCTGACTACCCAAGATGGGTGATGTATACCTAATTTTGGGGGCATCACAATGCCTATGTTGTTAAATCTCTATGCCTGTTATGTGTGAAGTAACATGCGTAGTAAATATTAATTGATTATGAATGCATGAACTGAATATGCTATTATATGCTATGTGTTGTATGAGAATCATTAGAATTGCTGGTCATTTTTGAGCTCAAATTTTGCAAATAACCTCTTTTGCGGAGTTAAGGATATACACCAGAAAGGTTACGTGCTATTTTATTGATAAAGTTCAATGGTATCGAAAGAGATTGATTTATTATTTAACTAGACGCTCTTGAACTATGTTTAGGTTCTAATAGATGTATATGATAGTAGTTTACTATGTGTAATACATGCTAAGTTATAAAGTTGTACTAGGAGGTACACAGTGAAATTCGAATTGGGATGTAAATATTTTACAGTAATTCGAATAGAATGAATCAAAACATAATTTGATTCAGGGAATTGTAATTGATTCAAGTTAAGATATCAATAAAAGATTTATTTTCAAAGGAGATTGAAAAAGTTTAAATTATTTCGCATATTTGTATAACATCGATGTGATGTAAAATAGGAATAGTAAATGACCAATATTTGAAACTTATAATAGTTCGGGGTCATTACATAAATCCTGGAAATGGAAAGAATTTATATTCTAAATTGTAATAAGTAAAGTTATATTCATTAAGTTGTGAATAAAAGATATTAGTAGTTTGACGATAGTAGTATCATGGGGGACCAGCTCCGAGGTTCGAAGAAACCTAGATTTGGGGGTGTCACAGGTTGGTATCAAAGCTGTATGATATAAACTTTAGGTAAGTGTACCTTAGGCTATAATCTGAGAAAAAGAAAGATAAAGATTAAAATATATAAGTGCAGATTCAAAGAAGGATCTTGAAGTATCTAAGAGAATGAGAATTCAAGAGTTTCCTAACTCTGGTAATAAAAATGATAAGATGGTGTCTATATGACAAAGATAATAAGAATGAACTCGAGTGGAGTTTTGTTGATAATAGGGAAGAACCCTAAGGTAAATTAATTATCACGATGTGATCGGATTGAGCTATGATGTGATAAATTGTCTGTAACGACTAAGTGTGTATAGCTTGATGCTATAAGAGAATGTACTGTGAAATGGTACGATATGAACTCATGAGGAGTTGTATGTGGTGAGATACGAAGAATTCGTATCAAGTAAAGTGTAAGATAAATTTAAGTGGGTTTTCAATTGAGGACCCATGTCAGCAGCTGAGTTGTATGATTCCTTGTTTATGGGCGGGGAATTGTACTTGGTGTAAAAACCACCTAGTTCTAGCACTGATAATCATTGAAATGTTTGTGTCGAGCTATTTGTTATATGCCTGTTGAGAAGGTGATTCTTTTCTCATGTGTATAACAGATAGATAGGTTATAGTTAGAGAATATAAGGTTAAGTTGCGAGTTCTTAAAATTCATACTTCTGGTACGTTCGTGACTCATAATTATATGAAATGTTTTTGAACCCCTCAGTGAATGGACGCCTATGGTCTGACTAGGGTAAGTTCTTAAACTCATATGATTATGGCAAGTTTTTGAATTTCCAAAGTGTGGTAAGTTTGATGAACTATATCGGGTATATATATGTTATAAAGTTAGAAATTTTGGTATAGTAAGCATTGATGGTGTTAGAGATTGATAGAATGAGGCAAGGAGTAAAGTTGATGGAGAAATATGAATTTTCTAAATCTTCTAGCTCTGCTAGATTTTCAAAATTTATTGACTTCGTGCTAATGTTTGCGACTCTGTTTTCTCGAAAAACTTTGGATCATGTGATTGAACCAATGATGTTTAAAAACAATATCGTTATTCATACGTTTATGCTAATTATTTTGGCTAAGACAAAAATGATTTGACAATTTTCAAAATGTATTTTTGACCATTTACATCATTTGGTATGGTATAGAAATGGTAAACGGTGGAGGCATCAATGCAGTTGAACCTAGTGTTGGTTGTGATCGAAAGATCGTCAGCCCATTATGGTATGATGTAATATGACAAAGTCACCTAATGGCGGAATCCTCAACGTACTACTTATCTGGTACGGTATCATGACGTCATAAAAGAATTTTTGGTTTTCTTTTAAATTATGAAGAAGATCAATTAAGTTGGACAAATTATTTTGATTGATGTCCGAATTGTTGATAAAAGTCTAAGCTATTTGATTCGGCTAGATGACTGTTGAAAAATATTTGTGGAATTCAAGCGTTTTTGAGTATTTATGCCAAACCAGATTGCTCTGGTGCGAATTCAGATGCGGAAAAGCTAAGGTGAACAACCCTATAAGGGGACATATTTTCGGGGACAATGGTCTGAGCGTAACACGTGTAGTCATTACAAAACACTACATTGCGGCCCAACGTAGTGGTACAATTGGCTGGCCACCTAGTGTACATGTAGAGGATGTTCTCAGTCTTTGTGATTGATAAACACTCTGGTTTGTAGTGTGAAGGATTGTGTTGAAGCACTAGTTCACGATCTTGCGTGACCCCTCAACATAATTTGGAATCTGAGTTATTCATACTACTTCCCGATTATTGAAAAATTCGTGGAAGACTTATTCTTCTGTGTGATGAATGTAGTGAGTAGAATGTTCCTTAGAAAGGAGAATGCGGTAGAATGTGTGACGAATGAATTGTTTGAATTGTGATTCTGAGGACAGAATCCTTGTAAGGAGGGAATGATGTAACATTCCAGAATTTTTAATTGTTATATTAAATATTTATTGAATTATTTAAGTATTTAATGGATGTGTTTATTGTTAAATAAATAATTGTTCAAATTTGATTCAATTTGGTTAACTATTTGTTAAATAAATAATTAAGGAAATTAATTATTTTGCTAATTTAATTTAATTATTAAGTTAGAGAGTTTTGATTAATTGAATTACTATTCTTTTATTAGAATTTATAATTAAAAAGGATGTGTTAGTTGATTAAATATAGTTATAATTATATAGAAAATTATAATTTTGGTGGTATTGATTTATGTGATGAAGAGATTTAATAAATTATTATTAAGATTAATTTAATTTAGTAAAGTGTGACAAATAACCTTTTATAAAAGAGTTATTAAAATAACTTAAAGGAGTTTTAATTTAGTTTTGCCAAACAAGGCCTAATGCTTATTAAGTCTTTAATCTATTTGAGTTTTACCAAACAAGGTGTAAGGATTAATGGGTTATTTTTTTAGTTAGTAACCAAACAAGCCTTATGGCTTTTGATTTTCAAATCAATTATAACTGATATCAGTTATACTATTATATAATTAGTACCTATTATATTATATACGTTATTTTATCTAGTACGCTCTAGAGTTAGGAAGAAAAGAAAAACTCAGAGGAAGAAGAAGAAGAGAAGAAGAAAAGAAGAGAGGAAGAAAGGCTAGAGATTGGAGAAGAAGAAGCTTGAGAATTAAAGATATAGTCATCATCATCACCATCTTCTTCAAGGTATTAACCTATTCTTTTAGTTTTAAAAATTTAGTTTTTTCTTCCCAAATTCTTTGTAGAATCCATGTGTAAAGGTAAATTAGTTGTTATGTATGTGAGTTTATATGATAATCTAGTGAGTTAAACTGTTTTCGTAAGCTATGATTGAGAATAGTCCATGAATTTATATGTTTGAGAAGAAAAGTATTTTACAGAGAGTTTTTGTGATTTTATATTGTTTAGTTAAAATAGAAATATGGGTGGTTTAGTTGTTTTATTGATAAATTGGCTATTCAATTTGTTAGAGTATATATATACTTTGATAAAATGCTTTGAATTAATGGTTTTGGTTGAAAAACAAAATTACAGTGTTGATTTTCATCAAAAATATCAAAAAGTGAGTTTTTAGCCAAAAATAGTGAAATTGGATGTGTTAATTTTGTTGTTTATGTTGTTGTATGGGTACAAACATGTTAGGAATTCTTGAATTATGTTTACATGAAGTTTTTGTATGAATTGTATGTGAATTAGTCTGTTAGAAACGAGCTTGTAGGCCAAAATTGGCTTTTTCCTGTGTTATTAAGCCGCTATCAAATCAAGCTAGTTTATGGAAGCAAGACTACCAAGAGTGTTAGTTTCAGCAATATGTCATATACATGCCATGCCACATCTTGCTCTTTGTAGTTTTGATCCCGTGCCATAGTAGGTTACTCTCACGCCGCAAAGTCAAGCCACAATAAAAACGTAAGTATTAATTGCATGAGTTAAGCGAGAATATCGGTCCGATTGTACTTTTTGTACACGAAATTTTAAGAAAAGTTATGTGATGATAGTAGGACTGTAAAATGTTGATTTTAGTATTTCTATACTATGAATAATTATGTTATTAAGGATTAACTTGTGTTATAACTTGATTATGTGATTAAAAATCTAATTTTTAAATGATGTACGTACTTAGTTATGGTTGTAAAATGGTAATGGCTAACTATGTCATGATGACATATGTTTATAGGATATTGTGATTCGTATTGATTCGGTTTAGCCTACGTACAAGGCAAGTTTTCTAAACTTTCTTTTTACGTTGAGCAAGTTTTCTAATCTATTATCTTGTTAATCAAACTACTGTTTTCAATTCGATTATGATATAATGATGTAAGTTATTCTTGAGCAAGTTATTCTTGTATTTAACTTGTTGTTTAGCATGCAAAATTTATATATTCTAATGTTGAACATTTTTATCGATCAAATTGCTATGCATGCTTAGTATTCAATTCTAATTAACCTTGGCTTAGTATTGTTCAAGCAAGGTGTGTTATAGTTATTCAAATTGTATGCTATTAGATTATTCCTAAAGCATGACTTTAGTTTACTAGAATTGACTCAATCACGATTATTCTATAGTATAATGTTATTGGTTTTATTCAACTAATCCTTACTTGATGTTCGTTGAATTCCAAATTACCGTGAAAGATTATCCAAACCAAACTTCCTTTGGTGCAGACTTGTACTCTAAATACTGAGATGAACAACCCTATTGTTATGAATAGGGGTTAACTTACGCCTAGCATTAAAATGTTTGTGCATAATACATTGTACGAAGGGTTGATCCCCCTAAGTACGAGGTCCTTATAGTCTTATGACTGTCAAAGTTGGAGTTGAAAGATTACATGAAACTGTGGACGTAGTTCGTGGTCTTACGACCCTTAGTGATGTATATTTTCCATATCTTGAGATTTTAGTTTCTGATTATTGTTGATAGAGTACTATTCATTGTTGATGAGCCTATTTTGGCAGTTATTATTGCTATACTCCTGCTGATTCCATATTATATCCAGTGAGCAATTGTTTTGCTCACTCTTGCATATTTATAAACTCATTGCACCTAAAGAAGAGAAGGTAGGTGAACCTTCGACTACCAAAGGAAAGGGAAAAATGTGCAAGTGATGAAGACTTGTAATTTTTACTTTGATTAAGATGTTAGACTTTTATTATGATGATCTTAGACTTGGTTTTAATGAAGTTTATTTAATTTCCGCATTTGGATGATTATATTTAAAGGTTAGATAACCTGGGAGATTTTATTATGTAACCCTTTAATGGGAAAGGTTTTATTTATCCAATTTTATTGTGATTGAGTAGTTAGATATGAATGTTTGATTAAGTGAACACCAGATCCTGTGGGAATGAAGTACCTGGATTTGGGGGTGTCACAGAATGCAAGTGAGCAAGTTATAATAAAACTTCCGAAAAGAGAATGGATAAAATTATCCAAAAGAATATGTAATATTCATAATAGCAGAGTAGAGGAGGTTTCGGTGATTCCGAGGATGGAATCCTTATAAGGGGGAGATGATGTAAGAACCCGAATTTTCAAAAAATATTAAAATAAGAATTTAGTATATAAAATTCTTAAGGCATGTGAAGGGTTCAAATAAAAATATATAATGCGTTGTGATGTATATGATGTGGGTTGTATAGGTGATATAAACTATGCAATAAATGATGTTGTGTTTAATAAATATATATCCTTATTATATAGTTGTTATAAATTATAGAGATGAATTAGTAAGAAGAAGGATAAAAATTTATCTATTGATATTAATTAATTTATGTGAAATTATTTTATTATGGTAAATTGGTGACATTAAAATATCTTTGATAATCACCAATTTCTTGAGTATATGTACGAGTGAATATCAAGTCTAAGGTAGTGCAATCTTACTCTTTAATGGTTAATGTAATAATTATACATTAAAATTTCATTTTGGGAATTAAAGTAACAAAAATAAGCTTCAATTGCTGGTTATAAGCTTGTCCCAAAATTAGTACTCAAATAGTTTCCTATAACTACATTTCGTAACCACCAAGAATTTAGCAGTAGCTATGAAGATAGGTGATGATGGCTAAGAAGATGGCTGGGAAGTGGCAGGTAAACCACTCTTAGCTAACCATTGTGTTCTCTTTCTACACCATGGATTCCAACCTCAATATAAACCCACTACCCAGTCCATCATTTCTCTATATAAAGCAGCTACCTTGTTCATTTTTACGTTGCTAAGTTTTGTCTGTGAAATCCTAAGAAATTGAGTGAGAGTATTTGTTGTTCAAACTGTAGTCTAACAATCTCAGAAGGGAGAATGATTAGTCATTTAAGCATTACAAAGGTATAATTCCTTTTCCTTGCTTCCATTTCATTCTCTGTCAAAACAGAGTTCGTGAGTTTTGAAATATCAATATCTTGATTTCATGGAATTAGATGTTAATGAGGTTGGGTATGGGCTATATGGTTGTTATATGACCATATAAACATGTTTTAACTATAATAGGAATGTTTACAATCAATTTCGTGAGTAATTTCTGTGTTTGGGATAAACAATGTCAAGTTTCTTGTTCTAGCTTTTGAATTGTGTACTGCATTGCTTGCCACGGATTAACAACTTGAGCGCGCAAGATAGTCATACTTTACCTCGAGTTTAGTTTTTGTTTTATGTTTTAAGGTTTGATCAGTGTTGGTAAAGTATTATAGCTTAAGCCAACATACAAGCATGTGTAACATTTATATGTAAGTGTAATAACCTAATGTGAGCATGTTTTACTAAGATTAACATGATTTGGTATACAATCTTTAACAAGGACTTTAAGTTTTGGAAACAAACTTTGTTAAAGTTCATGTTCTGCAAATTTTGGGCTTAGTAGTCTATAGACATGACTGATTTCACACATAAACGAGCATGACATGTGATTCATAGTTCCTTTGTTCATGACCACCTTATTAGGCTTTGTGTTAGAGAAGTTTTTCAAGAAAAAGCTTAGCACAGTGAACTAACATGCATGACTACTACATGATTTAAACTCTGACCTTCTGAGCATGATAACATGACTTGACTACGTATGTTTAGAGCTTTGAAGTTGTTTTGTATGTGTTGAATGGCATTGTTCAAATCTACAATGGTTTCAAAAGCAAACTTGAACATATCTTCAAAATCAAGTTGCATCACATGGATATCTAGATTCTAAAGGATTTATAAGTCATGTTATGTCTATAATATCCCTATATATGATTTATATGTGCTATATTGCATCATTCATGAAAAAGGATTTCAAAGGCAACCATGTTTCGAACTTAAGTTGCATTACATATGAGTATTTAGATTTTAAAGGCTTGAGATACCATGTTATGTTTCATTATGTCACTAAACATAAGTCTTATATGTTAAACATAATGGAAGTAAACCAAGCATGAATTAAAGCATGTTTTGAAAGTAAAGTTTTCAAATGATAAACTATGCTAGTCATATGTAGATAAGATATATACATATGAGCATGCTACTAGAGGCTTATTAGTACCAATATATGGTTTAAAATCTTGTAAACATCGAATCTTGTTAAAGAAAGTCGTTAAACCTTAAAGTGGGAAAACAACTTTGAATAAACACAAGAAGTTCTAAACTTTGACAAATGATCTCTTAATGTGTGTAAATATTATGTGTTAACATTCATGCATGTTAAGAAATGAAGTGTGAACTGAGAACTAAATATTCAAATCTAGTTCGCCGGGGGACTGGCACAATCAAGCTCCCATCCAAGGCCAAAATACAAGTAATTCTTAAGGCAAAGGTAGTGTTGCCAAACTGTTTTAGTAGTCATCTGAACTTTAATGCATATGTGTAAGGTATGAGCATGTGTAGTACAGATTATATGACCTCTTTATGAGAACAAAAGGCTAATTAGTACACCAAATGATTACATAACCCTATTTGGTTTTGATGTCGTGAAAATCCTAAACTAAAGTCCCTAACATATAAGGTTGAACTTGAAGTGGTCATACAAGTATGTAAAGACCTCTAGCGTGTATGCATATTAAGTATAAGTGTATATGTGTGTTAAAGTTTTGACTGAAACCAGGAGTGCATAATCTCAACCTCGAGTGCAGCTAAGGGGCAGTAGCAATGCTGCCCCCTAAGCTTTCAGCATACAGGCAGCTGAATCAAGCCATCCTACAGTTTTGAATAAGTTCTATTTTTAATCTGATGTTTGAAGCATGCTTGTATGATTACTTTAAATTGCAATATATGACCACTATGCTATGTACTGTGTAGGAAGCATGCTATGTGATAAAGATAAATGTTGATTAAAACTTTCAAAATGTTAAAGTCTAAAGGAATGTTTTCAAGATATAAAGCAATGATACGTTGTTTGGAGTCATAATCTGACTTGTGCTATATAGGTGATGTTGTATAAAGTTACAACTAAGTTAGACGTTCGTGTGTACGTTTGAACTTACCTATATGAGTTTTAAATGTGTTGAACACTTAGCGAGTAAAGTGTGTGATAGATATATATGAATGTGGATGTCAAGTACGAGTGGTTAAGGTATACCTATACATACCTAGAGTGTGATGAGAAAGTGAAGAGTAGGTTTTACGAACCTAGTTGGGAAATAATGTAACATTGTCATTACATTGAGAATGCATGAAATATGTTACTGATGGATATGAATCCATGATTATATAACTGTGTAGGAATACATGAAGTGCAGATAAGCGTTAAGCAGTTAAGTCGTAGTTTATAAACTACGAATCAGGCAAGTCTTTCAGTTCTTATTTGTTATATGAATTTGATAACTGTCATTTGAGCTATATTATGATATGCAAATGTTGATGTATATATATGAAATGCATATGAGATATGTATGAAATATGAAAGTTGATCTTTGATGATATGCCTATGTTGTTAAATATCTATGCTTGTTATGTGTGAAGTAATATGCGTAGTAAATATTAATTGATTATGAATGCATGAACTGGATATGTTATTATATGCTATGTGCTGCATGAGAACTGTTAGAATTGTTGGGATGTCGAGCTCACCCTTGCAAATAACCACTTTTGCAGGTTAAGGATACACGGTAAAGGTTACGTGCTATTTTATTGATAAAGCTCAATGGTATCGAAGGAGATTGATTTATTATTTAACTAGATGCTCTTGAACCATGTTTAGGTTCTAATATATGTATATGATAGTAGTTTACTATGTGTAATACATGCTAAGTTATAAAGTTATACTAGGCGGTACATAGTGAAATTCGAATTGGGATGTAAATATTTTACAGTAATTCGAATAGAATGAATCATAACATGATTTGATTCAGGGATTTGTAATTGATTCAAGTTAAGATATCAATAAAAGATTTATTTTCAAAGGAGATTGAAAAAGTTTAAATTATTTCGTATATTTTTATAACATCGATGTGATATAAAACAGGAATAGTAAATGACCAATATTTTTATAATAGTTTGGGGTCATTACATAGATCCTGGAAATGTAAAGAATTTATATTCTAAATTATAATAAGTAAAGTTATATTCATTAAGTTATGATTAAAAGATATTAGTAGTTTGACGATTGTAGTATCATGGCGTACCAGATCTGAGGTTCGAAGGAACCTGGATTTGGGGGCGTCACATATGCGGGTCGGCAGATCACACCTGAACATCATCAAACATGATTGACTTGTATGCATACTACTTTCAGTTAAATCATACATTTATTATATTTATATAGAAGGGTAACATAGTAATAATGTAGTTTAAAAATAAAATTATTTTCCCTTCACTTCCCTTATTCTAAACTCACAAATAAGAAAAATATAATAATCATCCCATCCTTTTCCTTCCTTTCTAAAACTCACAAACATGACAAGGAAAAATTATAATCCCTTCCCATTCCTTCCCCTCCCTTCCCTTTCTATACTTTCCCTTCCTATCCCTTCTCTCTAAACTCACAAACACGGTCTTAGATTCGTTTGAGTCACTTAGTCTTAGAAAGGTCACTTAGACCATGCCACTTATGTTAGGTTTGTATATAACACATTCATGCTATCAAATTACACAAACATAGCGGAAGCGTGATAAAATCAGATTTTAAAATTTTTTATACAAACCATAAACATGATCATCCTTGTGTACAATTATCAATTAAACGAAAGAGACGAAGTTATAAAATCATACCCTCGTATATCAAAGATTTCTCAAGTACGAGTTTAACTCCAAGTCCTTCGTGTTCTCCTTGAATTGCACCGATTAGATTCCTTCTTTTGATTAATGTAAGCCACCTAAGTGTTTGGCCTCTAGAGGTGATCCACTAAGGAATAATATTTATTCAAGAAGATGGGTGTTGACAAAACCCTAGTTTCTATCTCTATAAAAATTGTAAACACTCTCCCAACTATTGCCTTTATATGATTTTAAAATAATTAAATCCGTTATTAATTATCTGCCATTAATATTAAATATTAATGTATTTTATGACAAAATATCAAAAGTTATATTTTATAACTTAAAATATTTTTATAACCTTTAAATTATTTTTATATGATTTTTAAATCATTAATTCTATTTTTCCATAATTTATTTAATACATTTATTAAATAAATAATTATCATTAATATTAATTTATTAACGAAATTTATCACAAAATATTAAAAGTCATTAAAAATAACTTAAAATATATTCTTATACCATAATATAATTTTAAATGATTTTCAAATATTAAAATTATTTTTAAGTAATTTATTTAATATTATAATTAAATAAATTAAATACCATTAATATTCCAAAAATATTAAATATTATTAAAATATATTCAAAATTATTAAAAACCCATTTTTAGACTTTAAAATAATTTTCAGTAATTTATTTGGAATTTTTAATAATTAAAAACTATTTTTCTCTATTTATTAAATAAAATAATTAATTTTAGAAAATAAAGTGTCACTAAGGGCCCTATAGCGACAAAACCGTCGTTATAGGTGTTCTTGAGTGTTCTTGAACCTGCCCAGAAATTTATAAGCAGTTAATAGGTTGCCTAGTTTGACATTAATTAATTTAGTGTTCTTGATGATTTCTAGGCTTGATTTTCCACTAATGTTGTAGTATTCATGACACACTACAACCTTAATCAACTTTCATGGCCAACACATAACACCACAGAAAGATCTAAGCTACCAAACATCTTGTCAGACGTGTTCTTGAGTTTCTGGGTTGCCAAGAAACTCAAGCAGTATCAAGGGTCCTATTTTGAAGCTTTGTATCTTTGATTATGGGCTTACATAATGCGATCTAAAAGTTCAGTCATGTAGTAGAGATGTTAGGGTACAAATATTAAGCACTAGATCAGATTAGCAACATCACATGTGAGAGATTAAGGCTGGTCAAAGTCTGTCAGAAAAATGGTTCTTGAACAATCTAGGTTTTTCAGATTGTTCATCCAGCTGATGGTCGACGCTTGTTTGACCAGCCACAACTTTGATTCTATTCATAATCTGGGTGTTATAATTGTTTTAATATGTAGCATACATATCAGCTTATAACTCTATTACCATAACATGCCCAAATAACTTAAACTCAGCAAGATCTAAGGTCCCAAAACGATCGCCGAGGTTCTGGAAAAATCAGGTTGCTTCGAAAGCGGTTTTTCCATGATTGGTCAACTCACTTTGACCACTCATATCTTGAGATCTAGACATGATCTGACCATGATTCAAGTTCCATATCAAAGCCCTTAAAACATACTACATGTCTATAACTTAAAACACAACAAACAACTAACACACAAGGATCTATGAGCCCTGACATTAGGCTGTCAGAGCACAAATTACGGTTCATAATCAGTTTTGAAAACTTGATTTTCGTGCCTCTAGATGTTATAGATCTAGGATCTATGAACCCAAATCACTAAATGATAAGTAGGTTTTATACCTACTTATTGGGTGCTAACTCACTGGAATTATGCTCATCTCAAGTAGTTTAGTGCGAGTCTTCTACAGTCAGTTTTGTTGACTTTTTGTAATTTGAAATTTGAGCGCATTTGGCTCAACTGAACGATATGTTTGGCACCAGACATGTCTTTGGGGAGTCTTTTTCATCAGTTTTATTATTATCATTAGGGTTCTTAAGTTTTAACTACTCTAGGGAGGTTTTGATCATATGATACATTGTTAACTCCTCTCTCTATCTATATTATTCAATAATTATTAGTTTTCTTGCTGGAGATTTTGGTACATTGGAACAGGCATTGGAAAAGACTCTGCAACTGGGATTTACAGATTTGTTTATCATTTCTCTTACATCTTTTGTTTGCATTTGTTTAATTCCATGTTTTGCTTCAATCCCATAATGGCTTTTGGTTCAGAAATGAACTAAAACTCCATTATGGGATTCTAATGGATTTTGATATGTAGTCTAAATTTATATATCTGATTGTATTGTTGTATGTTTATCATTGGATTAACCATTATGATGGAACTTAAAGAATGAATGTTTGATCACCATTCATATTGTGTGCTTATATGGATTTGAAAAATGAAATATGAGTATGGATTAAATCCTAATGGTATATGTTCATGAGGCTGATTTATTAAGCTTTGTGATTCGTGAACCGAATAGACATATACCGTTTCATCGTGTGTAGTCAAGAAAAGAGCCTACACTTTAATTCATTATTGCTACAATTTTACATAGACATATAGTGATTTTGGTAATAGTGTCGCTTGCATAATTTATATCAAATGTAAAGGTTATGTGATTTGGTCGTAGTTCATTGAAAAATGGTTATGTCCACTATTGTGCTTTTGACTAGTTCTCCATGATAAATATTTAAACATTACATGATGGTTGAAGTTTAGATGAAACATTGAATGAAATTAGAATCCCATTATTTTCCAATTTGATTATATCATTTTAATAATTATAATTTTTTTTTCATGAATTAATTTAGAATTAAATCTAGTTGTGAGTCGATCGTTTAAGCATATAAAAATAGTGATATAGTTGATGTATGATAATCTAGATTTAAAACCTTTCTCTATGGATCGATACTTTTCTTACTCTGTACTACTTGTTGACTCATGTATGCTTGCATGAGTTAGAGTCCTTTTTGTTAGATTAGAAAGGAGGCAACAAGTTTTTGCGCCGTTGCCGCGGAGAGGCATTTATTTTTAATATTGTCGTCATCAATTAAAGCTAAATTTGTATGACTTAGACAATTCTATTCTTATTCTTATTTTTATTTTATTTTTGTTTGAATTTCAGGTACTTGTACATAGTATATGCGTACTCGATCGTCACATCCTGAGTTGATTCTTGAACAGGAAAACATCATTGCTAGTGCTTGGAGATCGAGAGCACGTAGAAATATACAAGTAGATTTAGAAAATATAACATCCAACATGGCAGCAGAAGAGCAAAGAGAAGAGCAACACAGGGCCTTGAGAGATTATTCAATGCCAAACATAAATGGATTACAGTCAAGTATAGTCAGGCCAGCTATAGCAGCCAACACTTTTGAGATAAAGTCAGGCACTATTTAAATGGTGCAGAATTCAGTACAGTTTGGGGGTGCTGCTACAGATGACCCAAATGAGCATCTATTGAGTTTTATAGAGATATGTGACACCTTCAGATATAACGGAGTAACAGAAGATGCAATCAGACTCAGGATATTTCCATTCTCATTACGGGACAATGCTAGAAGTTGGCTTCATTCTTTGCTGTCAGGATCGATTACAACATGGGAGGACCTAGCACAAAAGTTCTTAGCCAAATTTTTCCTAATGGCTAAGACTAATAAAATGAGGACAACGATCTCTCAGTTTGAGCATCAACAGGGTGAATCTTTATATGAAGCATGGGAATGCTACGAGGAGATGTTAAGGAATTGTCCACACTATGGTATGCCGGATTGGATGGTGATTAATACTTTTTATAATGGATTGGGATGGCAGTCAAGGCCAATTGTAGATGCAGCTGCAGGAGGAGCTTTATGGGGAAAGAGCTATGAAGAGGCATACAATCTTATTGAGACTATGACAGCTAATGATTTCCAAAATCCTACAGCCAGAATGCAACAGCCCAAAGTTGTAGGAGTGTTGGAGGTAAATGCTATCACACAATTGTCAGCTCAGATGGAATCTATGGCAAAGAAGATTGATTCTTTGGCGGATAGTAAAGCGAAGACAGTTACATTTGTATGTGAGATATGTGCAAGGTCACATTCAACTGATCAATGTGCTATTAGTTCGTAATCTGTACAGTATGTGAGTAACTATCAGAAAAATTAGAGTCAGTTCCAGAATGCATACAACTCCAACAACCGCAACCATCCAAATTTTTGTTGGTCAAATAATCAAAACAATCAACAAAGACAGTTTAAACCACAACATCAATATCAGGACAACCATCTCATCAGTAATATGCACCAAAACCACCCTACCCTCCATGATTTCAACAGCAACAACAACATCATCCACCACCTGCACCTCAATAAGAGAAGAAATCAGAGATGGAGGAGATGATGATGAAGTATATGGAAAATACCGAGGTGATGATTAAAAGCCAAGCAAGGAACATTGCCTAGTACAACAGAGACAAATCCAAGAAGGGAGGATAAAGAACAATGTCAGGCAATCACTTTAAGGTCAGGGAAGCAGACTGCAGAATTGCAGAATGGCGCGCCCTCGCCACTTTTACATGAGGAAATCGCGAGGTGAGGAAAATTTTTCTAAGGAAAGTTTGGGTAAAGAAGGGTCTGAAAAAGGGGAAGTGAAGAAGAAGAAAGAAGAGTCATCTGAGAAACCAGTGACCAAGATACTAGTTCTTCATCCCCCTGTTCCTTATCCACAAGGACTACAGAAGAAAAGGGAAGATAAGTAGTTCAGTAAATTTTTGGAGGTGTTTAAAAAGCTACTGTGACACCCCCAAATCTGGGTTACCTGACCCCCGAGTTTGGAGCTCACGACCCACAATATAATTATCATCTAACTACCCATTCATTGATGAATAAAATATTACACCACATTAACTGATAAAGTTCATACATTCGTCTCAGGTTATCTAACCTTAACATTACAAATATACCCTTTAGATATACAAAAAGGGTTAAAAAATATAACATAATAATAATGTTATTCATAACTAATTAATCACTATGCCTTTGCCTTTGTTCTTCACAGCACCTCCTGCCACTTCGTCCATAGCTGAAAAGTTTTATTTAACAAGGGTGAGCAACAATTTTCCCCGTAAGTTAAGACATACAATAGATGTATAAGAATCAAGAATAACAGACTATCTATTTTTGATAGAATGACACCAAAGTTCAGAGAACTTTGAAATAGCTGAACAAATCTTTAATAACTAACAAGTCTTCTCGCATTCTATGCAACATAATAATCTAATAATGAAAGAGTACAACGCTTTCAAAGTTTCTATGATATTCTATTGAATAATCAAGAATTAATTCTATGCAATAACAAAGTGGAATGTTTTCCAGATTTATGCTGAGCGATCCGTTGGATCTTGAACTTCTCTTCTCGAGTAACTATCAAAGATTGGACTTTGATATACCCAAGTGTATCAGATAACCATAAAAATTAAATTATACCCCTCTGCAAGTACTTAGAGCGGCCAACTCCTTGTACCCTATATTATACATAATACTTACACGCGCGCAAAGGCCGAATATACGACCAATAATATTCCCTTTATATAAAAGGTTGTTCTTCTCAGTCTTTGAATCAGAATTTGATTTACAACGAAATACTATGATTTCAATATCTAATCACTTCTTGATCTAGTCGAAATAACTGGCATCGATTTGTCAATAATAATTGAATTCTCTTCTCGAACCTATCAAGTTCCAACAAATATTCGTCTAGCTAGAATAATTAGCTCAGACATATCTCAACACAATTCGACAATAAACAGGAATTAGTTGTACTGTCACTAATAGCTTCTATGGATATGAATATCCAACAATAGTTACTCTATAATTATATTCTCAGAATTCACTAATTCAATTTGAATTAATAAACATGCACTAACTGCGAATAATCAACAATAAATTCTCGGGCGTGTTCTAATCAACAATAATTAAGCACCATAATAATTGAACAAATATAACTCATGGTTGACTTAAGGAAACTTTCCTTCTCTGTGGATTACTGCTACATAATATACTTATCTGTGTTTGAAAGACCTATAATCACAATATCGGTCTCACAATTAGCACAATCATTTATAACACGTATCACTGTAATTTACAGTCAATCTTTCTCCTAGACACATTACCACGTAGCCATATTAGTGTTTATAACTTATATAAACACTTAATAAGTCTAACTAGTTCGGTCTGGTTGGACTTCGGTTTCACCTTGATGTACTGGTTACCCTATCCGACAATTAACACATTTATTATCACTTAAACTCGATCTCAAAGCTCCAATATTATTTTAGATAAATCATATATCATTTATAATATTTTTCGGAAGCTTTTAATAATTTATAAACAATTATTATAATTTATAATAATTTTTCAAACACTGAAATCATTTTTAAATGATTTAATTATCAAATAATCTTATCATCATTAATATTTAATAATAATAAAATATTAATGGCGTATTTGTCAAAGTATTAAAGTTATTTTAATAACTTAAAATATTTTTAAATCATCAATATTCTACTTAAATAATTTTAAAATAATTAAAATCATTTTTAAACCATCACCATTAATATTTAAATATTAATGAATTTACTATAAAAATATTAAAAGTTATTAATTATAACTTAAAATTTTTTAAATCATTTTTCTTTTTTAATTGATTTTAAATCGATAAAACCATTATTAATTCATTTATTTAATATAATAATTAAATAAATATAATATCATTAATATTAATTTATTAATGAGAATTCTCCAAAATATTAAAATTACATTTTATAATTCAAAATATTTTTAAACACTTTATTCTTATTTAAAATGAAAACTTCACTTTAAAGCCTTTTGATGCTATGGATCTATGATGGATCATCATAGATCATCATAAAACATCCTTTAACATGATTCTAAACAGATAAACACAAATTTTCTCTTAGCATACAAGATCAAAAATCAAATTAGGTTTTATACCTTCTAGTTACAATCCTTGATCTTAGCTCTCCAGATATGTTCTTGGTGTTCTAGGAGGTTAAAGAGTGACTGAATTACTTGTTAAATTCAGAGGTTGGGTGAGAGAGAGAGAGAGAGTGTTTGAGTGTTTGAGTGTAAATGACCAACTTTGTGGACTTTATCTCTCTCAAATCTATATATATTTAGATGCAATGTATTGATATGATGAATTGGACTGATTTTGCTGGAATTAATAACTCACAAAGTTAAATTACTTGGTGAACAACTAATGGTCTTGGCAATTTTACAATTTACATAATAAAAAAATCCAAAAAGGGCATTTTGGTCATTCTCCTTGTAATTTTAATGGCATTATGGTCAATTGTCCAAACCCTTAAGGTTTAACTCTTAGGGTTTAACCCTTAGGTTCTAACCCTTAGGTTTTATAACTTTAGTTTCTAGGATTTTTTCTAATTATAGTTTTAATTAATAAATTTAAAATTTCTAAATTACAATTAGGGTTTACTAATTATGTTAGGGTTTTCTAATCATATTAAAGTTTAATAATCACATTAGGGCTTGCTAACTAGGATTAGGGTTTAGGATTCCCGAATTTAAAATTAGGATTTCCTGGCATATGATTAGGGTTCCTAAGTGTGCGTTAGGGTTTCTAGATATGAGATTAGGGTTTCTAATCCCATATTATGGTTTACTAAATTGTACCTTACCCGATCAATCTTTGATCAATAATTCTATATAATACAAACATGTACTCATTAATATAATTATTTTAATTATATTTTCTATCGAATCCCTATCCGTAACTAGAGTTAGGTTTTCTAAATTTGTTAAGCACAACTCTACTCTTATTTTCTCAGTCAATACACAAATTTACTACTTCTCAAGACTCGTATCACAGATACTCATCACAAAATTGATAATCAATATTAATATTAAATTAAAAAAAATTATTCGTAAAATTCAGATTATTCGAAATCCCGGGTTATCGTATTCACCCCTCCTTAAAAGGATTCCGTCCTCGGAATCACCGCTTTCTTATTCTCTATAATCTTTTAAAGTTGTATCATCAATATATTATATTAACACAATATTCATTTGTGTTTCATATTCTAACCTGTGACTTGAATCTATAAAAGAAAACACTTCACAACGATATTTATCCAATATTACTCGCGTAATTTAAGAATTAAGCGAAATCGTTATCTGTCTCCACCTCCTGGACAACCCCTGCATCTTGTGCCATCATGTTGAATGTACAGGCCGTTGGTCTTCCTGGCTATGCAGGTCCTCGAATTGCCAAGGTTTCGCTACCGGGTCCCTTGTTGACATTTTTCTTCTTCACACTTCTCTTCAGACAATTTCAAACCAGATGATCAGTCGATCCACACGCAAAGCAACCTTGTATCTTCTTCGGATTGGGACAATTGGGTGACATATGCCCCTCTTGCCCACAGTTGTAATAAACTCCCTTCTTCTTCAAACAAACTCCAGAATGGTTCTTCCCACAAGTCATACATGGCTCTCTCCATTTCCTATTTTCTTCTGTCTTATTACCCAACTAGGTATTCTCGCTCCACTTTCTTTTGTTAGGGTTACTACCACCACTGCTTCCTCCATCACTTGTCTTCTTCTTCTTCTCCTGATGAAATCGAGATGCATCTTCGCTCCCTCCTTCAGCAATTAACGCTTTTTCCATTAGAGCCGCAAAGGTATTGATCTGCAATACTGCTACCTTGTTGAATATCCCCAGCTTCAGCCCATTCTCAAATCTTCTCACTTTTCTCGCCTCTGTGTCCACCTGATGAGGTGAAAATCTCGTCAACTCATTCAATTTGGCAGCATACTCTAAAACTGACATATTTTCTTGCTTCAGTTCTAAAAATTTGACTTCCATCCTGGACTGCATACTCAGCGAAAAGTAGTTCTCAAAGAACAACTCCTTGAATCTTGTCCAAGTCATCACAGCTGTACCCGTTCTTGCTTGATTCGTCTCCCACCAGTAATTGGCTTCTCCCTTCATCAGATATGTTACAAAAGTTGTCTTCTGCTCTTCCGCTACACGCACAATAATGAATGCTTTCTCTATTTCTTTCACCCAAGTTCGGGCTTCAATCGGATCCATGGTCCCCTTGAATTTTGGTGGTCCTACAGCTTTAAAGTCTTTGAAATTTGCCAATCTATCTGCTGGCTATTCTCTCGCTCTTCTTCTTGCTGCTGGAGCTCTATTTCCCATAGCTTTGGCTATCACATTTGCAAAGTTTTGCATCGGGTCAGCTTGACCTCCTTCATTATTCACCGATTTCTCTTCTCTTTGATTTCGATTCTGTCGTCTAGGCGGCATGATCTGATTTAAATAAAAATCTTACATTAATTATCTTTCGCTACACAAATTCTTAATCACAATAAGAATTCAACACATAATTCTCATATAATCGCTTATTTATTCAAATAGCTCATAGCTCATTTAGTACTTAACACATATTACTATCCCTTTTTAATTAATATCAGGATTAACATCACAACTTTACACAAAAGGTTGCAATTCTCCAACTTTACACAAAAAGTTTCCATTTTCCATTTTCACATAACTATTCCCAGTTCGTCAAACTTACCACACTTATAAGTTCAGGAACTTGCCACAATTATATGAGTGTGTGAACTTATCCTAGTCAGACCTTTGGCTTCCATTCGCTAAGGGGTTCAAAACATTTCATATAATTATGAGTCATTAACTTACCATAAGTATGAGTTTTAAGAACACACAAATTAATCTTAATCTTATATTCATATAGAAAATAAAAATTTCATTCATACAAACATATTTATATTTACATATGATTACACACCGTTATCGATATTACAACCGTTAATATCATAACCTAATACCAAAAGATACTAGCGCTTATCTCTAAGTTGTCTATCGCCCACTCCCTTCACTAGTCTTCTTCTTGTTGGGACACTTGATGAATCCGTGACCCGTTCTCCTACATGAATAACACTTCCTCATATTCGGCTTAGGACAATGTAGGGAAATATGTCCTTCCTGCTTACAATTGAAGCACACGTTCTTCCACATCATGCATTCCCCCGCGTGAGTCTTTCCGCACTTGCTATAGACTTGCTTCTTCTTCGGGTTTGAATTTTTAAAATTATCATTGTTGTTGTTCCTCTTTCTCTTATTCTTGCCTTTCTTCTGCTTGATTGTTCCTTCAGACGATCCACCACCTTCAGTCTTCATCCTATCCACCTGCGCCTTCAGCTCGTTCCGTTCTTCAGTCATCTCACGTAATGCTCGCTCCGTCTTTCACAACTCCTCCAAGAAAAACACTTTACTCCGGAGTTCTTGGACTTCTGTAGATTCTTGATCTTGTTTTCCCACTTTGGTCTTATTCACTTTCTCTGCCTTAGCTTCTTCAGACTCCACCTCCTCATCACCACTCAGATACATCTCGGGATAATCATCATGGTCACTCCCCAGATTAATCATAAGTTCATCTTTTCCCACTTCTTCAACTGACTCGCTTTGCACTATCACCTCGGCTACTAGCATGGGTGCTACAGCCGTTAGCATCTCCGTACTCATTTCATCTTCTCTAGACATCCTACAATAAGTTTAAACAACTTGATTAATACTTCACCAATACGAACTTCTCACACTATGTGTCCACATATCTCACTATCGATACACTTTATCAATCCCTCACTCAGTACTCTAAATGAGTATTCTCTATCTCTTGCTTATGGTTATAATCCTAGGGTTATCCCCATCCCACTTAAGGTTTATAACCTACAGCTTTGATACCAACCTGTGACACCCCCAAATTCGGGTTACCTGACCCCCGAGTTTTGTGCTCACGATCCACAATATAATTATCATCTAACTACCCATTCATTGATGAATAGAATATTACACCACATTAACTGATAAAGTTAATACATTTGTCCCAGGTTATCTAACCTTAACATTACAAACATACCCTTTAGATATACAAAAAGGGTGAACAAACATAACATAATAATAATGTTATTCATAACTAATTAATCACTATGCCTTTGCCTTTGTTCTTCACAACACCTCCTGCCACTTCGTCCCTAGCTGAAAAGTTTTATTTAGCAAGGGTGAGCAACAAATTTTCCCCGCAAGTTAAGACATACAATAAATGTATAAGAATCAAGAATAATAGACTATCTATTTTTGATAGAATGACACCAAAGTTCGGAGAACTTTGAAATAGCTGAACAAATCTTTAATAACTGACAAGTCTTCTCGCATTTTATGCAACACAATAATCTAATAATGAAAGAGTACAATGTTTTCAAAGTTTCTACAATATTCTATTGAATAATCAAGAATTAATTTTATGCAATAACAAAGTGGAATGTTTTCCAGATTTATGTTGAGCGATCCATTGGATCTTGAACTTCTCTTCTCGAGTAACTATCAAAGATTGGACTTTGATATACCCAGGTGTATCAGATAACCATAAAGATTAAATTATACCCCTCTGTAAGTACTTAGAACGGCCAACTCCTTGTACCCTATATTATGCATAATACTTACACACGCGCAAAGGCCGAATATACGACGAATAATATTCCCTTTATATAAAAAGTCGTTCTTCTCAGTCTTTGAATCAGAATTTGATTTAACATTGAAATACTATGATTTCTATATCTAATCACTTCTTGATTTTGCCAAAATAACTGGCATCGATCTTTCAATAATAATTGAATTCTATTCTCGAACCTATCAAGTTCTAACAAATGTTCGTCTAGCTAGAATAATTAGCTCAAACATATCTCAACACAATTCGACAATAAACAGGAATTAGTTTTACTCTCACTAATAGCTTCTACGGATATGAATATCTATGACGCCCCCAAAACAGGTATACATCACCCATCTTGAGTCGCCAAATACATGGTACAGAATACAAATAAAAACTTAATTATACAACTATTGTGTAAAATACGACAAAACATAAGCTGAGAGTTTTAACATGAATATTGTCTTCTAGACAATATCCACACTCAATGGAGTCCTCATTACAATTATTATCACACTATTTCAAAGAATAGTGAAGACTACTAATGCAACCATCTGGATCGTCAATCCATTCCCCGACTAGTCCCAGCTATATTCTCATTTCCTGAAGAGAACAGTGAAAGAAAGGTTGAGCTCAACTAGCCCAGTAAGAAATATTATGACTAAGATAATGCAGAATAATATATCCTTAGCCTTCAACAGTATAACAACTGATAGAATATAATAGACAATAAGTTTTAGATCAACAACTGCAGCGGAATAAGAAATCCATTAGAAGAGTCAAGTAGAGCATGATATCTACTATCTTCTATGATTTAAAAGATTTATCATCAATTTTATCGCTAAGACTCAGCTTAATAAATAATCCACATCATCAAATCATCCCTGCACTACGGGCCAAGGATATTCTTTAGTATCACGACCACGAATTATCCATGCACTATGGACCAAAGATAATCGTGTTTTCATCAACGGTCATGATCATGCCATAAAATAATTCATCTTTGCACCCTTGGTCGAAGAGAATCCATGGCCATAATCATACCAAAAACTATCCATCAATGCACTACGGGCCAATGAGGACTTTTACCACATCATTTGTAATATTACGGTCATGATTATACCGAATAATCTCTGGTCATAATCATACCAAGTCCATCTACGCACTACGGGCCAAAGATGACTTTCATAACAATATAAGCACGAGGATGATGACAATAACATAATAATTCAATAAAACAAGTTCAAGGATAAATTTTAAAGATTTATAATTTAATTTATCCAGAATTCAATAACGTTCAAATTATCAACATGATACTGCTTTGTGGAGTAAAATTTAAGAATAACATTGTACCAAAAATGATTTGGACCGAAAACAAATTAATTTTTATCATGCATAGTACCCCGGGGTGAATAGTTCTCGAGTAAATAGTACCTCATGAATAGTAACCCGTGAGTAGTACTCCGATATGAAAAAGTTAAAACTTATCAAGAATGCTCAAAATAATATTTCCATGAAAAGATATTGGATGAAGCGCAAATATCAAGGATATTCTACTAATTTCATGGAGTATAGAAGCCAAAACTTTAACAAAATGAGTATAGAATTCGAAATTTAAAACGAATTAATATTACTTATATACTACAGAGTATGGAAGAAAGTATTATTTCAAGCGAATATTGAACAAAAATAACATCCCTTACGAATATTAAACGAAAATAATATTCACTTGAATATTAAATAAAAATAATATTCATTACGAATATTAAATGAATATAATAGTTATTGTGAATATTGAACAAAATAAAATTTCTTATGAATATTGAACAGAAATAATATTCATACGAATACGAAAAATAATATCTCTTCAGAATGTGAAATAAATAATACCCCTTACCTTAAAAAGAAGAGTATTCCGAATGGTAGGGCGAATATATTCTTGAAGAAAACTTTCACTGATTTCTACACTCCAAGCTTTCTAAAACTCGAAAGAAATACGCTCAATATTATAGAAGAATAATTCTTTGATTCTGGTGTGATTTTCAATTCTAATTAAGCATCCTATTTATAGGAGAATGGAAAGGATACTATTTGAAAAAGGGAATCATGGACTGCACAACGCCCAATTCACTGGCACAAACTTTCGTCTGAATTTTTTTTAGAATTTACTATGCAAACACTATGCAGGCACTATGCAAACACTATGCATAATAAAATATAATATATTCTATTTTTTATAAAAAACAAAACTAATAAAATATTATATATATATATATATATATATATATGCCGCCCTTTTTCATTTCTTACATCCCGTAAATCAAAATTTTCTTTCCCCCTCCCCCACAAGACTTTTTCTTCCAGTGGGCCCCACATGTGGCCCCACCTTTATTATACTAAATAATTTTCTACCGATTATTTAGAAAAATGGTAAATGGGGGTCCATAAAATAAGTAAAATTTACATCAAATACTTCATAAAAATCCCCTCAATATTTTTAACAACATTTATTAATATTATTATAACTCGCAATATTAACAACCAGGTCGTTCCAAGGAAAGAGGGGGTTTTCCAATAAGGATTTCTCTTTATTGGTGCGCAATTAGATGACCAAACCTCTACTTGATAGAACTTCTAGACATTGTTAATTATGCAAATAATAATATGAATAACTTGTCATCTCAATTATTGATTTAATAATATAAAATATTGTGACAATAATTGAATAAAATTAAATGACTTCTCATGTAAGCATCAATAATCAATATTGTGTGCTCCTGTGCAACAATGCGTATTACTATACTTTTATCACCGATTATTTTATGATAACTTGTTTACTTTGAAAAATTTTCAAATATCACCCTTAACTTTAACCTTTTATCAATTTAACCATTTACTAAATAAAATAATAATTGTAAGAAAATTGAATACTTTTATTTCATAAAATTTGGGGTCTCACAATATCCAACAATAGTTATTCTCTAATTATATTCTAAGAATTCACTAATTCAATTTGAATTAATAAACATGAACTAACTGCGAATAATCAACAATAAATTCTCGGGCGTGGTCTAATCAACAATAATTAACCACCATAATAATTGAACAAATATAACTCAAGGTTGAGTTAAGGAAACTTTCCTTCTCTATGGATTACTGCTACACAATATACTTATCTGCGTTTGAAAGACCTATAATCACAATATCGGTCTCACAATTAGCAAAATCATTTATAACACGTATCACTGTAATTTATAGTCAATCTTTCTCCTAGACACATTACCACATAGCCATATTAGTGTTTATAACTTATATAAACACTTAATAAGTCTAACTAGTTCGGTCTGCTTGGACTTCAGTCTCACCTCGGTGTACTGATCACACTATCCGACAATTAACACATTTATTGTCACTTAAACTCGGTCTCAAAGCTCCAATATTATTTTAGATAAATCATATATCATTTATAATATTTTTTGGAAGCTTTTAATAATTTATAAACAATTATTATAATTTATAATAATTTTTCAAACACTGAAATCATTTTTAAATGATTTAATTATCAAATAATCTTATCATCATTAATATTTAATAATAATAAAATATTAATGACGATTTAATCAAACTATTAAAGTTATTTTAATAACTTAAAATATTTTTAAATCATCAATATTCTACTTAAATAATTTTTAAAATAATTAAAATCATTTTTAAACTATCACCATTAATATTTAAATATTAATGAATTTACTATAAAATATTAAAAGTCATTAATTATAACTTGAAATATTTTTAAATCATTTTCTCATTTTTAATTGATTTTTAAATCGATAAAACCATTATTAAGTCATTTATTTAATATAATAATTAAATAAATTTAATATCATTAATATTAATTATTAATGATTTTTATTAATGAGAATTCTCCAAAAATATTGAAAATTATATTTTATAATTCAAAATATTTTTAAACACTTTATTCTTATTTAAAATTATTTTTATAATATTAAAATTATTTTTCTCTAATTTATTTAATACACTAATTAAATAAATTAAATATCATTATTATTCAAATAATTATAAATATTATTGAAAAATATCTGAAATTATTAAAAGTTATTTTTCATAATTTAAAATAATTTTTAAAACCATTTTTGTAATTTTTAGAATTTATTTTCTATTTTTAATTAATTTCCAAAAAATTAGAAATTAAAAATATTAGAAACTGTCGCTATAGCCTATAGCGACACTAAGCGTCGTTGTTGGTGTTCTTGAGCCTCAAGAACATTGATAGGCCGGTTCTCAAGGGGTCATAGTTTGACCAGCTTTAATTCACAGTTTGATCATGTTCTGGGCTATCTCAAGCATTGATATTGTAGTAAGTATGTAATACTACAACTATCAACAAATATCTAGGTCATAAATCAACACATCATGAAGATCTGGGCTTACAAATTTCTTGTCACAACGTTTATGGGTTTTCCAGAAACCCAGGCAATTCGAGTGCCTACATTCTAGCCCCATTTAATCTAGGTTCCAGTCATGATTCAAGTGATTTAATAGTTCGAATTTGTAGTCCTTATGTCAAGGAACATATACATAACATGATTTCAGTCCAACAATAACAGAATCACAAATTATCTTTCGGTCAAACTCTGTCAGAAACTTTGTTTATAGAGTTTTTGGGTTTTCCAGAAACTTAAACCGTGACCGAGTGGCCTGGTTTGACCACTTACTACGTTCGATCTATTGACTGTTTACACAATCTAAAGCTACAAATCTAAACTACACAAGATAGACTACAAACTGATTACAACAACATCATCATAACACTTAACAACCGATAGATCAAGACGTTGCAAAAGCTTGTCAGATGCTGCCTAAGGATTTCTGGGTTACCCAGAATTGCTCGGTCATGGTCGGTCAACCGACTTTGACCTTAATTATCTTGTAATCTGGACATGGAATGATTGTGTTTCCATTTCTAGAATACAGTCCACATGTCAGACTACAGATTCAAAGTATAAAACAACAAAAATAATAAACAGACAAGAATCTACATCCACTAACATTCGGTTGTCAGACCACATTTTTAGTTCTTGGACAGTTTTTGAAAACTTAACTTTAAAACCTTTTGATGCTATGGATCTATGATGGATCATCATAGATCATCATAAAACATCCTTTAACATGATTCTAAACACATAAACACGAATTTCCTCTTAGCATACAAGATCAAAAATCAAATTAGGGTTTATACCTTCTAGTTACAAACCTTGATCTTAGCTCTCCAGATCTGTTCTTGGTGTTCTAGGAGGTTAAAGAGTGACTGAATTACATGTTAAATTCGGAGGTTGGGTGAGAGAGAGAGTGAGATGAGTGTTTAAGTGCAAATGACCAACTTTGTAGACTTTCTCTCTCTCAAATCTATATATATTTAGATGTAATGTATAGATCTGATGAATTGGACTGATTTTGCTGGAATTAATAAGTTACAAAGTCAAATTACTTGGTGAACAACTAAAGGTCTTGGAAATTTTACAAGTTGCATAATAAAAAATCCAAAAAGGGTATATTTGGTCATTCTCCTTGTAATTTTAATGGCATTATGGTCAATTGTCCAAACCCTTAGGGTTTAACCCTAAGGTTCTAACTCTTAGGTTTTACAACTTTAGTTTCTAGGATTTTTTTTAATTAGAGTTTTAATTAGAAAATTTAAAATTTCTAAATTACAATTAGGGTTAACTAATTATATTAGTTTCCTAATCATATTAAAGTTTAATAATCACATTAGGGCTTGCTAATTAGGATTAGGGTTTCCTAATTAGGGTTTAGGATTTTCGAATTTAAAATTAGAGTTTCTTGGCATACGATTAGGGTTCCTAACTGTGCGTTAGGGTTTCTAGATTTGAGATTAGGGTTTCTAATCTTATATTAGGGTTTACTAATATTGTACCCTGCCCGATCAATCATTGATCAATAATTCTATACAGTACAAACACGTACTCATTAATATAATTATTTTAATTATATTTTCTATCGAATCCCTATCCGTAACTAGGGTTAGGGTTTCTAAATCTATTAAGCACAACTCTACTCTTATTTTCTCAATCAATACACAAATTGACTACTTCTCGAGACTCGTATCACAGATACTCGTCACAAAATTGATAATCAATATTAATATTAAATAAATAAAAATTATTCTTAAAATTCGGATTATTCGAAATCCCGGGTTATCACAGCTACAGATTAACATACCTTTCGCTGAGGCATTGGAACATATGCTTAGTTATGCAAAGTTTATGAAGGGTATCTTGTCAAGGAAGAAAAGGTTAGAAGACTTTGAAACAGTGGCCTTAACCGAAGAATGTAGTGCAATGCTTCAACGCAAGTTACCTCCAAAGTTGAAAGACCCGGGCATCTTCACGATACCTTAATACGATTTGAAAGATGAGTTTCAGCAAATGCTTGTGCGATCTAGGGGAAAGTATCAATTTGATATCATTGTCAGTGTTCAATTAATTGGGATTGCAGGCTCCAAGGCCAACAAATATTTCCTTACATCTAGCTGACAGGTCTATTACTTATCCACGGGGTATAGTGGAAGATGTACTGGTTAAAATGGATAAATTCATCTTCCCAGTTGATTTCATCATATTAGACTATGAAGAGGACAGAAGTATACCGAACATTCTTGGAAGACCATTCTTAGCTATAGGAAGGACCTTGATAGACGTTCAGAAAGGGCATTTGACAATGCGAGTTCATGATCATGAAGTCACTTTCAATGCATTCAAGGCGATGAAATTTCCAGCAGATGAAGAGGAATGTTTCAAGGTTGATTGGGTAGAAGAGGTACTTAATGATGAAGTAGAGAACTTGGTGGAACATGAACCTTTGAAGAAGGCTATTGTAGGAAGTTCAGATATAGAAGATGGTGAGATTGAAGAAATTGTTCAAATACTTGACACAAATCCATAGTTCAGGAAGTTCAAGACTCCTGTTGAGCCATTAAAGATTGCTGGAGAGTCATCAGTGAAATTAAAGCCATCTCTTGAGACACCTCCAGAACTTGAGTTGAAACCACTTCCAGACCATTTGAGGTATACATTTTTAAATGATTATTCAAAATTACTTGTGTTTATTTCTTCTACACTAACATCTTTTCAGGGAGAAAAATTGCTAAGAGTTCTCAGAGAGTTCAAATCAGCTATTGGATGGACTATAGCAGATATCAAAGGGATCAGCCCATCTTTCTGTATGCACAAGATCCTTTTGGAAGATGATAACAAGCCTTCAGTGGAGCACCAAAGGAGACTTAATCCAATTATGAAGGAAGTGGTCAAAAAGGAAGTGTTGAAATGGCTGCACGCAGGAATTATTTATCTGATTTCAGACAGCTCATGGGTGAGCTCAGTATAGTGTGTGCCAAAGAAGGAGGGTATGACCATAGTCTCCAATGAAAATAATGAATTGATACCGACAAGGACAGTAATGGGGTGGAGAGTCTGCATGGATTACCGCAAACTTAACAAAGCTACAAGGAAAGATCACTTCCCACTGCCGTTTATTGATCAGAGATGTATGATGGTTATCTTTTAAGATATGGTGGAGCATAATGTGGAGGTGTTTATGGATGACTTTTCAGTATTTGGTAATTCTTTTGATTTGTGTTTAGAAAATTTAGTGATGGTATTGAGAAGATGTGTTGACACGAACTTAGTGTTGAATTGGGGAAAGTGCCATTTTATGGTACAAGAAGGAATAATTTTGGGACATAAGGTGTCGAAGAAAGGACTAGATGTGGACATGGCCAAATTAGAGACCATTGAGAATTTGCCACCACCAACTTCTGTAAAAGGTGTTTGCAATTTCTTAGGACATGCAGGCTTCTACCACAGATTCATTAAAGATTTCTCCAAGATAACAAAGCCACTTTGCAGTTTATTGGAGAAGGATGCACAGTTAAAGTTTGATGAAGATTGCATGTCTGCATTTGAGCATTTAAAGAGGAAGTTAACATCAGCACTAGTGATTACAGCACCGGATTGAGACCTACCGTTTGAGTTCATGTGTGATGCCAGTGATTATGTTATGGGGGCTATTTTGGAACAGAGAAGGGAACATATTTTTCATGTGATATACTATCTAAGCAAGACCCTTACTGATGCGCAGTTGAACTACACCACAATAGAGAAGGAACTGTTAGCAGTTGTGTATGCTTTTGATAAGTTTCGAGCTTATCTAATTAGGACAAGGGTGATAGTATACACAGATCATGCGGTAATTCGATACTTGGTGGCAAAGAAAGATGCAAAGCCTTGATTAATCAAGTGGATACTTCTATTGCAAGAATTTGATTTAGAGATCAAGGACATGAAAGGTACAGAGAATCAAGTGGCGGACCACTTATCTAGACTGGAAAATCCGCGAAGAGATGGAGATGCCAAAGTTATGATTAATGGGTCTTTTCCAGATGAATAGTTATTTGTGGTAAAAGGAGAAGTGCCCTGGTTCGCGGACTATGCTAACTATTTAGTGAGCAAGATCATATTTGCAGAGTTGATTGGGCAGCAAAAGAAGAAATTTTTGCATGATGTGAAGGTCACTACGGTGGAGAAAGGACAACGGCTCGAGTGTTGCAAGCAGGATTCTATTGGCCGATGATTTTTAAAGATGCTTACCGTTTTGTCTAGAGATGTGATAGATGTCAAAGAGTTGGGAATATATCAAAAAGAAATGAGATGCCATTGAACACGATCCTTGAGGTTGAAATTTTTGATGTTTGGGGGATAGATTTCATGGGTCATTTCATTTCTTTGTGTGGAAATTTATACATCTTATTAGCGGTCGACTGTGTTTCGAAGTGGGTGGAAGTGACAGCTCTTCCAAATAATGATGCCAAGGTGGTCCTACGATTTTTAAAAAGGAGTATTTTTACAAGTTTTGGGACTCCAAGGGCTATCATTAGTGATGAAGGCAGTCATTTTTGTAATCGACAATTTACAGTTTTGTTAGCTAAGTATGGGGTAAATCATCGCATTACTATATCTTACCATCCTCAGACCAATGGCCAGGCAGAGGTTTCGAATCGTGAAGTAAAGAGAATTTTAGAGAAAGTTGTGAACCCCACAAAAAAGGATTGGTCATTAAAGCTTGACGATGTTGTATGGGCGTATAGGACTGCTTACAAGACTCTGTGGGGCATGTCACCATTTTAGTTGGTTTATGGAAAGGCTTTTCACCTTCCAATGAAGCTTGAACATAAGGTGTATTGGGCAATTAGGAAGCTCAACTTTGATTTGAAGGCTGTAGGTGAAAAATGCCTACGCCAACTCAATGAGTTGGATGAATTCAGATTGCAGGCTTATGAAAACTCTAAGCTGTATAAAGAAAAGGTGAAGAAATAGCATGACCGAAAAATTATGGAAAGAGTGTTCGAGCCGGGACAAAGAGTTCTCCTGTTCAATTCAAGACTTAAACTCTTCCCTGGGAAGCTCAAATCAAGGTGGTCAGGGCCATTTATAGTGAAGGCAGTGTATCCGTATGGAGCAGTAGAGGTATTCGACAAATTCCCAGATAAGCTATTTAAAGTGAATGGACAGCAGCTTAAGCACTACAATGGTGGTGAGGTTGACCGGCAGAAAGTCACCTCCAATATTTCTTCAACATGATCGAATAAGAGATTAGTCAAGCTAATTGACTATAACTTAGCGCTCGATGGGAGGCACCCCATTATTTCTATACTTACCTCTTGTTTAATTTTGTTTTGATCATATTTATTTCTCACTTTCATGTTAATTTTGTTTTTATAGCATAACAAGTGTTGGTATAAGTTTTGAGGAGCTGAATGTGCATATGATGACAATTAGGAGTATCATATAAAGAATTTTTTTGGGATAGTCATTCATGCATATTAATTAGTTCATGTTTTGATTTTGGAGAATTGATATATCTCATACTGGTATTTGTTGTTTGTATAGGTACATTGTAGATTATCAGTAACCATTTTGCTATACTTAAATAATTCAAAAACCGTATGCTTGCCGCCATGTCTCTCGTAGAAGATAATAATAAATAAGCATTTACACACTTATCCAAATAAATGTTGTCATGTGCCGCTACCGAGACCGTAGTTTGTATTGATGTGTAAAATCGCCCTCGTGAGTAAAAATAAAGTAGATTAAACCCATTTTTGAACCTTAGTTTGTATTGATGTGTTGGAGTAGTTTTTGTGTGAGATCCCGAATTTTATGAAATAAAAGTATTCAATTTTTCTATTTCGGTAAATAGTTAAATTGATAAAAGTTTAAAGTTAAGGGTCATATTTAAAACTTTTTCAAAGTAAGCAGGTTGTCATAAAATAACCGGTACTAAAAGTACAGTAATAGGTGTGGTTGCATAGTAGCACACATTATTGATTATTGATGCTTATGTGAAAAGTCACTCAGTTATACTCAATTATTGCTACAATAATTGCTGCATCATATCTCTCATATTATTGATTCAATTATTATCATATTATCATCTGCATAATATTTTATATATTATTAAATCAATAATTGAGACGACAAAGTTATGAAATTAGTATGCACACAAGCCAATCATGTTTGATGATAAAGCATATACTTTGTAACAATCTTATTCATTTATTAAAAAAAGTATTAATTTATTAAAGGCTTTTAATTATTTACATGATGTTGTTTTATAATATGTGATAAACTCATAGTTTTAAGCAATGCTTTTAGAATAATGATGATGATCATTCTAATGAGATCTAAATTCTTAGAAAGCTTAAAACTAAAATAGTTCCCAGTCGTTGGATTACTAAATTGGGGATTAGTTAATCCGGATAGATTGGTACATACGTTGCTTGCTCATTGGATGAGGATGATTGATCTCATGATCATTTGTGTGGAGACACTAAAGCAAGTATGTAGGTGCTTATTAGAGAATAAGTTCACTGAACGTGGCTCGCTATGGAATACCTAATGGAGTTTTACTTGCCTGTCAATAGGAATTCCTGTAGTGATAGTAGTACAAGTGATCATTGGACTTGAGATAATCATAGTATCTTGTGTATGATGAGTTATACTTTGACTTATTCCTTAAGACCCTTAGGGTATATCAAAGGGTATGCTTGGGTATAATAATTTATACATGGAGATAATGTATGATCAATAAAGAATCTACCACTTCTAGTAAAAGAAAAGAAATGTCCTATGTGATTCGATAAATGACAACCCAAAGAGTCCTTGGCAAGGCGTAATGAAATTAGAAAGGAGTTTCTAATTTGCATTATTTGAGTTGTGCATTTAAGGATCGAAATACATATAATTAAATAAAATAAGACTTGATGAAAATTCCATGTCTTATATTTAATTGGGACATTATATGGTGGAAGGATTGAATTGTATGGTAACTATTTACTCAAAGGTTCTTTTTTTATGATTAATGTTGAAATCTATATTATCTCGGAAAGTCGTTGATCGCTAGGGAGGCTTATCCCTATTGTAGAATAAATATTATTTATTTAAATAAATTAATTATTTAATTTATTTATTTAAATAAGATTAGAATTATTCTAATTGATTTATTCACAACCTAGGTTTAATATGGAGAACCTAAAGGGTCACACCATAAAAGGAAGAATAATTATTTAAGAAGTTAATGGCATAATCGTAATAATATATGTTAGTATATTTAATTTAATCTATGGTGATAGAATAAATTAAATAGCTTAATATTTATTATTTAATATTTTAGAAATATTAAATATAAATTAATAAGAGGAGTCTTATTAATATTATTACAATTATTATTATTTTAATTTCTAAAAGAGTTTAGGAATTAATTTAATATAAGTACTTTCATTTATTCCTAATTGGATTAGGAGGAAAATTAGTTAAAGGAGTTTAATTAATTATCCCTAATAAGATTAGGGAGCCCATTTAATTAAAAGAGTTTAATTAAATAATACCTTATTTTAATAGGGTTACTTGATATCTTTGTAAGAGGATTCTTATATCTTATATCAATAATACGTTATTTCTAATTGTTGGAGAGTACACTCCTTTTAAAATAGAGATAGAAAACAAGGGTTTTGCCAAATACCCATCTTCTTGAATTCTTCTTCTTCCTTGGTGGATCACCTCTAGAGGCCAAACACTTGGGTGGCTAACGTTGATCAAAGGAAGGAACCAAACCCGGTGAATTCAAGTTGAACGCGAAGAGGATTGGAGGTGCACTTGTACCTGAGGAAGTTCGAATTTTCAAGGGTATGATTCTTGTTCTTTCTTTTTCGTTTAATTAATAATTGTGCATAAAGAGTGATCCGGGTATATGGTTTGTAAAATTTTTAAAACTCTATTTTTTACACGTTTCCGCTTTATTTGTGCAATTTGATTACGCTCTTTCAATATTACAAACCTAATAAGCAGTATCGAGCAAAACCTTTATGCAAATTATTAATTGTTTAATTTGATATGTATATTGATATGTGTTTAGAACAATTTAATTGGGCATAATTTTATTGTATAAAATTAAAAAAAAATGCAAAATCTGCTTTTCGCTTTTTCTTGTAAGTGGTTAATCCGATTATTATATATGTATATATAGATTGTGTTTTTTGTAGATCGTTGATTCATATGAATCACGCTTAATTATATATATATTATATAATTATATACATTAACCACTTTAAAGGTCACCGATTCACGAAATTCAAGGGAGTATCGATATATGCTTCACTAAATTAGTGGCCTGTAGAAGTTATATATATATATATATATATTTGATTCTTAATAGTTAACAGAAGTTTTTGTAAGGATCAACTTCTTTAAAATTAAATTGGTTCATGATTCATGCGGATATATATATTATATATATAATAGTTATATATTAATCTTATTATTTTATAATTAAAATAAAAGGTTTATTTTAATAATAAAATAAAAGGTTTATTTTAATATTAAAATAAAAGAGTTTATTTTAATTTTAAAATTAAATTTCATGCTAACTAATTAGAGTTGAAATTGGATTTCATGATAACTAATTAGAGTTGAAATTGAATTTCATATTTCCTTAAATAAAAAGTTTATTTAGATATGAAATATGATTTCATATTATTCAAAATAAAAGAGTTTATTTGTGAATAGAAAGAGAATCCTAATTTCCTTAAATAAAGGAGTTTATTTAAATATGAAATAAGATTTCATATTATTCAAAATAAAAGAGTTTTATTTGTGAATAGGAAAAGAAAAGCCGTGTTTCTTTTAATAAAGGAGTTTATTTTTTTTTTACATGGAATTGACTCCATAATTAATTAAAATAAAGGAGTTTATTTTGATTAAAGATTTTGATTAAAATAAAATAGTTTATTTTATTCAAAATTGGATAAATTAAAATAAAATAGTTTTATTTTGATTTAAATTTGATTAAAATAAAGGAGTTTATTTTGATTCAAAATTAGATTTTATACTAACTAAATTTGCCCATTAAATGATATCAATATATATATTAAATGTTTATTATTCATGAGATGAATGTTATTTATTGATGCATATGGTGATGTGCATGATAATAAATGGGATTGATTATGGACTATCGATTTAATGTGATTGGATTTTATTTTAGTTGGATGCATGAATGTATGAGTTTTATTAAATGGGGTCTCATATTTCATATTCTCTAATTTTTCTTAATGTAAATTCTATCTCCTCCTATGTACTTCCCCTCGATCGCCGATCAAGGTTTCTATTTATTTTAAATAGTTTTGTAATAGGAATAGTTAGAATTAATTTTGAAGAATTGGAGATCAAGGGACAAGGAGCGTGAAGACCCGCTTTGTAATGGAGCCCGGTTTTAAATGTAATAGTTATATTTAAATATTAATTCTTGCACCCCTAGGGTTGACCTTTTTTTTTCACTTGGTGGCTCTAGTGAACCAAACTAGAATAAAAGTCCATAATTAATCCGGGTAGAATATAGTATTCTATATGTGCATGCTTATACTATATATATATATTTTTATATATTATGCAAACATGCTTCGCATGTTTATTAATATATTGCGATTTTATATATATATATATATATATATATATATATATATATATATATGTGTGTGTGTGTGTGTGTGTGTGTGTGTGTGTGTGTGTGTGTGCATAAACAAGATGAGACAAATTAATTACAAACCCCTCAAATTTTTATATTAAGTTGTAACGTTCAAAGATATTTGGAATATTGAACGTCGCCCTCTAACATGATAGAAACAATAGAGTATTGAATATTTAATATGAGTTTGTTGTGCACACACAAGGCGAGTATTAAATATTTAATATGTTGTTTTTATTACATATGATGTTTATAAGGAATTGAACATTACTGCTTTGTTGTGCACACACAAGGGATGTAGTTTTCTCTTCACTTATATGGAAATGCTGGGTCTGACTTAACTTAAATCATTTTAGTTCGGATGTGCACACACTTGACCATTATGATTTAAGAGGCAAAATACAAGGAGTTACATAGTTGATGTAATTGACAATAGATGTCTACCTATTTATTTATATATAGTTTGTTGTGCACACACAAGGCTATATACATTTGAAATGGGATCCTTATTCTCACTAGCATATCTTTAATTAGATTTTGTCGAACTATATAAGTGAGGGTAATACAGTTTGAAGAAAATAGTGGGAGATACCAATTTAAAACAAGACCTAATTTATTTTGGTAATTAATGAAAGAATGTATGCTAAAATATTGTTGATTACAAATTCATTTACAGAATTTTACAATGTCTAAATTACTATCACTGCGTAGCATATTAGATGTTATTTAACCGGACCGAATTTAATGGATTGGTTAAGGAAATTGAGAATAGTTCTCACGGCTGAAAAGCTATCTTATGTCCTTAATACACCTATCCCTACAATGGTTGCAGACAATACCTCTGAAGAAGATGTTGCTACTTTTAGAAAGTGGCAAGATGATGCACAGTTGGCTCAATGCATCATGCTCGCATCCATGAGTAACGAGCTTCAAATCGGCAAGATGAAATATGGATGCTCCTACTATATTCCTGCACATCAAGTAGTTGATGGTGAGGAAAGTAGGACTGATAGATATCAGATATCTAAGGAGCTCTTCCGATCTAGAATGACCGAAGACACTACAGTACAGACACCTGTCTATAATGATGATCAATTTGATTGATCAATTAGGACAACGGGTTTTGTCATGGATGGAGAGTTGAGCCAAGATTTGATCTTACACTCACTCCCGGACTCCTTTCACAATTGTTGTGAATTTTTCATATGAACGAGCTAGATATCAGCCTCGCTGATTTGCTTAACATGTTGAAAAATATTGAGAGTCACTTTCCAACCAAGAAAGACCATGTCTTACTGGTAGGGGCCAAAGGATATTCTGAAAAGAAGAACAATTCAAAGAAGGTAAATAGAAAAGGCCAAAACAAAGGATAATAAGAACAAAATTAATACGGATAGCAAAGGAGTTTGCTTCCACTGTAATAAGCCTAGACACTGGAAAGAAACTGCGAGAAGTATGTTGCAGAAACTAACCAAAGAAGCTTAGTGAAGTTTCGGTTATAAATACAAATTTGTTCATAATTTAAAATAAATTTTTCTTTAAGTCAAGGTTCTACTTGGGTATTGGATATCGACTTTGGTTATCATAAATATAGATTTATGAAGGGACCAAGCAGAAGTAGAATCTAAACAAAGATAAGTAATCCTATGTGTGGGAAATGAAGCAAAGGTTGCAGCATTAGCTATAGAAACTTATAGTTTAGCGTTGCTTTTACGCAAGTCTATTAAGTCAATAAGTTGTTATTGTATTCCGCCTCGTTGAAACATTATTTCCATTTTATTGTTGGATAATGAAATCTTTGGTATTATATTTAAGAACAATTGTTGTTTTATTTATAATAATAATGTTTTATATAGAACTGGAATATTACTTAATGGATTTTGTGTATTTGACTTACGTGAAAATAATTTTACGAATTGAACAAACTAGTATAAGAAAAGGAGATGATCATTCAAAGAGTTGAATGTGTGTATTTGTTGAAATACAAGTGTGAATTATTTGAAAGGTTCAAAGAATTCAGAAGTGAAACAACATGGCAAAGTATTGGGATTCTTTGATCGGATCAAGGAAGCAATACTTGTGCAATGCGGTTTTAAATCATCTAAAATGGTTTTCTCACAATGGACGCCTCCTGATACGCAATAATTGATTGATGTATCTGAAAGGAAAAATCATACCTTGTTGGACATGGTGCGGTCCATAATGATTTTACCACAATTCCAGTATCCTTCTAGGATCATGTCCTAGAAATGGTCGATATCTACGAAAAAAGGTAACCTCAAAATCCTACCCCAAGACTTCATAAAAAAGTTATGGATGTGGAGGATTCCTAATCTTAAGTATGTTAAGATAAGGGGTTGTCCAGCTTATGTGAAAAAGGTTTCAAAGGATAAACTTGAGACAAGATTTGACATGTACTGATTTGTGGGACATCCTAAAGTAAGTTTAGGGTATATGTTCTGTAATCCTACTTAGCAAAAGGTGTTTGTTGTGAAACACGCTTCCTTCTAAGATAAAAGTGTTTATCATTGAAGAGGCTAGTGGGAGGATAATAGATCTTGAAGAGTTCAAGACCACAAAACACTATAAGTCAAATAAGAGGAACCTGTAGATAGACCAATTGTACCACAATCGAATCATAAATCTGGAATAGTACCGAAGATACCTAGGAGGTATGGATTCATCATGGATGATGATGATGAGGTACGCATCATAGAAGATGATGATCTAGAGTTACATACTATGAGGTAAGAGTTCTAGTGTGTACAAAAGGGTCAGTGGAGAGCATCATGAAATTTCTAGTATTATATTTTGATATACTACGGATGAGGAATAACATACCAATGCTACAATCAGTAAAGATAAAGTTGTCTAAACATTCCTCCATGAATGATTTGGGAAGAGTATCTTAATTGGGGATGCAAATCTATATAGATAGATTTAAAAGGATGCTCAGCTTAACCCAAGGAACGTATATTCATTTGATGCTAAAGTCGTTTAGCATGGCAAACTCCGAGAGATGTCTCATGTTGATGAGCCATGGAGTGCATCTCTCTTAATAGACCCCATAGACTCTAAAAAGAGAGATCGCATGAGTTACTATCATGTATGCAATGAAATGTACGAGACCTGATGTTGATCAGTCATATTCTGGAGAAGTTCACTGTGAGACAGTGAAAAAAACATCTTAAAGTTCTTAACCCAACTTAGGATGTGATCATATTTATGGTGGGTCTAAATTAAAACTAGAGGGCTTAATGACTCAAGTTTTTAGATGCACTAGATGACAGAAAATCCACTTTAAGGTAAAGGGTTACCTTGAATGAAGGTGTGTGAATTGAAAGGTTCCAAAAAAGAAAGAGTTGCTTGGGTTTAGTGATAAAGATAAAGTATATAGTCAGAAATGAAGTCGCAAGTTGATTGTTTGGATTAAAAGTTCATTACGTAACTAGAATTGTTCCTAAGTCTCATCTTGGATCTAAACATGTGTTGTGGCACTTTAATTTGATTATAGGAATCATTGAAAGATGGGAAATCACTATAGAGATAGTGAACTCTCAAGAACAACATTACATATCCATTAACTAAAGCTTATCCAACAGCAGGATAATCGTCACTTAGAGAAGAAGGGTATGAGATACCATGACGATTGGCTTTAGTGCAAGTGGGAGATTGAAAGTAGTATGCACACAAGCCAATCATGTTTGATGATAAAGCATATAATTTGTAGCAATCTTATTCATTTATTAATAAAAAATATTAATTTATTAAAGGCTTTTAATTATCTACATGATGCTGTTTTATAATATGTGATAAACCCATAGTTTTAAGCAATGCTTTTAGAATAATGATGATGATCATTCTAATGAGATCTAAATTCTTAGAAAGCTTAAAACTAAAATAGTTCCCAATCGTTGGATTACTAAATTGGGGATTAGTTAATCCGGATAGATTGGTACATACGTTGCAAGCTCATTGGATGAGGATGTTTGATCTCATGATCATTTGTGTGGAGACACTAAAGCAAGTATGTAGGTGCTTATTAGAGAATAAGTTCACTGAACGTGGCTCGCTAAGGAATACCTAATGGAGTTTTACTTGTCATCAATAGGAATTCTCAGAGGTGATAGTAGTATAAGTGATCCTTGGACTTGAGATCATCATAGTATCTTGTGTATGATGAGTTATACTTTGACTTATTCCTTAAGACCCTTAGGGTATATCAAAGGGTATGCTTGGGTATAATAATTTATACATGGAGATAATGTATGATCAATAAAGAATCTACCACTTCTAGTAAAAGAAGAGAAATGTCCTATGTGATTCGATAAATGACAACCCAGTAGTCCTTGGCCAAGGAAAAATGAAATTAGAAAGGAGGTTCTAATTTGCATTATTTGGAGTTGTGCATTTAAGGATCGAAATACATATAATTAAATAAAATAAGACTTGACAGAAATTCCATGTCTTATATTTAATCGGGACATCAGATGGTGGAAGGATTGAATTGTATGGTAACTATTTACTCAAAGGTTCTTTTATGATTAATGTTGAAATCTATGTTATCTCGGAAAGTCGTTGATCGCTAGGAGGCTTATCCCTATTGTAGAATAAATATTATTTATTTAAATAAATTAATTATTTAATTTATTTATTTAAATAAGATTAGAATTATTCTAATTGATTTATTCACAACCGGTTTAATATGGAGAACCTAAAGGGTCACACCATAAAATGAAGAATAATTATTTAAGAAGTTAATGGCATAATCGTAATAATATATTAAGTATATTTAATTTAATCTATGGTGATAGAATAAATTAAATAGCTTAATATTTATTATTTAATATTTTAGAAATATTAAATATAAATTAATAAGAGGAGTCTTATTAATATTATTACAATTATTATTATTTTAATTTCTAAAAGAGTTTAGGAATTAATTTAATATAAGTACTCTCATTTATTCCTAATTGGATTAGGAGGAAAAATTAGTTAAAGGAGTTTAATTAATTATCCCTAATAAGATTAGGGAGCCCATTTAATTAAAAGAGTTTAATTAAATAATACCTTATTTTAATAGGGTTACTTGATATCTTTATAAGAGGATTCTTATATCAGATATCAATAATACGTTATTTCTAATTGTTGGAGAGTACGCTCCTTTTAAAATAGAGATAGAAAACAAGGGTTTTGCCAAATACCCATCTTCTTGAATTCTTCTTCTTCCTTGGTGGATCACCTCTAGAGGCCAAACACTTGGGTGGCTAACGTTGATCAAAGGAAAGAACCAAACCTGGTGAATTCAAGTTGAACGCGAAGAGGATTGGGGGTGAACTTGTACCTGAGGAAGCTCGGATCTTCAAGGGTATGATTCTTGTTCTTTCTTTTTCGTTTAATTAATAATTGTGCATAAAGGGTGATCCGGGTATATGGTTTGTAAAATTTTTAAAACTATGTTTTTTACACATTTTCGCTTTATTTGTGCAATTTAATTGCGTTCTTGAATATTACAAACCTAACAGTGGTATCAGAGCAAAACCTTTATGCAAATTATAATTGTTTAATTTGATATGTATTTAAAATAATTTAATTGGGCATAATTTTATTGTATAAAATTAAAAAAAAAAAAAATAAAAAAAATTGGCAAAATCCATTTTGCTGCTTTGTCCGTGGTTAATCCGATTATTATATATGTATATATAGGATTGTGTTTTTTGTAGATCAGTGATTCATATGAATCACGTTTAATTATATATATATTATATAATTATTACCTGTTAACCACTTTAAAGGTCACCTGATTCACGGAAATTCAAGGAAGTATATGATATATGCTTCACGGAAATTAGTGGCCCAGGAAGTTATATATATTATATATATATATTTGATTCTTAATAATTAACAGGAATTTTTGTAAGGATCAACTTCTTTAAAATTAAATTGGGTCGCAGATTCATGCGGATATATATATTATATATATAATAGTTATATATTAATCTTATTATTTTATAATTAAAATAAAAGGTTTATTTTAATCATAAAATTGGCTCAATGCATCATGCTCGCGTCCATGAGTAACGAGCTTCAGCGTCAACATGAAACTATGGATGCTCCTACTATATTCCCACACATCAGTAGTTGATGGTGAGGAAAGTAGGGATCGATGGATATCGATATCTTGTTGATCTGCTTTTATCCACGCCTCCGCTTTTAAGTGGTTTTGGCTCTCCAAAAAACTCCGGTGGTCCCAGCCCTTGAATCATTTGGCGGTGACCATCCGAGAGTTACCAGTGTTTCCACACGCATTTTGGACAAGGAGCCGCTCTCTGATGTCGTATGAATTGCATGAAGCCTCTAACATTCCATCGCTCATCATTTGGTCGTTGTTGTTGTTTGTATGAAGATTGTCGCCTTCCTGATGCACATTATCCTGGTTATTGATCTGTGGAGACTCAACGGTCTCCTGTGCTCGATTGATGTTCTCAACATTCTCGGATGCCATTTTTAAATACTGCCACAAAACAAGGGTTAATTAACATATCACATATTATCTCTATACTCTGACCAACCAATTTAAATACCAAATAAACTTAGGTAGGTCATACTAGCGAAGAAATTCCCCGTCTCTCCCCTCCTAGTTCTTGTCTCACATCTTAGCCAGGGATCATATCCCTAAGCTTTGTTACCAACTGTGACGCCCCCAAAATAGGTATACACCACCTATTCTAAGTCGCCAAATACATGGTACAAAATACAAATACAATCTTTAATATACAATAAGAGAGCTGTGAGTTTTAATACAAATACTGTCTTCAAGACAATATCCATTCTCAGAATAAGTCCTCATTACATTTATTTTCACACTATTTAACAGAATAGTGAGGACTACTAATACTATCATCTGGTCCATCACTCCGTTCCCCAACTCGTCCCAGCTATATTCTCATTTCCTGAAGAGAACAGTGAAAGAAAGGGTGAGCTCAACTAGCCCAGTAAGAGATATTATGACTAAGATAATGTAGAATAAATTATCATTAGTCTACAACAATGTTAAACTGATAAAATATAATTAACATCAAGTTTAACTGCAGCGGGACAAGCAATCCATTAAAAGAGTGAAGTAGAGAATAAAATCTACTTTCTTTTATGACTTAAAAGGTTTTTCATCACTTTTATCACTGAGACTCAGCTTAATAAATAATCCACATCATCGAATCACCCATGCACTACGGCCAAGGATATTCTTTAGTATCACGACCACAAATTATCCATGCACTACGGCCAAGGACATTTTGTGTATTCATCAATGGTCATGATCATGCCAACAACTGTCCATCAATGCACTACGGGCCAATGAGGACTTTTGTCACATCATTTGTAACATTACTACCATGATTATACCGAATAATCCTCAGTCATAATCATACCAAGTCCATCTATGTACTACAAAATACGATGACTTTAAAAAATATAAAACATGAGGATGATGACAATGATATAAGAATTCAATAAAACAAGTTCACGAATTAATTTATCCAGGAACTAATAACGTCCAAATTGTCAACATGATACTTCTTTGTAGAGTAAAATTCAAGAATGCTCAGAAGAATATTTCCATGAAAAGATACTGGATGAAGCGCAAATATCAAGGATATTCCACTAATTTCATGGAGTATAGAAGTCAAAACTTTAACCAACTAAGTATAATAAGGAATGGAATAACAAAAGAAATCACCAAGCATGTGGTAGACCGCACAGGCAGGTTATTCCAATAGAATAATAAAGACGGAACCGTGTCCGATTTAAAAATGCATGCATGTGATATTCCAACAGAATAATAAAGACGGAACCAGGTCCGACGAAAAATGCACAGACAGGATATTCCAATAGAATAATAAAGACAGAACCAGGTCCGGCGTAAAATATACAGACGGGATATTTCAATAGAATAATAAAGACGGATCCAGGTCATGCGTAAAACACAAACAAGATGTTCCAACGAATGGTAAAGAATGAAATAATAGAAGAATTTCACCATGTATGCGGTACTTCGTATAGACAGGTTATTCCAACATAATAATAAAGAATGGAATAACAGAAGTTCTCTTTATGAATACAAAAGAAATAATACCCCTTACCTTAGAAGAAACTGGATACTGGAATAGTGAGGTAGCAGGCTTCTCTTCTTCTATAGATTTTCTCTCTACAATTTCTCTCTATAATAATTGCTCTATAGCTTTAGTGAATTGGTGAGAAATGAAGGAAAAATGAGCTTCTATTTATAGAAAAATATAGTTTTAATAATTGCACATTTTGGGGCTCGATAAATTATAGTACAATACCTCCAATTTTTCTATGATGCCCCCAAAATAGGTATAGATCACCTATTCTGAGTCGCCAAATACATGGTACAGAATACAAATACAATCTTTAATATACAACAAGAGAGCTGTGAGTTTTAATACAAATATTGTCTTCAAGACAATATCCACTCTCAGAATAAGTCCTCATTACATTTATTTTTACACTATTTAACAGAATAGTGAGGACTACTAATATCATCTGGTCCATCACACTCCGCTCCCCAACTCGTCCCAGCTATATTCTCATTTCCTGAAGAGAACATTGAAAGAAAGGGTGAGCTCAACTAGCCCCTTAAGAAATATTATGACTAAGATAATGCAGAATAAATTATCATTAGTCTACAACAATGTTAAACTGATAAAATACAATAGACATCAAGTTTAACTGCAGTGGGACAAGCAATCCATTAAAAGAGTCAAGTAGAGAATAAAATCTACTATCTTTTATGATTTAAAAGGTTTTTCATCACTTTTATAATCGAGACTCAAATTTTATAAAAATAATCCACATCATCGAATCACCCCTGCACTACGGCCAAGGATATTCTTTAGTATCACGACCACAAATTATCCATGCACTACGGGCCAAGGACATTCGTGTAATCATCAATGATCATGATCATGCCAACAACGTCCATCAATGCACTACGGCCAACGAGGACTTTTATCACATCTTTTGTAACATTACTACTTGATGATTATACCGAATAATCCCCGGTCATAATCATACCAAGTCCATCTATGCACTACAAAGCATGTATGACTTTCAAAAAAATATAAACATGAGGATGATGACAATGATATAAGAATTCAATAAAAAAGTTCACGAATTAATTTATCCAGAACTAATAACGCCCAATTTGTCAACATGATACTTTTTATAGAGTAAAATTCAAGAATGCTCGTAAGAATATTTCCATGAAAAGATATCGGATGAAGCGCAAATATCAAGGATATTCCACTAATTTCATGGAGTATAGAAGTCAAAACTTTAACCAACCGAGTATAATAAGGAATGGAATAACAAAAGAAATCACTAAGCATGCGGTAGAGACAAGACACGCAAAGTTATTCCAACAATAATAATAAAGATTTTAACCGTGTCCGGCGAAAAACGCATGCATGTGATTTTCCAATAGAATAATAAAGACGGAACCAGTCCTCCGTGAAAACGCATGTACATGATTTTCCAATAGAATAATAAAGACGGAACCAGTCCAAGCAAAACGTATACATGATATATTCCAATGAATAATAAAGATTTTAACCAGTCACGCAGAAAGCACGTATGTGATGTTCCAACGGAATGGTAAAGAATGAAATAATAGAAGAATTTCACCATGTATGCAGTACTTCGCATAGACATGTTATTCCAACATAATAATAAAGAATGGAATAATAGAAGTTCTCTTCATGAATACAAAAAAAATAATACCCCTTACCTCAGAAGAAACTGGATACTGGAATAGTGAGGTAGCAGGTTTCCCTTCTTCTATAGATTTTCTCTCTACAATATCTCTCTATAATAATTGCTCTATAGCTTTAGTGAATTAGTGAGAAATGAAGGAAGAATGAGCTTCTATTTATAGAAAAATATAGTTTCGATAATTGCACGTTTTGGGGCTCAAAAAATTACAGTACAATACCTCCAACTTTTCCTTTATTTTTAATTTAGTCATGCAAGTATTATCAAACTTTCACCACCTCCCCTAATAGTAAAGAATGATTCAATTGCAAATCATGTGAATCAATAGTTCTAAACTTGTGAAAATACGAATTACAGTATAATACCTCCATCTATACCTCCATTTTTAACTTAGTCATGCAAGTATTATCAATCTTGCACCAACTCCCCTAATAGTAATAAGAATGTGAATCAATAGTACACACATGTGAACAAATAGTTATAATCATGTGAAATAATAGCAATCAATTGCTCATTTATCCTAAGCAAAATACCCGATTGGTCAATATAACCTCCAGACATCAATTATTATCAAAATAAATGTCGATTTTCACTAACACAAATAATTCCAACACAATGAAACTATTTTTATCAACAATATAAATTTTGAAATTTTGAAGTTTGATTTTTCCCAAAAAAGTCAATCGTTGACTTTTTTCACCAAAAGTTAATCCCGAAAAATTTGTGTTTATAGACTATTTTACTAATTTCATCGTTCCCGACTCAAATATCACGTCCAAGCCTCCAAATTCAACTCCGAATACAACTTCAATTTTAATAACATTCATCATTAATATTATAACTAACAATATTTATCAACCAAATCGTTCCCAAGAAAGAGGGGCTTTCCAATAAGGATTTCTCCCTATCATGCCGCAATTAGGTGACCAAACCTCTCCTCGATGTAACTTCTAGACATTTTAAATATTCCAATTTAATAATATGAATAACTTTGTCTTCTCAATTATTGATTTAATAAAATAACATATTATGCGTATGATATCGCGACAATAATCGAATCAATAATATGAGAGATACGATGTAAAGAATTATCGTAGTAATAATTGAGTATAACTTAGTGACTTCTCACGTAAGCATCAATAATCAATACCGTAAGCTACTATGCAACCACGCCAGACATCGTATTTTTTTACTAACCGAGTAGTTCAACAAGATAATAAAGAAAACTTCCGCTATTATTTTCATAAATATATTTTTGTTGTTTCTCAATTCGACAATAATTCTGTTGTGGGATCCACCAATGATTGTGCCATTGTACGAATATTCCCTGCTAAAACGAATATTCTCTGACCAATCGAATATAATATAACAACTTACATACTTTGCAGAATTTATAAATACTACCCACGACTATAACATTATAACAAATTCATTTCATAATATTCAAAAATGATAATTATAGAAAAATCATCTTTATTCATAAAAGTTGGGGTCTTACAACCTCCCATTCTTATGAAATTTCGCCCTCAAAATTAGGGTACGTATCTGGTATGTCGAATAGGTGAGGATATCTTAACTTCATCTCATATTCTAACTCCCAAGTCATTTCTTCCACGTCGTGGTTTCTCCACAAAACTTTGACTTGAGGTATAACCTTGGAGCGTAGAATATGATCCTTCTTATCCAAGATTTTAACAGTAACTCTTCATACGCTAAATCTTCCTCTATCACATCCTGTTCTAATTCAATAATGTGGTTCGGGTCTTCCACATATTTACGTAATATGGATATGTGAAAAATGTTATGAACACGAGACATACTTGGCAGAAAAGTTTAAGTCTATACGCCACAGCTTGCTACTCGATCGAGGATTAAAATGGGCCAATGAATCGAGGATCGAGCTTTCCTCTCTTCCAAATCTCATAACTCCTTTCCATGGAGCAACACGTAACAACACACATGATCTCCAATATTGAATTCCACGTCATTTCGATGAAGATCAGCATAACTCTTTTGTCGATCTTGTGTGGTTTTTATACGTTGTCAGATTTTTTGAATCTTTTCCATAATCATACATACCAAATACGGTCCCAACAACGTTGCTTCACCCACCTCATCCCAACATACTGGAGAACGACACTTTCTTCCATACAACGCCTCGAATGGAGCCATGCCAATACTTGCTTAAAAACTATTATTGTAGGAAAACTCCACCAATGGTAAGAACTTGTCCCAACTTCCCTTGAAGTCAAGGACATAGAGTCTTAATAAATCTTAAAGAGTTTGAATAGTCCTCTCGATTGTCCGTCCGTCTCGAGGATGATATACCTAACTAAATCAGAAATCAGCGCTCCATAGCTTTTTGAAACTAACCCAAAATCTTGAAGTGAATCTTGGTCTCGATCGTAAACTATGGATACCGGCATACCATGCAATCTTAGAATCTCATTTATATACATACTAGCAAGACGCTCAAGTGTATAAGTTTCAGATCGATAAGAAATGAGCAGACTTGGTCAATCTATCAACAATGACCCAAATCGCATCTATACCTTAGAGAAACCTTGGGAAGACCAGTAACGAAATCCATGGTAATGAGCTCCCACTTTCATTCTGGAATTTCAAGTGGTTGCAATGGACCTTTTGGCACTTGATGCTCCGCCTTGACTCGTTGACAAGTTAGACATCTTGAGATAAACCCCACTGTCTCTCTCTTCATATTGCTCCACCAAAATGTATATCGAAGATCACGATACATTTTGGTACTACCAGGATGGATTGCAAATGGTGTGTTGTGCGCCTCCATCATGATTTTATACTTTAACTCAGGGTCATTAGAAACACAAAGTCTGGAGTTGACTCAAAGTTTTCCTTCTTCATCGATTCTTGCTTCTGGCATATCACCTTCTTGCACTTTCTTTCTCATACGACATCTCCTGTGTCTCAGAGCTTGAGCAACTTTAACCTTATCGATTAAAGTCGATTCTACTCGTATATTCACCATCATCATGTGGGTCCCTGGAGTCTTTATCTCTATCTCCATCCTTTACAAGTCATACAAAATGGGCCTTTGCATTGACAATATCGCACTCATACCCGCATATGATCTTTTACTTAATGCGTCATCTACCACGCTCGCTTTTCCAGATGGTATCGATGGTATGATCATAATCTTCAATAGTTCAAGCCAACGCCATCGCCGTCGCATGTCGAGTTCCTTTTGAGTGAAGAAATATTTGATGCTTTTTATGATCCGTGAAAGATCTCCACTTTCTCCCCATACAAATAATGCCTCCAAATCTTTAGTGCAAAACGATCACGCTAACTCTAGATCATGAGTATGATAATTCCTCTCATATTCTTTGAGTTGTCGTGAGGCATAGGCTATGACTTTCCCATGTTGCATGAGAACACAACCTAACCCTTTTGCCCAAAGCATCATCAGAGATGACAAATCCTCCGATCCGTATGGCATTGTCGTAACAAAAAAAAAATGAGTCTCCTCTCGAGTTCTTGAAAACTCTTCTCACATCCCTCACTCCAACCGAATTTTGTATCTTTCTAAGTCAGCTGAGTTAATGGAGTAACGATTTGAGAAAATCCTTCCACGAATCTCCTATAATAACCAAATTTAAACCGAGAAAGTTACGATTTCTATGATCGATTTAGGTTGCTCCCACTTTGAATAACTTCAATCTTTTGCTTGGGTCAACAGATATTCCATGACTTGATACTACGTGCCCAAGGAATGCTACTTCCTCAAGCCGTAACTCGCATTTCTTCAACTTGCATAAAGCTTATATTCACGGCTTTTGGAGTATTAGCCTCAAGTGTTGCTTCATGATCTTCACGGCTTTTGAATAAATAAGGATGTCATCAATAAAGATGACCACAAAGTGATCCAAATATTCCTTGAATACTTGGCTCATCATATCCATGAAGGCAACAGGAGCATTAGTCAATCCAAAAGACATGACTAGGAATTCATAATGCCCGCATCTAATTTCTCGAAAGTCGCCTTTTTGAATGTCATCTGCTCTAATCTTCAATCGGTGATAACCTAATGAAGATCAATCTTTGAAAAGAATTCGCTCCTTGTAATCGGGTCAAACAGTCATCAATACGTGGCAATGGGTACTTATTTTTTATGGTGACATAGTTCAACTCCCGATAATCAATACAAAGTCACATACTCCCATCTTTCTTTTTCACGAATAGAACAGGAGCACTACAAGTAGACGTACTAGGACGAATGAAACTGATGTCTAACAATTCCTACAGTTGGGTCTTTAACTCCTGAAGTTCTATAGGAGCCATTTGATATGGGGCTTTGGAAATAAGTTTTTTACTGGGTTCAAGGTCGATACAAAATTCAATTTCACGCTCTGGGGGTAGGCCAGGAAGTTCTTCGTGGAATACGCCAGAAATTCATTAACAATAGAAATATCATTCAAAATCGACGATTTTTATTTAGATCCGCGATATGAGCTAAGAAAGCTTGACATCCATTTTTCAATAAATGAATAGCTTTATGGCTTGAGATGATAGTGATTGATTTTAATGGTTTGGTTGCTTGAATTCGCATAATAGGTTGGTTAGGAATATGAAAGCTAACAACCTTACGAAAACAATCAATTTTTGCATGATGAGTAGTTAACCAATCAATCCCTAGAATTACGTCAAATGCAAGTATTTTCAATGAAATAAGATCGACAGGTAATGTGAGGGTACCGATTTGAACTAAACAAGACTTATAAACAGTGGATGAAATGAAGGTTTCTCCCAATAGAGTTTCAACAGATAAGTCAAAGTCCAATTTCTCCGGAGTCAAATTTAAACGTTGAGCACAAGTAGGAGAAATAAAAGAATGGGTAGAACCGGTATCAAATAAGTATAGACTTCACTAGAGTTTATGTTAAGCTTACCCGTGCTGACCTCTTTCAGGTTCCTTGCTTTCTAGGAGGTCACAACAAACGCCTCCCACAGACACGGCTTTGACTTTTCTCGGGACTACCTTTGGTGCCTCTATCCTAGTCGAACTTGTCTTCTATGAACGACAAAATCGGGCAGTGACCTTCTCTTCCACAATTATAACATGCTTTGACGGCATCACACGCTTTGGACTAATGTGTCCTCCCCTCCACATTTGAAGCTTATAATAGGTGGTCGCTCTCCTTCCTTCACAACGGGTGTCAAAGCCGACGCCTTTCCATCATCATTGAATCTCCTCTTCTTGAAATGTCCATTCTTATTATTTTGGCCCCGATTACCACCGGTGGTTACCATTTCGCATGCCGATTCCTCCACACTTGTTGTCACCGCTCAATGATCGCTTCTCACCGGTATTATCATTTTGCCACCGCTTCTTTTTTGTTGGGTTGACTCATTATCGCTGCTCCAATAATCGAGCCCTATTAACAACATCTCTAATACAAACACAATTTATGAGAGATAAGATATCGACGTATCTCGGGTTTCAAACCTCTTAGAAACATTCATGCCATTCTCTCCTCATTATCAACCAAATGGGACGCAAACCGACAAATTTCTAAAACTTGGCTTCAGTCATCGCGACACCTGGCCATGTTATTTTGCTTTAGTTTAATGAACTCTACCTCTTTCATGTGATGAATACTTTCGAAAAAGTACTTGTCGTTGAACAGTTATTGAAACTTCTCCCAAGACATCTTCAGTGCGGCAGGTTGGGTACGCTTTATAGATTCCCACCAGTAATCTGCCTCTGCCCGAAACATAAAGGTGGCGAAGGGAACCTTTTGCTCATCGGAGCAACATAAGACATCAAATATCTTGTTGATTTGTTTTATCCACGCCTCCATCTTAAGTGGTTTTGGCTTCTCAAAAACTCGTGGTCCCAGCCTCGAACTGCTTCAAGCAAGGACCGTCCCAGAGTTGCCAAGTGTTTCCACCGCATTTTGGATGTGAGCCGCTCACCGATGTCGCATTGAATTGCATGAAGCCTCAAACATTCCATCGCTCATCATTTGGTCAAGGTTGTTGTTGTTGCATGAGGATTGTCGCCTCCCGATGCACATTATCCTCGGTTATTGATCCGTGGAGACTCAACGGTCTCATGTGCTCCATCGATGTTCTCAACATTCTTGATGCCATTTTTAAATAACGCCACAAAACAAGGGGTTAATTAACATATCACATATTATCTCTATACTCGAACGACCAATTTAAAATACCAAATAAACTTAGGTAGGTCATACTAGCGAAGGAATTCCCCTCCTCCCCTCTAGTTCTTGTCTCACATCTTAGCCGTGGATCATATCCCTAAGCTTTGATACCAACCGTGACGCCCCCAAAATAGGTATACATCACCTATTCTCGAGTCGCCAAATACATGGTACAAAATACAAATACAATCTTTAATATACAACAAGAGAGTCATGAGTTTTAATACAAATATCGCCTTCAAGACAATATCCACTCTCGTAATAAGTCCTCATTACATTTATTTTCACACTATTTAATGTAATAGTGAGGACTACTAATATTATCATCCTCGTCCATCACTCCGCTCCCCAACTCGTCCCCAAATATATTCTCATTTCCTGAAGAGAACAGTGAAAGAAAGGGTGAGCTCAACTAGCCCAGTAAGAGATATTATGACTAAGATAATGTAGAATAAATTATCATTAGTCTACAACAATGTTAAACTGATAAAATACAATAGACATCAAGTTTAATTGCAGCGGGACAAGCAATCCATTAAAAGAGTTAAGTAGAGAATAAAATCTACTATCTTTTATGATTTAAAAGGTTTTTCATCACTTTTATCGCTGAGACTCAGCTTAATAAATAATCCACATCATCGAATCACCCATGCACTACGGCCAAGGATATTCTTTAGTATCACGACCACAAATTATCCATGCACTACGGGCCAAGGACATTTGTGTATTCATCAATGGTCATGATCATGCCAACAACTGTCCATCAATGCACTACGAGCCAATGAGGACTTTTATCACATCATTTGTAACATTACGGTCATGATTATACCGAATAATCCTTGGTCATAATCATACCAAGTCCATCTATGTACTACAGGCCACAGATGACTTTACGAAAATATAAACATGAGGATGATGACAATGATATAAGAATTCAATAAAACAAGTTCACAAATTAATTTATCCAGGAACTAATAACGTCCAAATTGTCAACATGATACTTCTTTATAGAGTAAAATTCAAGAATGCTCAGAAGAATATTTCCATGAAAAGATACTGGATGAAGCGCAAATATCAAGGATATTCCACTAATTTCATGGAGTATAGAAGTCAAAACTTTAACCAACTAAGTATAATAAGGAATGGAATAACAAAAGAAATCACCAAGCATGTTGTAGACCGCACAGGTTGGTTATTCCAATAGAATAATAAAGACGGAACCAGGTCCGACGTAAATTGCACAGACAGGATATTCCAATAGAATAATAAAGACGAAACCAGGTCCGACGTAAAACGCACAGACAGGATATTCCAATAGAATAATAAAGATGGAACCAGTGTCCCACAGAAACGCACTAACAGATATTCCAATAATAATAATAAAGATTTTAACCAGTCATGCGTAAAGCACGCATGCGGGATGTTCCAACGGAATGGTAAAGAATGAAATAATAGAAGAATTTCACCATGTATGCGGTACTTCGCATAGATAGGTTATTCCAACATAATAATAAAGAATGGAATAACAGAAGTTCTCTTCATGAATACAAAAGAAATAATACCCCTTACCTCAGAAGAAACTGGATACTGGAATAGTGAGGTAGCAGGCTTCTCTTCTTCTATAGATTTTCTCTCTACAATTTCTCTCTATAATAATTGCTCTATAGCTTTAGTGAATTGGTGAGAAATGAAGGAAAAATGAGCTTCTATTTATAGAAAAATATAGTTTCTATAATTGCACATTTGGGGGCTCGATAAATTATAGTACAATACCTCCAACTTTTCTGTGATGCCCCCAAAATAGGTATACATCACCTATTCTGAGTTGCCAAATACATGGTACAGAATACAAATACAATCTTTAATATACAACAAGAGAGCTGTGAGTTTTAATACAAATATTGTCTTCAAGACAATATCCACTCTCAGAATAAGTCCTCATTACATTTATTTTCACACTATTTAATGTAATAATAGAGGACTACTAATACTATCATCTGGTCCACCACTCCGTTCCCCAACTCGTCCCAGCTATATTCTCATTTCCTGAAGAGAACAGTGAAAGATAGGGTGAGCTCAACTAGCCCATTAAGAAATATTATGACTAAGATAATGCAGAATAAATTATCATTAGTCTACAAAAATGATAAACTGATAAAATAAAATAGAAATCAAGTTTAACTGCAGCGGGACAAGCAATCCATTAAAAGAGTCAAGTAGAGAATAAAATATACTATCTTTTATGATTTAAAAGGTTTTCATCACTTTTATAGGCAGACTCAACAATAAATAATCCACATCATCGAATCACCACTGCAATACGGCCAAGGATATTCTTTAGTATCACGACCACAAATTATCCATGCACTACGGGCCAAGGACATTCGTGTATTCATCAATGGTCATGATCATACCAACAACTGTCCATCAATTCACTACGGCCAATAAGGACTTTTATCACATCATTTGTAACATCACAATCATGATTATACCGAATAATCCCTTGTCATAATCATACCAAGTCCATATATGTACTACAGACCACAGATGACTTTAAAAAAATATAAATATGAGGATGATGACAATGATATAAGAATTCAATAAAACAAGTTCACAAATTAATTTATCCAAGAACTAATAATGTCCAAATTATCAACATGATACTTCTTTGTAGAGTAAAATTTAAGAATGCTCAGAAGAATATTTCCATGAAAAGATACTTGATGAAGCATAAATATCAAGGATATTTCACTAATTTCATGGAGTATAGAAGTCAAAACTTTAACCAACTGAGTATAATAAGGAATGGAATAACAAAAGAAATCACCAAGCATGCGGTAGATCAAGACAGCAAAAGTTATTCCAATGTAATAATAAAGCGAAACCAGTCCCACAGTAAAATGCAATCGACAGGATATTCCAATGTAATAACAAAGACTTTTACCAATCATGCGTAAAGCACGAGATATGATGTTCCAATGTAATAAAAAAATGGAATAATGTAAGAATTTCACCATGTATGCGGTACTTTGCATAGACAGGTTATTCCAACATAAATATAAAGAATGGAATAACAGAAGTTCTCTTCATGAAGACGAAAAAAAGAAATAATACCCCTTACCTCAGAAGAAACTGGATACTAGAATAGTGAGGTAGCAGGCTTTTCTTCTTCTATAGATTTTCTCTCTACAATTTCTCTCTATAATAATTGCGCTATAGATTTAGTGAATTGGTGAGAAATGAAGGAAGAATGAGCTTCTATTTATAGAAAAATATAGTTTCAATAATTGCACGTTTTGGGGCTCGAAAAATTACAGTACAATAGCTCCAACTTTTCTTTCATTTTTAATTTAGTCTTGCAAGTATTATCAATCTTGCACCAACTCCCCTAATAGTAACAAGAATGTGAAACAATAGTATACACATGTGAACAAATAGTTATAATCATGTGAAATAATAGCAATCAATTGCTCATTTATCCGGTTAAATACCTGATTGGTCAATATAACCTCCAGACATCAATTATTATCGAAATAAATGTCAATTTTCACTAACACAAATAATTCCAACACAATGAAACTATTTTTATCAAAAATATAAATTTTTAAATTTTGAAGTTTGACTTTTCTCAAAAAGTTAACTGTTGACTTTTTAACCAAATAGTAAAACCCAGAAATTTTGTGTTTATAGTCTATTTTTACTAATTTCATCGTTCCGGACTCAAATATCATGTCCGCGTCTCCAAATTCAACTCCGAGCACAACTTCAATTTTAATTAGATTCATCATTAATATTATAACTCACAATATTTATCAACCAGGTCACTCCTTGGAAAGAGGGGGCTTTCCAATAAGGATTTTTCCCTATTGGCGCGCAATTTGGTGACCAAACCTCTTCTTTACAGAACTTCTAGACATTGTAAATATTGCAATTTAATAATATGAATAACTTTGCCGTCTCAATTATTGATTTAATAAAATAACATATTATGCAGATGATACTGTGACAATAATCGAATCAATAATATGAGAGATATGATGCAGTAATTACTGTAGCAATAATTGAGTATAACTGAGTGAATTCTCACGTAAGCATCAATAATCAATACTGGTGCTACTACTATCAATCACGCAGTATTATTGTACTTTTTACTACCGAGTAGTTCAACAAAGATTAACGGTAAAACTTCCGCCATTATTTTCATAAATATATTTTTATCGCTTTTCTCAATCCGATGAATAATTTTGTTGTGGGTCCACCAATGATTAACGCCAGTGTATGAATATTCCCTGCTAAAACGAATATTCTCCGACCAATCGAATATAATATAACAACTTGCATACTTTGCAGAATTTATAAATACTACCCACAACTATAACATTATAAAAAATTCATTCCATAATATTCAAAAATGATAATTATAGAAAAATCATCTTTATTCATAAAAGTTGGGGTCTTACATTCTCCTTTATTTTTAATTTAGTCATGCAAGTATTATCAAACTTGCACCACCTCCCCTATTAGTAAATAATGTGATTCAATAGCAAATCATATGAATCAATAGTTCTAGACATGTGAAAATACGAATTACAGTATAGTACCTCCATCTATACCTCCATTTTTAACTTAGTCATGCACGTATTATCAATCTTGTACCAACTCCCCTAATAGTAAGAAGAATGTGAATCAATAGTACATATATGTGAACAAATAGTTATAATCATGTGAAATAATAACAATTAATTACTCATTTATTCGGTTAAATACCTGATTGGTCAATATAACCTCCAAACATCAATTATTATCGAAATAAATGTCAATTTTCACTAACACAAATAATTCCAACACAATGAAACTATTTTTATCAACAATATAAATTTTGAAATTTCAAAGTTTAGCTTTTCCCGACAAAGTCAACTGTTGACTTTTTGACCAAAAGTTAATCCTAGAAAATTTTGTGTTTATAGACTATTTTTACTAATTTCATCATTCTGGACTCAAATATCACGTCTGCGTCTCCAAATTCAACTCTAAACACAACTTCAATTTTAATAACATTCATCATTAATATTATAACTCACAATATTTATCAACCGTGTCGTTCCTGTGAAATAGGGGTTTCAATAAGATTTCTCCCTATCAAGCGTAGTGATTAGTGATCAAACCTCTCCTTGACAGAACTTCTAGACATAGTAAATATTGCAATTTAATAATATGAATAACTTTGTCGTCTCAATTATTGATTTAATAATATATAAAATATTATGCAGATGATATTGTGACAATAATTGAATCAATAATATGAGAGATATGATGCAGCATTTACTGTAGCAATAATTGAGTATAACTGAGTGACTTCTCACGTAAGCATCAATAATCAATATCGTGTGCTACTATGCAACCACGCCTATTACTGTACTTTTACTACCTAGTAGTTCAATAGTATTAACGGTAAAACTTTCGCCGTTATTTTTATAAATATATTTTTGTCGTTTTCTCAATCTGATAATAATTTTGTTGTGGCGTCCACCAATAATTGTGCCATTATACGAATATTCCCTGTTAAAATGAATATTCTCCGACCAATCGAATATAATATAACAACTTGCATACTTTGCAGAATTTATAAATACTACCTAGAACTATAACATTATAAAAAATTCATTCCATAATATTCAAAAATGATAATTATAGAAAAATCATCTTTATTCATAAAAGTTGGGGTCTTACAGAAATCCTTATCGGAAAGCCCCCTCTTTCCTAGGAACGACCTGGTTGTTAAATATTGTGAGTTATAATATTAATGATGAATGTTATTAAAAATCAAATTTGAGTTTGGAGTTGAATTTGGAGACGCGGACGTGATATTTTAGTCCGGAACGATGAAATTAGTAGAAATAGACTATAAACACAAAATTTGTCGGGGTTGACTTTTTGGTCAAAAGAGTCAACAGTTGACTGTTTCGGAAAAGGTCAAACTTCAAAATTTCAAAAGTGAAATTTTGAGAAAATATTTCCATTTATTTCGGATTGTAATTGATGTCCGGAGGTTATATCGACTAACCGTAATTAATCAAGATTAACATTTTTGAGAAAAACTATTTTTCACATGTGTGTACTATTGATTAACATTCTTGTACTATTAGGGGAGGTGATGCAAGATTGATAATACTTGCATGACTAAGTTCAAAATGGAGGTATAGATGGAGGTATTATACTGTAATTCGTATTTTCACATGATTATAACTATTGATTCACATGATTGAACTATTGATTCACATTATTTACTATGAGGGGAGGTGGTGCAAGTTTGATAATACTTGGAGGACTAAATTAAAAATGAAGAAAAAGAGGAAGGTATTATACTGTAATATTTTGAGCCCCAAAATGTGCAATTATCGAAATTATATTTTCCTATAAATAGAAGCTCATTCTTCCTTCATTTCTCACCAATTCACTAAAGCTATAGAGCAATTATTATAGAGAGAAATTATAGAGAGAAAGAAGATGAGAAGTCTGCTACCTCACTATTCCAGTATCCAGTTTTTTTCTAAGGTAAGGGGTATTATTTTTTTCATATTCATGAAGAGAGCTATTGTTATTCCATTCCTTATTATTATGTTAGAATAACTTTGTCATGCTGCAATCTAATCGCATACATGGTGAAATTCTTCTATTATTCCATTCTTTATTATTCTGTTGAATATCCTCGCTATGCGGATTACGCATGACCAGTTCCATTCTTTATTATTACATTGGAATATCCTCGTCTGATATTACGGATCGATGACTCGTGAATTCGTTGATATTCCATTCTTTATTATTATGTTGGAATAACTCTGCTCTATGCGATTATCATAACCTTGTTCCATTATTTATTATTCATTGGAATATCTTGTTTGTGCGGATTACGCATGACTCAGTTCCATTCTTTATTATTCTGCTGGGAATAACCTGTCTGTGCGGTCTATCGCATGCATGGTGAATTCTTCTGTTATTCCATTCTTTATTTTTCTGTTGGAATAACCTGTCTATGTGGATTACCGCAACATGGTGAATGATCCTTTGTATTCATTCTTTATTAAATTGTGGAAATGATCTATTTACGTGGATTATCGCATGACGGATGAAAATCCATTTGCAGTTTCGTATTTTTTCCGACCCTCAAAAATTCTGGAAAAATTTGAAATGATTGTTTGTTGAGTTTTCTAGATTGTGTTCAAAAAATGGCGATTTTTGGATGTATAGATTATGAGTTATGAATTTTATGGGAAAAGACTATTTTAAAAGTAAACCCTTATAACTCCTTGTGGTTAACTCCAAAATTGGTGAAATTTTTATTGGGAGTACATGTATATAACAGGAGTATACCCTGTAAATTTCAAAATTTTTGGATAAAAGTACAATTTATGATAAATGTCTAAATATTCGGCAGTTTTGGCCATATGAAAAATAGTAAATTAATTTTAAAAATTCTGAGAAAAATATATGTTCAATATGGGACTATATTCTGCTAAATCTCAAAAAAGAAATATTTTTGGGACTGATTTGGTATTTTTCATGAAAATGAACTAGTTATGAGTAAATGAATTAATTATGTTATGTGAAGTAACAAAATTGGAAAATATGACTTTATGGCTTGGGAATCCTATATAAGGTATATGCAGATTTTTGATGAGGGATTTGATCATTGGTGATGAAATCTTATGAGTATGACATTTTTGAATGATTAAATGCATTATTTGGTAAAGTGTAAACAATTAAAATAAATTATTTATAAGTTTAAGAAGTGATTAAAATATTGTTATAATATTAATAATATTAGATTATGAGTTTATTAAGTGATTGATAATATTTGGATAAATTTAAAGTCTTTAATATTTATCCTTGTTGTCGTTTGATTAATTCTTATATCATTGTCATCATCCACATGCTTATATTGTGATGAAAGTCATCTTTGGCTTACGTGAAAAGATGTACTGTTGATTATTGATTTTATAATTGTATATTTTTGGCTTTCGTGCAGATGATGATTATTGATTTTATAGTTGTATATTTTATAGTCAAAGATATCTGATTATTTATTTTATAGTTGTATATCTTTGGATTTCGTGTAAAGATGGTTGATTATTATTATTTTATAATTGTATATCTTTGGCTTACGTGCATTGATGGACACTTGTTGGTATGATTATAACCGAGGATTATTCGATATAATCATGACCATTGTTGAAAACATGAATATCCTTTGGCCGTAGTGCATAGATAATTCGTGGTCGTAATACTAATGAATATCCTCGGTCAGAGTGCGTGGTGATGATTCGAATGATGTGAATTATTTATTAAGCTGAGTCTCAGCGATAACATATTGATAATACACTTTTAATTCATAAAAGATAGTAGATATCATGCTCTACTTGACTTTTCTATAATACAGTTGTATGTCTTTGGCCTGCAGAGCAAAGATGAATTATTAATGAATAACTTTGGCCTGTAGTGCAAAGATGAATTTATTAGTATGATTATGAACAAGAATTATGATTTGGTATAACCATGATTTTTGATGTTTCAGGTAAAGACAGGTGATGAAAATTATCTTCGCCCTGGGTGCAAAATGGAATTTAGAATCACAATTATGAATATGAGTTATTCACATGATTGTGGATAGGAATTGTCGATTGATGTTACAGGGATAAAACATTGTTGGTGGACTTTTAACATGGAGAATATAATATACCCTATGTGTAAGACCCCAACTTTTATGAATAAAGATGATTTTTCTATAATTATCATTTTTGAATATTATGGAATTAATTTGTTATAATGTTATAGTTGTGGGTAGTATTTATAAATTCTGCAAAGTATGCAAGTTGTTATATTATATTCGATTGGTCAGAGAATATTTGTTTTAACAGGGAATATTCGTATAATGGCTCAATCATTGTTGGACCCCACAACAAAATTATTGTAGGATTGAGAAAACAATAAAAATATATTTATGAAAATAAAGGCGGAAGTTTTGCCGTTAAAACCGCTGAACTACCCAAGTAGTAAAAGTACGATGTCTACGCATTGGTTGTATAGTAGCACACCAGATTGATTATTGATGCTTACGTGAGAAGTCACTCGCTTATACTCAATTATTGCTACAAAGAATTGATGCATCATATCTCTCATATTATTGATTCAATTATTGTCACACAAGATTATCCGTGCATAATATGTTATTTTATTAAATCAATAATTGAGATGATAAAGTTATTCATATTATTAAATTTCAATATTTATAATGTCTAGAAGTTCTGCAAGGAGAGGTTTGGTCACCTAATTGCGCTACCCATAGGAGAAAATCCTTATTGAAAGCCCCTCTTCACTGGAACGACTCTGGTTGATAAATATTATGAGTTATAATATTAATGATGAATGTAATTAAAATTGAAGTTGTGTTAAAGTTGAATTTGGAGACGCATTGTGATATTTGAGTCCTGTTATGAAATTAATAAAATAGTCTATAAACACAAAATTTTCCGGAAGATTAACTTTTCGTCAAAAATTCAACAGCACTTTTTTTGGAAAGGTCAAACTTCAAAATTTCAAAATTTATATTGTTGATAAAAATAGTTTCATTGTATTGGAATTATTTTTGTTAGTGAAAATCGACATTTATTTCGATAATAATTGATGTCTGGAGGTTATATTGACCAATCGGGTATTTAACCGGATAAATGAGCAATTAATTGCTGTTATTTCACATGATTATAACTATTTGTTCACATATGTGTACAATTGATTCACATTCTTGTTACTATTAGGGGAGTTGGTGCAAGATTGATAATACTTGCATGACTAAGTTAAAAATAGAGGTATAGATGGAGGTACTATACTGTAATTCTTATTTTCACATGTCTAAAACTATTGATTCACATGATTTGCTATTGAATCACATTATTTACTACTAGTGGAGGTGGTGCAAGTTTGATAATACTTGCATGACTAAATTAAATATAAAGGAAAAGTTGGAGGTATTGTATTGTAATTTTTTAAGCCCCAAAACGTGCAATTATTGAAACTATATTTTTCTATAACTAGAAGCTCATTCTTCCTTCATTTCTCACCAATTCACTAAAGCTATAGAGCAATTATTATAGAGAGAAAATCTATAGAAGAAGAGAAGCCTGTTACCTCACTATTCCAGTATCCAGTTTCTTCTGAGGTAAGTGGTATTCTTTCTTTCTTTCGTCTTCATGAAGAGAACTTCAGTTATTCCATTCTTTATATTTATGTTGGAATAACCTATCTATGCAAAGTACCGCATACATGGTGAAATTCTTCTGTTATTCCATTCTTTATTATTCTGTTGGAACATCCTATCCGTCGTGCTTTTACGCATTGAATCCTTCATTTTCCATTATTTATTATTCTCATTGAATATCCTCGTCATATATAGCTTACCACGACCGTTCCGAATGATCTTATTATTCATTCCTTAATAACTCCGATCTCATCGTGGATTACTGCATGCTTGGTGATTTCTTTTGTTATTCCATTCCTTATTATACTTAGTTGGTTAAAGTTTGGATTTCTATACTCCATGAAATTAGTGGAATATCCTCGATATTTGCACTTCATCCAAAGATTCTTTTCATGAAAATATTCTTCCGAGCATTCTTGAATTTTACTCTACAAAGCGATATCATGTTGACAATTTGGGCGTTATTAGTTCTGGATAAATTAATTCGTGAACTTATTTTATTGAATTCTTATATCATTGTCATCATCCTTATGTTTATATTTTTGAAAGTCATCTTGGGCTTTCGTGTATTGATGGACTTGGTATGATTATGACCAGGGATTATTCGGTATAATTATAACTCGTAATATTACAAATGATGTGATAAAAGTCCTCATTGGCCCGTAATGCATTGATGGACAATTTGTTGGCATGATCATGACCATTGATGAATACACGAATATCCTTGGTATAGTCATGGATAATTTATGATCGTATACTAAAGAATATCCTTGGTCGTAGTAGGTGGATGATTCGATGATGTGGATTATTTATTTCGAATCGAGTCTCGATGATAAAAGTGATGAAAACCTTTTAAATCATAAAAGATAGTAGATTTTATTCTCTACTTGACTCTTTTAATGGATTGTTTGTTCTCGCTTCGGGGCTTAAACTTGATGTCTATTATATTTTATCGGTTTAACATTGTTGAAGACTAATGATAATTTATTCTTCATTATCTTAGTCATAATATCTCTTACTGGGCTAGTTGAGCTCACCCTTTCTTTCACTGTTCTCTTTAGGAAATGAGAATATAGCTGGGACGAGTCGGGGAACGGAGTTATGGACCAGATGATAGTATTAGTAGCACTCACTATTTTGTTAAATAGTGTGACAATAAATGTAATGAGGACTTATTCTGAGAGTGGATATTGTCTTGAAGATAGTATTTGTATTAAAACTCTCACATGTATCTCTTATATTACACCTATTAAATATTGTATTTGTATTTGTATTCTACGTACCATGTATTTGGAGACTCAAAATGGGTGATGTATACCTATTTTGGAGGCGCCACTAAGATAATAGATCTATTCTATTTGACTCTTCTAATGGATTGCTCATTCCACCGCAACTATGGTTGAAAAGTTTTATCATCTACCATATGTTCTAAATCTACGATTTATTATCGATGAAGGCTATTAATAATTTAATTATCTTTAGTCATGATATTCTTTATTGGGGCAAGTTGTGCTCACCCTTTTTGCTTCACAATTCCTTTCAAGTATTAAGAGTGTCGAATTCGAGCAAGGGTAATTGGAGAATAAAACGGTGGTCATAGTTGTTGAGGTTTCCCTTAAAATAGTATGGAAGTAATTTTATTAAGAATTATAGATAAGTGTGTTGTATTGTATACGTCATTTTAACTGTTGATTTTGGTGAACCAAATAGGTTGAGGTGAACCCAACTTTGGAAGGGCATTTTTGCCACTATCATACAAGATGTCTAATGACAGACCACTTCGTGTTATCATAAGACAGGGTTGTGCACATCCACTTGCTGAGTATATCAACGAGAACGACCTATATAATCTTGGAGTGTGTTTGAAATATGATTCTCAATTGGAGACAATGGAGATAATTATAAGTCAAGAGAAGACTCACCATTGGAAAGAAGATGATAGCAAACTTCTTATTTTTCTTTGGGGACTATTGGGTCAACTAAGGATAATTCTGTGGACATATGAAATCTTTCATAACCTAGACGCATGGCCTCCCATGTACGAAGGTTTCCTTGAGTATTTTCCAAAGATTTTAATTTCTAAAATAGTTTTTGATTGTACTTTTATGTAAAGTACCATTGTAAGGTTGTGGTCGATGCACCATGAGAGTTACATACATTTGTATTAAAACTCACAGTTTAACTATGGGTCGATTCTCGCATAACCGTTGCTCAACAATTGTATAAATGAAGTTTGTATTTGATTTTTATAATATGATATCTGGTGACTCGAATGGATCGTGTGGACCTATTTTGGGGCGTCACAAATGGTATCGAGCTTAGGGATATGGTCATTTGGCGAGATAAAAGTCTAGAACTAGGAGGAGAGACGAAATTATATACTTCGCTAGTGTGTGATTTACCTAAGTGAAATTATTTACTTGATAAATTGATAAATTGTGATATGTCAATTAAACTTTGTTTTGAAGATATATTCTAGAATGAAATCTAAAATATAGGAGATGAGCAATGGAAAAATCATGATACAGAGGAAATAACCGGGAAAGTACAATCCGAAAAGAAAGCAAGGTATTCTCATCTCTTCGAACTACCAGGTACGTAAATTTCGAGGGCGAAATTTCATAAGGAGGGGAGATTGTGAGCTCTCGAATTTTATGAAATAAAAGTATTCAATTTTTTATTATTTTCTATTAAAATAGTTAAATTGATAAAAGTTTAAAGTTAAGGTTCATATTTGAAAATTTTTCAAAGTAAGCAAGTTGGTAGTAAATATTCATTATATCGGAAATATCCGATTGGTCGGGAATATTCGTCGATAAGACAATCATTGGTGAACCCCACAACGTATTGTATTGATTATTATTGAAATATCTTTTGTAAAAATAACAAATGAAGTCATCGTTAAAAAGTGTTGAACTACTTGGTAGTAAAAGTTATACTCAATTATTGCTACAATAATTGATTATTGATGCTTACGTGAAAGTCACCATATATCTCAATTATTGATTAATTGTTGCATTATCTCTCATCATATTGATTCAATTATCATCAAGATCATCTCATAATATTTTATATATTATTAAATCAATAATTGAGACAACAAAGTTATTCATATTATTAAATTGCAATATTTACAATGTCTAGAAGTTTTATCATCGAGAGGTTTAATTTGGTCACCTAATTACGCGCCCAATAAGGAGAAATCCTTATCTGAAAGCCCCTCTTCTTGGAAACGACACATTGTTATTAAATATTGTGAGTTATAATATTAATGATGAATGTTATTAAAAATCGAATTTGAGTTCTGGAGTTGAATTTGGAGACACGGATGTGATATTTGAGTCTCAGAATGATAAAATTAGTAGAAATAGACTATAAATCCAAAATTTATCGGGTTGACTTTTTGAAAAATCAAAATATTTCCATCAAACTTTGAAATTTAAAAATAAATTTTGAGTATTTCCAGTGTGTTGGGATTGTTACATTTAAATTTTATTTCGATAATAATTGATGTCTGGAGGTTATATTGACCAATCGAGTAATTAATCGAATAAATGAGCAATTAATTGCTATTAATTCACATGATTATAACTATTTTTCACATGTGTGTACTATTGATTCACATTCTTGTACTATTAGGGGAGGTGGTGCAAGATTGATAATACTTGCATGACTAAGTTAAAAATGGAGGTATAGACGGAGGTACTATACTGTAATTCATATTTTCACATGATTATAACTATTGATTCACGTGATTGAACTATTGATTCACATTATTTACTATTAGGGGAGGTGGTGCAAGTTTGCTAACACTTGCAGGACTAAATTAAAAATGAAGAAAAAGAGGAAGGTATTATACTGTAATATTTCGAGCCCCAAATTATGCAATTATCGAAATTATATTTTCCTATAAATAGAAGCTCATTCTTCCTTCATTTCTCACCAATTCACTAAAGCTATAGAGAAATTATTATAGAGAGAAATTATAGAGAGAAAGAAGAAGAGAAGTCTGCTACCTCACTATTCCAGTATCCAGTTTTTTTCTAAGGTAAGGGGTATTATTTTTTTCGTATTCATGAATAGAGCTATTGTTATTCCATTCCTTATTATTATGTTGGAATAACCTATCTATGCGAAGTATTGCATACATGGTGAAATTCTTCTATTATTCCATTCTTTATTATTTTGTTGGAATATCTTGTCTGTACGGATTACGCATGACCTAGTTCCATTTTTTATTATTCTATTAGAATATCCATGCAAGTGCGATTACGCATGACTGGTTCCATTCTTTATTATTCTGCATTGGAATAACTGCCCGCATGCTACTATCATCATGCCTGGTGAATTCTGTTGTTATTCCATTCTTTATTATTCTGTTGGAATATCCTGTTTGTGCAGATTACGCACCACCTGGTTCCATTCTTTATTATTCTGTTGGGAATAACTTTTATGCATGCGGCCTTATCGCATGCATGGTGAATTCTTCTGTTATTCCATTCTTTATTATTCTGTTGGAATAACCTGTCTATGTGGATTACCGCATACATGGTGAATGATCCTTTGTATTCATTCTTTATTAAATTATGGAAATGATCTATTTACGTGGATTACCGCATGGCGGATGAAAATCCATTTGCATTTTCGTAATTTTTCTGACCCTCAAAAATTCTGGAAAAATTTGAAATGACTGTTTGTTGAGTTTTCTAGATTGTGTTCAAAAAATGGCGATTTTTGGATGTATAGATTAGGAGTTATGAATTTTATGGGAAAAGACTATTTTAAAAGTAAACCCTTATAACTCCTTGTGATTAACTCCAAAATTGGTGAAATTTTTATTGGGAGTACATGTATATAACATGAGGATACTCTGTAAATTTTAGAATTTTTGGACAAAAGTACAATTTATGATAAATGTCTAAATATTTGGCAGTTTTGGCCATATGAAAAATAATAAATGAATTTTAAAATTTCAGAAAATATATGTTCAATACGGGACTATATTCTCTTAAATCCTTAAAAGAAATATTTTTGGGACTGATTTGGTATTTTCATGAAAATGAACTAGTTATGAGTAAATGAATTAAATATGTTATGTGAAGTAACAAAATTGGAAAATAGGATTTTATGGCTTGGGAATCCTATATAAGGTATATGCAGATTTTTGATGAGGATTTGATCATCGGTGATGAAATCTTATGAGTATAGCATTTTGAATGATTAAATGTATTATTTTGTAAAGTGTAAAACAATTAAAATATATTGTTTATAAGTTTAAGAAGTGATTAAAATATTGTTATAATATTAATAATATTAGATTATGAGTTTATTAAGTGATTAATAATATTTGGATAAATTTAAAGTCTTTAATATTTATCCTTGTTTTTGTTTGATTAATACTTATTTTATGAATAAAGATTTAAATTTCTTGAAATATTTTTTTGAATATTATGGTGTGGATTTGAGATAGTGTTATAGTTGTGGGTAGTATTTGAAAATTTTGCAAAGTATGCAAGTTGTTATAAATATTCGATTGGTCGGGGAATATTCTTACGACGGCACAATCATTGGTGGACCCACAACGGAAGAATTTTCGTATTTAGAAAATGACAAAATATTTTTATGAAAATAATGGCGGAAGTGTTACCATCAAAACCGTTGAACTACTCCTAGTAGTAAAAAAGTACAAGAATACTGTATTAGTCGCATAAGTAGTACACCTGTATTGATTATTGATGTTTACGTGATAAGTCACTCGCTTATACTCAATTATTGCTACAATAATTGTTGATCATATCTCTCATATTATTGATTCAATTATTATCACAGTATCATGTGCATAATATGTTATTTTATTAAATCAATAATTGAGACGACAAAGTTATTCATATTATTAAATTGCAATATTTACAATGTCTAAGTTCCATCGAGGAGAGGTTTGGTCATCTAATCATATACCGATAAGGAGAAATCCTTATTGGAAAGCCCCCTTTTTCCTGTGAACGACCTGGTTGTTAAATATTGTGAATTATAATATTAATGATGAATAAGTTCGTGTTGATTAAAGATGAATTTGATAGTTCTATTGTGTTGGGATTATTTGTGTGAGTAGAAATCGACATTTATTTCGATAATAATTAACGTCTAGAGATTATATTGTTCAATCAGGTATTCAGAGCACTTTTCGTGTCAGAGTACTATTCACGAGTTACTATTCACGAGTTACTATTCATGAGTTACTATTTATTAGTTACTATTCACAAGTTACTATTGAGTCACATTCACTTACTATTAGGGGAGTTGGTGCAAGTTTGATAATACTTGGATTACTGAATTAAAAATAAAAGAAAAGTTAGAGGTATTGTACTGTAATATTTTGAGCCCCAAAACGTGCAATTATCGAAATTATATTTTTCTATAAATAGAAGCTCATTCTTCCTTCATTTCTCACCAATTCACTAAAGCTTTAGAGCCATTATTATAGAGAGAAATTATAGAGAGAAAGAAGAAGAGAAGTTTGCTACATTTCTATTCCAGTATCCAGCTTCATTCTAAGGTAAGGGATATTATTTGTTGTACTCGTAAGGGGTATTATTCTTTTATATTCATAAAGAGAATTACTTTCTTTCAATACTTGTAAGAGTTGTTATTTCGTTCTTTATTATTCTGTTGGAATAACCTGTTTATGCGAAGTACCGCATACATGGTGAAATTCTTCTATTATTCCGTTCTTTATTATTCTGTTGAAATATCCTGCTTGCAAAGTAATTTCGTCGACACCGGTTCCGTTCTTTATTATTCTGTTGAATAACTTTGTTTATGGCAAGTACCGCATACATGGTGAAATTCTGTGTTATTCCATTCTTTATTATTCGTCGAATATCCCGTCCCGTGCTTTTCTGCCGGACTGGTTCGATTATTTATTATTCCGTATTTATTATTCTCGTTTAATATCATGTCTCTCGCGTTCTGCCGGACCGGGTTCCATTATTTATTATTCATTGGGAATAACTTTGTTTGTGCGATCTCTATCGCATGCACGGTGAATCCTTCGTCATTCCATTCTTTATTATTCGTTGGAATAACTCGTTTATGTGGATTACCACACGCATGGTGAATGATCCTTTGTATTCATTCCTTATTAAATTGTGGAAATGATCTCAGATATCGTGGATTACCGCATGACGGTGAAAAATCCATTTGCGCTTTCATATATTCTCTTATACTGGCTGGTTAAAGCTTTGACTTCTATACTCCATGAAATTAGTAGAATATCTTTGATATTCAAGCGCTTCATCCAAAGATCTTTTCATGGAAATATTCTTCTGAGCATTCTTGAATTTTACTCTACAAAGAAGTATCATGTTGACAATTTAGACATTATTGAGTTCAAGATAAATTAACTTATAAGTCTTTAAAATTTATTCTTGAACTTGTTTTATTGAATTATTATGTCATTGTCATGATAAGTTATGTTGGTAATTTGAAAATATGAATGTTTCTTAGAAATCACAAAGAGTTGAAAATCAGATTTTAGTGAAAATGGAACATGAACTTCAATTGAACATATCTCATATTATATTTTGAATTTTTGAGTGTGGTCAAGTTCTAGAGTTAGATCTATGAGTTTTGTAACATCTCCAAGTGGAATCATTGGAAAAGGTATTGTAGATTTTTGTGTGGACTGATTTTAGCAAAGTAGCCACTTAATTTGTGAGAAAAATTCTGGTCTTTTGAGACATGAAAGTATATGGTATAAGGTACCTCCTGTCCAAAAATGAGCTCATTCTGACTTAAAATGAGCAAGTTATGACCATTTCAATATTTAGGTTTTTCCGACGAAAAATGCTATATCCGGAGTTCTATAACTCCGATGACCATGAAATTTAAACTGGAAGCTCACGTTAACATGTGTAAGATCCTGCCAAGATTTGGGAATTTCTGGAGTTAACCTTGAGGTAGCTAATTTCTTAAGGAATTAATTAGAAATTGATTTTTGAAAAATAGTAAATGAATTTTAAAAATTTCAAGAAAAATATATGTTCAATATGGGACTATATTATGCTTAATCCCAGAAAAGAATAATTTTTGGGACTGATTTGGTATTTTTCATGAAAATGATTTAGTTACGAACATATGAGTTAAATACGTTATGTGAAGTAACAAAGTTGGAAAATAGGATTTTATGGCTTGGAAATCCTATATAAGGTATATGAAGATTTTTGATAAGGAATTTGATCATTGGTGATGAAATCTTATGAGTATGGCATTTTTAAATGATTAAATGCATTATTTGGTAAAGTATAAACAATTGAAATAAATTGTTTATAAGTTTAAGAAGTGATTAAAATATTGTTATGATATTAATAATATTTGATTATGAGTGGTTGATAATGTTTGGATAAATTTAAAGTCTTTAATAATTATCCTTGTTTTCGTTTGATTAATGCTTATATCATTATCATCATCCTCATGCTTATATGGTGATGAAAGTTATCTTTGGCTTACGTGCGAAGATGGACTGTTGATTATTGAATTGTATATCTTTGGCTTATGTGGAAAGATGAATTGTTGATTATTGGTTTTATCGTTGTATATCTTTGGCTTACGTGCAGAGATGGACTTGGTATGATTATGACCAGGGATTATTCGGTATAGTCATGACCATTGATGATTTAATGAATATCCTTGGCCCGTAGTGCAAGGATGATTCGATGATGTGGTTTATTTATTGTTTGAGTCTCAAATGATAAAAATTGATGAAAACATTTTAAATCATAGAAGATAGTAGATTTTATTCTCTACTTGACTTTTCTAATGGATTGCTTGTTCCACTGCAGTTAAACATGATGTCTATTGTATTTTATCAGTTTAACATTGTTGAAGGCTAATGATAATTTATTCTTTATTATCTTAGTCATAATATTTCTTACTGGGCTAGTTGAGCTCACCCTTTCTTTCGTTGTTCTCTTCAGAAAATGAGAATATAGCTGGGACGAGTCGGGGAAAGGAGTGACGGTCCAGATGATAGCATTAGTAGTCCTCACTATTCTGATTAAATAGTGTGACAATAAATATAATGAGGACTCCTTTGAGTTTGTATACTGTCTAGATGACAATATACGTATTAAAACTCTTAGATTATGTTTTGTCATATTTTACATGACAGTTGTATTATTAAGTTGTATTTGAATGTTGTACCATGTATTTGACAACTCAAGTTGTGTGATGAATACCTATTTTGGGGGAGTCACAGTTGGTATCAAAGCTTAGGGATATGATCCGTGGCTGAGATGTGAGATAAGAACTAGGAGGGGAGAGACAGTGAATTCCTTCGCTAGTATGACCTACCTAAGTTTATTTAGTATTTAATTGGTCAGTCAGAATTTAGGGATAATATGTGATATGTTAATTAACCCTTATTTTGTTGCAGTATTTGCAAATGGCATCCGAAAATGTTGAGATAAGCAATGAAGCACGTGAGACCGTTGAGTCACCAACGATCAATGCCCAGGGTAATGTGAAACAGGAAGATAATAATCCTCATGAAAACAATAACATCGATGAAATGGTGAATGATGGGATGGTCAAAGGCTTTATGCAATTCATGCAATAACAGGCGAAGGAGGCTCCTGTCCAAAATACAGGTGGAAACACTGACAACTCTCGGACGGTCACCGCTAAGCAGTTTAAGGAGCTGGGACCACCGGAGTTTTTTGGATAGCCAAAACCACTTAAAGCGAAGACGTGGATAAAGCAGATCAACAAGATATTTGATATCTTGGGATGCTACAAGGAGCAAAAGGTTCCCTTTGCCACCTTCATGTTGCGTGTAGAGGCAAATTACTGGTGGGAATCTGTAAAGCGTACTCAACCTGCTGCACTGAAGATGTCTTGGGAGAAGTTCCAAGAGCTATTCAACGACAAGTACTTTCCTGAAAGTATTCGTCACATGAAGGAGGTAGAGTTCATCAAGCTTAAGCAAAACAATATGACCGTATGCGCGATCTGAAGCTAAGTTTGCCGAAGTTGTCTTGGTTTCATATCCCACTTGGTTGATAATGAGGAGAGAATAACACGGATGTTTCTAAGAGGTTTGAAACCCGAGATACATCAATACCTTATCTCTCATAAAGTGTGTTTGTATTCGGATGTTGTGAATAGGGCTCAGTTATTGGAGCGTGATAATGAGTCAACCCAACCAAGAGAGAGCAGACGACAAGTTGATAATACCAATGGTAGTAGTCATCGAAGCGGTGACAACAAACGTGGAGGGAATTAGCATGCCAGAAATGATAACCACTTCGGTGGTAATCATGGCCAAGACAATAGGAGTGGAAAGTTCAAGAAGAGAAGGTTCAACAAAGATGGAAAGATGTCAACACCAACACCCATTGTTAGGGAAGGAGAACGATCGTCGGTCATATGTTACAAATGTGGAGGGGAAGGACACATAAGTCCAAACTGCACGATGCAGTCCAAAGCATGTTATAATTGTTGAAAAGAAGGCCACCTAGCCCAATTTTATCGTGCACCAAAGTCAAGTCCAGCTGGGATGGAGTCATAGAAGGGTGTCCTGCATAAGACAAACCAGAGTTCAAGGAGAGCGTTTGTCGTAACCTCCCAAAAAGCGAGGAATCCGAACGAGGTGATCACGGGTAACTAAATCATAAACGCTTGCGAAGTCGATACCTTATTCGATACCGATTCTACCTATTCTTTTATCTCTCTTGCTTGTGTTCAATGTTTAAATTTGACTCCAGAGAAGTTAGACTTTGACTTATTGGTTGAAACTTCGTTAGTAGAAACCTTTATTTCATGTGATATCCAAGTCTTGGATGAGGGTCACAGTTTTGAATGATATTTCTATCATTAATAAATTTCTTGACGTATTCTTGAAGACTTCTTAGCTACCCCGTAGCGTGAAATTGAATTTTGTATTGACCCCAGTACAAACCCCATTTCTTCAACCAAAACGAACGTATAATGTGCCGAAGACGTTGGTATTTAAACTTAAATCCTTGAAAGCACTGTTTTTAAACCAACAAAACTCCGTTTTTGATATTTCTTGACACAGTGAACACACTAGTCATAGTGATACACCAATTTGAGGGTTAAATGCTTTCTAGGTCACTCTACGATAGGTCGATTTACAAATGGGTCACTGATTTTTTTTTTCTTACAGTCAACTTACTGAACTTTAGTTTACTAACACAAAGTTACAAAAACCGTTAAGTGAGTTGACTATAAGAAAAAAACCGTTAAGTGAGTTGACTGTAACACAAAGTTACAAAAACCATTAAGTTAGTAAACTAAAGTTTTAGTGAGTTGACTGTAAGAAAAAAAAGTTCAGTGACCCATTTGTAAATCGACCTATAGTAGAGTGACCTAGAAAGCATTTAACCCACCAATTTGATTCCTTTGAATTAAGTTCTCTTTATTTCATACCCAATTAACAATTCATAGTTCAGTTTTTACAATTCGTATACACTTTAACCATCAAATTTGTTACTGTCATAAGCCATGTATAAGAACATACACTGAAAAATAGTTTCCTTTTCTTTTAAACAAAATTAACGTACAATTCTTTGTCTAAACATAAACTTCTAGCATTACAACTACTTCCAATTGCAACAATTCAGTTGTAAGGCAAAATTCAAAAAAAATAGAATTTCGAATATAAAAATGAAACTCACGCCGCTAAAATCCATATATTTATATATTCACTGTAGAAACCAATTTCTTCCTTTTTTATCGTAATTCATACACTCACATACATGTATATGCTCATCATACAACCACCTATATATATATATATATATATATATATATAGTTATAATATTACATATACACATAATTTCATAATCAACTATAAAAATATGAATTACAGAGATTATGCTATAAACACAGTGAACCTCCAAAACAAGAACACAAAGAATAAGGAATTATACTATAAAACATATATGTTAAGATTATGTAACATACCTTTAATTTGCTTAGACAATTCTTGTTAACCATTGAGAATAGCTTGAAGAACTCAAAATTTCCTCTCTTGATTCTATCTCAGGCTCTCTCAATTCTCTCAAAACTTAGACTTAGCCAATAACCAACTGACCAACTAGTATGCGTAAAAACCAAACTGAATAGCAAGCGTAAACAAAAAAACTGATATAGTCTTAAAAATAATAATAATAATAATAACTATTATCAGTTACCAAAGTAACGTATATATTATAAATATATTTTATTTATTATTTTTAAATTCAAAAATTAGAAATTCAAAAGCCATAAGGCTTTGTTTGACAAAATCTCTTTAAATATTAAAGACTTAATATATTAAGCCTTGTTTGGCAAAACTAAATTAAAATTAAACTCCTTTAATTTATTTTAATAAATAATTTAGTTTATAATTTATAATTACATCTTATTTATTTCAATTTTCATATTCAACATTAACCAATTAAATTAATCACATACCACGCTTTAATTAAATATATCAATTTAGCTAATATCACAAAATTATAATTTTTATTATAACTTTATTTAATAATTTAATATACCATTTTAAATTATTAACTAACAATATAACATTTCATGTAATATTACAACTCTCAAAATTATAAATTAATACAACTTAGAATATTATCTAATAAAATTTAGATTCATAAATATTTACTAACAATCATCACATCAATAAAATATTTATTTCATCAATCTCAATAATACTCATCAAATAAATATTTATAATTAATAAATATTTAAAATTATAATTTAAAATTCTGGATTGTTAAATCCTTCCCTCCTTACAAGGATTCTGTCCCCAGAATCACAATTCAAACAATCAAATCATCACATTCTCCCCTACTTACAAAGATTCTTTCCCCAGAATCGAAGACACAGACTAAACAAATAACTCAGGGTAATTCTTCATCATTTTTGCTTTGAGTTCCCACGTAGCCTCTTTGACATTGTGGTTCCTCCGTATCACCTTCACAGAAAGTATCACTTTATTCCTGAGCACTTGTTCTTTCCTGTCGACTATCTGGATAGGAATCACCTCATAAGATAAATCTTTACTAAACTACAACGGTTCATACTCGATCACATATTTGTAATCAGGTTTATACGATTGCAACGACCGACACATGAAAAACGTTGTGCACATGTTCTAACTCTGGAGGTAGAGCTACCTCATAAGCTACTTCTCCCACTTTTCGCAGAATCTCGAAAGATCCAATAAACCTTGGGCTGAGCTTTCCTTTCTTGCCAAAACAAATTTTCCCCTTCCAAGGAGAAACTTTTAAGAACACAAAATTTCCTGCTTCAAATTCACGATTCTGCCTGTGTTGATCAACATACTTTTTTTGTCGATCTTGAGCAGCTACTAGCTTTGCTCTGATGAGTTTGATAATTACAGCGGTCTGCTGTACCAGTTCTGGTCCTAACAGTTGACGTTCACCAACTTCATCCCAGCATAGTGGAGTTCTGCATTTCCTGCCGTATAATGCCTCGTATGGCTGCATGCCAATGCTCCCATGGTAACTATTGTTGTATAAAAATTCCACCAACGGTAGATGATCATCCCAATTTCCTTTAAAATCCATGATGCACGCTCTAAGCATATCTTCTAGCGTCTGGATTGTTCGTTCGCTTTGCCCATCAGTTTGCAGATGATATGCCGTACTCATCTTCAATTGTGTTCCCATACATTCTTGAAGTTTCTTCAAGAAATTTGATGTGAACTTCGGGTCTCGATCTGACACTATTGATATTGGAACTCCATGTCTTGAGATGATCTCTTTAACATATAGCTTCGCCAGCTGATCAAGATTAAATCTAATCTTTATTGGCAAAAAGTGTGCAGATTTTGTCAATCTGTCCACTATCACCCATATCGCATCGTATCCTTTCTGAGTCGTTGGAAGACCTACCATAAAATCCATTGTGATATGCTCCCATTTCCATTCCGGTATCTCTAATGGTTGAAGTAATCCGCTTGGCCTTTGTTGCTCGACCTTGACTCTCTGATATGTCAAGCACTTTACAACGTATTCTGCAACGTCTCTTTTCATATTTGGCCACCAAAAATGTCGCCACAAATCTTGATACATCTTCGTACTTCTCGGATGAATCGAGTATCTTGAGCTATGAGCTTCTGTCAAGATTTCTTCTTTAATATCTTGTACTGCTGGAACCCAAATTCGTCCCTTGAATCTTAGTATTCCCTCAGTATCAACATTGTACTTCACTTCTTTTCCCTCGACCACACTTTCTTTTATTTTTCTGCATTCTTCATGCTGCAGTTCTGCATTCTTCACTTTGTCCACCAAAGTTTGACTAACTTCCATCTGGTACAATTTTTCATCAGATTCTTTTGGAAATTTGATTACCAACTCTAGCCTCACCATTGCTGAAATAAGCTCCTCCTTATCGGTTAACAACATCAACTTTTCTCTGCCTTTCCTACTCAAGGCATCCGCAACAACATTAGCTTTGCCTGGATGATAAAAGATCTCACAATCGTAATCCTTTATCAATTCCATCCATCTCCTTTGACGCATGTTCAAGTCCTTTTGAGTGAAAATAAACTTCAGACTCTTATGGTTTGTGTAAATCTCACACTTCTCTCCATAGAGATAATGTCTCCATATTTTCAGAGCAAACACTACTGCTGCCAACTCTAAATCATGAGTCGGATACCCTTTCTCGTAGTCTTTCAACTACCTTGACGCATACGCAATGACCTTGCCGTTTTGCATAAGGACACAACCCAATCCCTTGTGTGACGCATCACTATACACCACAAAATTTCCTGTATTATCTGGTAATGACAACACAGGTGCCACACTGAGCTTCTTCTTCAATTCTTGGAAACTTTCTTCACACTTCTCCGTCCAAAGAAATTTTACAGATTTCCTTGTCAAATTTTTTAACGGAGTGGCAACCTTGGAGAACTCCTGGATAAATCGTCTATAATAACCTATCAATCCCAAAAAACTTCTTACTTCTAATCGAGTTCTTAGTTATTCCCAATTTATCACAACTTCGACTTTTGATGGATCCACTTAAATCACATCCTTCTCAATTACGTGCCCGAGAAATTGTACACGTTCTCGCCAAAATTCACATATAGAGAATTTTGCGTACAACTTTTCTTTTCTTAACGTCTCCAGTGTCAGACGTAAGTGCTCCATATGTTCTTCTTGAGTTTTGGAGTACACCAAAATATCATCGATAAATACTACCACAAACTTGTCTAAAAATGGTTTAAACACCCTGTTCATTAAATCCATGAACGCTGCAGGGGCGTTTGTCAAACCGAAATACATCACCAAAAATTCGTAATGTCCATACCGAGTTCGGAATGCCGTCTTCGGTACATCCTCCTTTCTCACTTTCAGTTGGTGATACCCACTTCTCAAATCTATTTTTGAAAAATGTCTAACACCCTTCAATTGATCAAACAAGTCATCTATTCTTGGTAATGGATATTTGTTTTTAATAATGACTTTGTTTAATTCTCTATAATCAATGCAAAGATACATTGACCCATCCTTCTTCTTCACAAATAACACTGGTGCTCCCCACGGTGATACGCTCGGCTAAATGTACTTCTTGTCTAACAGTTCCTGCAGTTATACCATCAGTTCCTTCATTTCAATTGGAGCCATTTTGTACGGGGCCTTCGATATCGGAGCGGTTCCTGGCGCTAAGATGATCACGAACTCGATTTTTCTGTCAGGCGGAAGTCCTGGAAAATCCTCCGGAAACACGTCCACGAATTCCCTAACCACTGGAATTTCCTCCAGTTTCACACCCTTCTCCTTTTGAGTATCGACTATGTAGGCTAAGTACCCTACACAACCTATACTCAATAACTTCTTGGCCTGCATCATTGTCCGACATCTCATTTGTCTAGGCGATTTGCTACCATTAAAAACTACATTTGACGGAGTCATAAAGTTTACACATTTCTTTTGGCAATCAATTATTGCTCCATAATTGAATAACCAATCCATTCCTAAAATAATATCAAACTCTCTAAGTTTTATCGGGATTAAATCTATCTTCATAACATTTCCCTTAATGTTCACCCTACAGTTCTTGTATATGAACCTAACAGGAATCACTTCCCTATTCGCAATTTCTATGATATAATACGTATGCATTTATATCATTGATTGGGATAATACCCGACACGACATCTTTTGATTGCACCGCAACCTGCACCGTCATGTTGAAGGTTCTTGCTGTAGGCTTATTTGTTGATGTTGGTCCAGCAATAGTCAGTGTACCTCCACCAACATTTCCCTTGCTTCCATTTGCCTCACCAGATCTCTTTTTAGGGCATTCACGAGCAAAGTGATCCTTGGACCCGCACGTGAGGCAAACGTTCTTCTTAGGTTGATTGCAATTTGGGGCGATGTAACCCTCCTGGCCACAGTTGAAGCATACTCGATTCCCCATCAAGCACACGCCCTTGTGAAACTTCCCGCATGTAGCACATGCTTCGAACTTCTTATTTTGCCGATTACCCTGCTGGCTTCCTGAACCCACATTTCTATTACATTTCCTCTTCAGGTTACTGATACCATTTCCACTATTACCACCTCCACCATTCTTAACTTCGCCCTCATTTGCCTTCTTTCTCTGCTCTTGGTTGTGCTTTGTTACAGCCTCGCCTCCACTCTGAGCGAGAATTGCCTTCTCCATCACCTCTGCAAAAGTCTTCAGTTGGAACAGGGAGACTCTCTTTGCATACAACCAGGGGCTTTAGTCCTCGTCAACCTCTTCTCCTTGCGTTCAATGCATCTTTGACTTGATATATGCACAAACCTCACCAACTCATTGAATCTTGCAGAACACTCAGATATCGTCATCGTTCCTCGCTTGATTCCAAAACCGCACTTCTAGATTTTTTTTGAACTTTCTGGGAAATAGGTCTCGAAGAATATCTCCTTAAACCTTTCCCAAGACATTACCCCTTGACCTCCTCGGGTTTTATTGGCTTTCCACCAATAACTTACCTCGGCTTTCAAAATGAATGCTACAAAAGCAGTCTTCTGGTTATCCTCTATCCTATTAACATAAAAAACCTTCTCTATTTCAATGATCCAGGTCTGTGCCTCAACTAGATTCATGGACCCATGGAATTCTGGTTGTCCAACTGCTTTGAAATCCTTAAAAGTTGTTCCTTGATTCTGAGCTTGATTCTGCAATGCTCCTGTTAGTAACGTCGCTAGTTGTTGAATGGGGTTAGCTTCAACATTATTGTTGTTGGTTCCATCAGTGGTTCTCTGTCGGGGTGGTTGACGTCTTGGAGGCATTTTCTATAAAAATACACTCATTAGACTATTACTCAACTCTTTTAAGTAATTTCTACCTATCTTGCCCCCATAAAAGGAATAATCACATATCACACAACACTCTAGAATTAAATAAAATAATAACTTTTATTCATTCATAATCTTTTTGAAAACATAAGAACAATAGCATCACTGCTATTTACATAACTTTCCTGAACTACAAAAGTTGTAAGATTACTTCATCATCATCACATCCCATTGGTTGTATCATACCCGAGATTTCAATCTTATTTACTCATCAATCACATAATAGTTACATATCAACCTACGATGTCCTACTAAGATGCTACGTAGCCTTACGACGCTCTTCCTCCATAATTTTGAACATTGTTCGACGATCTAATATGTACGATGGCAGCGCCTCGAACTGAATCGGATAACACATGACCCGATCTTGAGCTCGATTGATCACGGTGTTGAATACTCTATTCATCTCTTCCATCTACATCCTCTTTGATTGTGCGTCTCTCTCTGCTATTCCGGCTCATTGGTAAGCTTCATTGTACACATCTTCAGCTCTTGCCCTCTTAGTAGATTCCTCTTTCAACTTGTTCTTCAACTCTGAAATCTCTGCCATCATTCGCTCGTTCTCTCCTTCAGTGTGGACCAGCTTCTCTTCAACATTATTCAGACGTTCCTCTCGATCCTAGATCTCGTTGTCCTTCTGCGCCATCGAGGTCTGTTGTTAAGCTATTTTCTCTTGCAACTCCTCGACAGTATCTTGAAGTTCCATATTACGGTCATACACCTCATTGTACATACGGGCGGAGATCGAGTTAAGTGGAAGCTCTTCTTCCTCGTTCTCCTCATCCGACTGTGGCAGCTCAACGGGGTCCTCCTCGTCCATCTCTATTTCATCATCCTCATCAGGTAACCTCTCCTGCTCAACCACTGTGACCAACGAAGTTGCTTCCCGTGGCAGTAGTTGTTCCTACACTACTTGAATATCTCGAGGTTCCTCCTCTCTAGGCATCTAGGATCTTTCCTCCCTAGCCTGACTGGATCCTCCTACATTAGCCATCTTGTCAACCAAATTTTAAATTTTAATTACTAATCATTACTACTCGACACTCATAAGCACATAAGTTATAATCACATAAGCACATAAGTATTTTATTACTTCTTCCTTAAAACTCGATAAGAGTCATCACTATCTTTCAAAGGTTACTTCCTAAGGCTTTTCCCCACCTAAGGTTCATAACCTAAAGCTTTGATACCAACCTGTGACACCCCCAAATCTAGGTACTTCATTCCCTCAAGATTTGGTGTTTACTATCCATAAATTCATACTCTCTACCAAAATAAACTAGTATTTAAACCATAAATCCTCCCTTTAAATAGGGTTACATCATTAAATCCAAAAACATCCTAGGTTATCTAACCTTAAACATCATACAAGTGCGGAAATAAATTATTACATCACGCCATTAAATAAAAGTCTATCATTATAACAATAAAATTACAAGTCTTCATCACTTGTACATTTTTCTCTTTCCTTTGCTAGTTGTAGGTTTGTCGACCTTCTTGACTTTAGCTGCAATGAGTGTATATATATGCAAGAGTGAGCAAAATAATTGCTCACTAGATATAGCAATGAATTAATATGATAATAACAACTGCAAATGAATAGGCTCATCAAAACTGAATAGTTCTCTATCAATGATAACCAAAGACTGGAATCAAAATATGGAATATATATTTGAGGGTCATGAGACCACGAACTATGTCCACTGTTGCGAGTAATCTTTCAACTCCAACTTTAACAGTCATAAGACTATAAGGACTCCTCGTACTTAGGGGGATCAGCCCTTCGTACAATGTATTATGCACAAATATTTTAACGCTACGCGTAAGTTATCCCCTATAATAGGGTTGTCCATCTCAGCATTTAGAATATGAGTCTGCACCAAAGTAAGTTTGGTTTGGATAAGTTTCAAGGTAATTTAGAGTTTACGAAAATCAACTAAGGATTAGTTAAATAAAACTATAATAACATTATGCTATGGAATAATTCATAAGTGAATCAACATTGTGTACTAAGGTCATGCTTTAGGAATAATCTAAGAGCATAAGTATTGAATAATGTAACATACCTTGCTTGAACAATGTTAAGCTAAGGTTAAAATCTTATTTAGATTTAAATCTTAAGTATGCATAACAAATAATAAGTTGAATGATAAAACTTATTCAACATTAGCGTGTTAGAATGTAGAAATTTGCATGCTAATTAACAAGTTAAAGAGTGGCTCAAAATCAAGAGATAAGGTTTAGGAGCTTGCACGATATAATTAGGGTTAAGAAACTTGCACAAAGAAAGCTTAGAGTTAGGAAAACATGCTCAAAGATAGTTTAAATACTTGCACAATTATAAAAGTAGAGTTAGAGAACTTGCTCAATGTAAACAGATAAGTTTATAAACTTGCCTCGAGCGTAGGTTAGATGTGACGCCCCCAAAATAGGTATACAACACCCATTCTGAGTCGCCAAATACATGGTACAGAAATAACTATAACTTTATTAATACAATTGTCGTACAAAATACGACAACACATAAACTGTGAGTTTAAAAACAAATATTGTCTTCTAAACAATATCAACACTCAAATAAGTCCTCATTATAATTATTGATACACTATTTTACAAAATAGTGAGGACTACTAAAATGACTTTCTAGAACCTTCATTCCATACCCCGACTAGTACTCGCTACATTCTCGTCTCTTGAGAAGAAAAATGGAACAAAAAGAAAAGGTGAGCTCAACTAGCCCAAAGAAAGAATATTATGACTAAGATAATATAGAACAAATTATCGGTAGTCTTCAACAGGGAAAAAATCTTAGAGAATATAATAGACAACAAGTTTCAGATCAATATTCGCAACAGAAATAATAATTCATAGAAGAGTTACGTAGAGAATGAAATCTACTATTATCTATGAATTTAAAAGTTCATCATCAATATTTTATCCTCAGTAACATCAATCAATATACATCTTGAATCAAATATTCATCTTTTCTGAACCAAAGATATTCATCGATTGGTTATGTTCATCTCAACACCTGTTCATCTTTGCACTACGGGCCAAAGATATTCATCAGAAAATCATTCATCTTTGCACTACAGGCCAAAGATATTTAGTAATATAATCATTTAGGACCGAGGATGATGAAAAATATTTTAAAGAAAACGAATCCAGTGAAACAAAAGAATAAATATTAAGGATTCGTACTTTAAACAATCCAAGTTCAAAAATACTTCATAAATAACCATAGGGAAGTAAAATTCAAGAATGATCAAAACATGGATACAATCAAAGCTATTATCCATAATAGATATTTTGGACAAAAAAATGAAAATTTAATTTCTCTGTGAATAGTGTCGTATGCGTGAATAGTAACCCCGACACTAAAAGACATGAATTTCACAAGAAAAATCTTACCAATATTCTGACATAATGATATTAGAAGAAATAATATCATTTAAAAAAAAAATAACACCCCTTACCTCGAAAAGACAATACTCGATTTGGAATATCTTTGGATATAGTCTTTGAAGGAACTTGCACCATATAACAACACTCAAATTATCAAAATACTCACAAGAATACGCTCGACGATATAGAGAGATAAATCTTTAGTTTCTGGTGTGATTTTCAATTCTAAACTAAGCACCCTATTTATAGGAAAATGCTTAGAACACCAAAGCAAAAAATTTAATATAATATTATTATTTTTAATTAAATTTTCCTTAGCCCACCACATCAAAATCTATCACATTCACCCACCAAAAAACGTTTTTCATGAAAAAACTATTTTATAACCCAAAAATTAATTCAGACCAATATTCTGGAACTTCAATAATTCATAATAAATAGTCATTTATCAGAAAAATTCAAATATTATGTCAATTCCATAGGAAATTCAATTCTCTACAACTTTGTAAGTTTAAGTTTTTCTAAATTCCAAGTAGAAATTGACCGAAATCCATATACGGACGATTTTACGGGTTATAATCAAATTTCAGTCAATAAATGTGGCCCACAAACATGAAAAACATGTTTTAAATATTTTTAGTAACAAAAATACTCTTCCTCCTCATATATTCATATATCCCACATTCATTGTAAAAAATATCACCATTATTATATTATTAAAATATAATAATATATTTAAATGAATTATTTTATCAAAAAAGATAAAATATCAATTTTTCAACAATTGTCACTTTAAAATTTTCTCCATCTATATCCACATAAAATGAATATTTTCCTTATCATATAAATCAATAATTAATTATTCATAAATAATATTACAGAATCACAATATCGACAACCAAGCCGTTCCCAAGAAAGAGGGGGTTTTCCAATAAGGATTTCTCCTTACTGGCACGCAATTAGGTGACCAAACCTCTCCTTAGACAGAACTTTCTAGACATTGCCAATAATGCTATATAATAATATTATTCAAATAATATGAATTATTGATCTGATAATGGAAAATACTGTGTAGTGATAATTATTGAAACAACAATAATATAAAATATCAACGTAGCAATTATTGAATCAATAAAATAAAATATTGAACAGTAATTAATGTAACAATTATTGAGTAGTGCCTTCTTACGTAAGAATCAATAATTTGTGCAATACCGTGTGCTACTGTATTTTAACCATCGAGTATTTCAACAGTATTAACGGTAACAACTACGCCGTTATTGAGAAACAACTTATACTTGTCATTTTTTTCATCCAATCGCTTTCCGTTATGGGGCCCACACAAAAGGTCATACCGACGATTTAATATTCTCCGACAGTAAGAATATTCCACGACCAAACGAATATTCCCCGACAACAATTAATATTTTATAACCACTTGCTTATTTAAAATATTTGCGCATTTTACCCATAACTAACCACATTAATCAAATCAACCCTTACTATTTTAAAATAATAAATAGAGGAAATTCAATTTCCTTTATAATAAGTTGGGGTCTTACAACCTCCCCTCCTTATGAAATTTCGTCCTCGAAATTGACGTACATACCTGGTGTTTCGAAAAGGTGAAGATACCTCGCTTTCATTTCTGTCTCCAACTCCTAGGTCATTTCCTCTATAGCATGGTTCCTCCACAAAATATTGACTTGTGGTATGACCTTTGTGCGTAGGACATGCTCCTTTCTATCCATGATCTTGATAGGTACCTCCTCATACGTTAAGTCTTCGGCTATCTCATCCGGTTCTAACTCAATAATGTGGTTCGGATCTTTCACATATTTACAAAGGACAGATATGTGAAAAACATTATGAACACAAGACATACTTGGAGGTAACACGAGTCTATAGGCTAAATTTCCTACTCGGTCAAGAATCTGAAATGGACCAATAAATTGTGGATTGAGCTTTCCTTTCTTCCCAAATCTTGTAACTCCCTTCCATGGAGCCACACACAATAATACATGATCCCCAATACTAAATTCCACGTCCTTTTGATGAAGATCCGCATAACTCTTTTGTCGATCCTGTGCCATTTGTATACATTATCGAATCATTTGGATCTTTTCTTTAGTCATACGTACCAACTCTGGTCCCAACAATGTTGCTTCACCTACCTCATCCCAATATACTGGAGAGCGACACTTTCGTCCATATAATGCTTCGAATGGAGCCACACCTATACTTGCCTGATAACTGTTGTTGTAGGAGAATTCCACCAATGGTAAATACTTATCCCAACTCCCTTTGAAGTCTAGGACACAGAGTTTTAATAGATCTTCAAGAGTTTAAATAGTCCTATCTGATTGTTCGTCCGTTTGAGGATGGTATGCCGAACTGAATCGTAAATTTGTCCCCATAGCTTTTTGCAAGCTAACCCAAAATTGTGAAGTGAATCTTGGGTCACGATCTGAAACTATGGATACTAGCATGCCATGCAATCTCACAACCTCATTCACATACATACGAGCAAGACGTTCAAGGGAATAAGTGATAAGTGGTATTTTTACCTACTTATTGAATACCAATTCATGCGAATTGCGCCCCTCTCAAGTACATTTTATTGTGTTTTAGTTGTATTTCACGTTATTTTGCATTGCATTTATTAAAAACTCCTTTTAGTGAATAAGTGCAGGAATTGACTTAATTTTGGTGGTATTAGAGGGCACGAGGCGAATGGATGCGTGAAGGCTAGTCATAAGGCGAGGATGTGCATGGCATTGAGGTACAATGAAGCATGGAGACCAAGCAAGCAAGAGGATCAAACATGAATGAACAAGCAGAAGCAGCAGCAAGACAGAACCAGAACCAGAACCTGCAGAGTACAAGTCGCGCGGCTGTGCGGCAGGACAAGCTTAGACTCGCGTGCCCGTACGAGTATATGGCTAAACAATGAGGACCTACTACAAGATGAGCGACCGCGAGGGAAGAGACGCGCGCCCGCGATGTAGAAGATGCGCGCCCGCGTGAGATGCCGGCTGGACTAGACATACACACTGCAAGTCTCGCGGCCTTGAAGTGATCTTTGACATACATTTTGGTGGAGCAATATGAGAAGAGAGATAGCGGGGTTCACCCACTTCATCCCAGCATAGTGGAGTTCTACATTTCCTGCCGTATAATTCCTCGTATGGCGGCATGCCGATGCTCCCATGGTAACTATTGTTGTATGCAAATTCCACCAATGGTAGATGATCATCCCAATTTCCTTTGAAATCCATGATGCACGCTCTAAGCATATCTTCTAGCGTCTGGATTGTTCGTTCGCTTTGCCCATCAGTTTACGGATGATATGCCGTACTCATCTTCAATTGCGTTCCCATGCATTCTTGAAGTTTCTTCAAGAAATTTGATGTGAACCTCGGGTCTCGATCAGACACTATTGATATTGGAACTCCATGTCTTGAGACGATCTCTTTAACATATAGCTTCGCCAGCTGATCAAGATTAAATCTAATCTTTATTGGCAAAAAGTGTTCAGATTTTGTCAATCTGTCCACTATCACCCATATCGCATCATATCCTTTCTGAGTCGTTGGAATACCTACCACAAAATCCATTGTGATATGCTCCCATTTCCATTCCGGTATCTTTAATGGTTAAAGTAATCTTCTTGGCCTTTGATGCTCGGCCTTAACTCTCTGACATGTCAAGCACTTTGTAACGTATTCTGCAACGTCTCTTTTCATATTTGGCCACCAAAAATGTCGCCAAAATCTTGATACATCTTCATACTTCCCGGATGAATCGAGTATCTTGAGCTATGAACTTCTGTCAAGATTTCTTCTTTAATATCTTGTACTGCTGGAACCCAAATTCGTCCCTCGAATCTTAGTATTCCCTCAGTATCAACATTGTACTTCACTTATTTTCCCTCGACCACACTTTCTTTTATTTTTCTGCATTCTTCACTTTGTCCACCAAAGTTTGACTAGCTTCCATCTGGTACAATTTTTCATCAGATTCTTTTGGAAATTTGTTTTCCAACTTTAGCCTCACCATTGCTGAAATAAGCTCCTCCTTATCGGTTAACAACATCAACTTTTCTCTGCCTTTCCTACTCAAGGCATCCGCAATAACATTATCTTTACCTAGATGATAAAAGATCTCACAATCATAATCCTTTATCAATTCCATCCATCTCCTTTGTCAGGCGGAAGTCCTGGCAAATCCTCCGGAAACACGTCCACAAATTCCCTAACCACTGGTATTTCCTCCAGTTTCACACCCTTCTCCTTTTGAGTATCGACTATGTAGGCTAAGTACCCTACAAAACCTATACTCAATAACTTCTTAGCCTGCATCATTGTCCGACATCTCATTTGTCTAGGCGATTTGCTACCATGAAAAACTACATTTGACGGAGTCATAAGGTTTACACATTTCTTTTGGCAATCAATTATCGCTCCATAATTGAATAACCAATCCATTCCTAAAATAATATCAAACTCTCTGAGTTTTATCGGGATTAAATCTACCTTCATAAAATTTCCCTTAATGTTCACCCTACAGTTCTTGTATATGAACCTAACAGGATTCACTTCCCCATTCGCAATTTCTATGTTAAAAGGGAAATTCAACTCTACACTAGGTATTTCTAACTTCTTAGCAAAATCATCATATATAAACGAGCAAGTAGAACCCGAATCAAATAATACATATGCATTTATATCATTGATTGAGATAATACCTGACATGACATCTTTTGATTTCACCGCATCCTGCACCATCATGTTGAAGGTTCTTGCTGTAGGCTTATTTGTTGATGTTGGTCCAGCAATAGTCAGTGTACCTCCACTAGCATTTCCCTTCCTTCCATTTGCCTCACCAGATCTCTTTTTAGGGCATTCACGAGCAAAGTGATCCTTGGACCCGCACGTGAAGCAAACGTTCTTCTTAGGTTGATTGCAATTTGGGCCGATGTGACCCTCCTAGACACAGTTGAAGCATACTCATTTCCCCATCAAGCACACACCCTTGTGAAACTTCCCACATGTAGCACATGCTTCGAACTTCTTATTTTGCCGATTACCCTGCTGGCTTCCTGAACCCACATTTCTATTCCATTTCCTCTTCAGGTTACTGATACCATTTCCACTATTACCACCTCCACCATTCTTAACTTCGCCCTCATTCTTCTTCTTTCTCTGCTCTTGGTTGTGCTTTGTTACAGCCTCGCCTCCACTCTCAGCGAGAATTGCCTTCTCCTTCACCTCTGCAAAAGTCTTCAGGTAGAACAGGGAGACTCTAATGTACAACCAGGGCTTCAATTCCACGTCAACCTCTTCTTCTTGCGTTAAATGCATCTTTGACTTGATATATGGCTGAAACCTCACCAACTCATTGAATCTTGCGGCATACTCAGATACCGACATCGTTCCCTGCTTCAGTTCCAAAAACTTCACTTCTAGCTGACTCTTTGAACTTTCTGGGAAATAGGTCTCGAAGAATATCTCCTTAAACCTTTCCCAAGACATTACCCCTTGACCTCCTCGGGTTTTATTGGCTTGCCACCAATAACTTACCTCGTCTTTCAACATGAATGTTACAAAAGCAGTCTTCTGGTTATCCTCTATCCTATTAACATAAAAACCTTCTCTATTTCCATGATCCAGGTCTGTGCCTCAACTAGATTCATGGACCCACGAAATTCTGGTGGTCCAACCGTCTTGAAATACTTAAAAGTTGTTCGTTGATTCTGAGATTGATTCTGCAATGCTCCTGTTAGTAACGTCGCTAGTTGTTGAATGGGGTTAGCTTCAACATTATTGTTGTTGGTTCCATCAACGGTTCTCTGTCGGGGTGGTTGACGTCTTGGAGGCATTTTCTATTAAAAATACACTCATTAGACTATTACTCAACTCTTTTAAGTAATTTCTACCTATCTTGCCCCCATAAAAAGAATAATCACATATCACACAACACTCTAGAATTAAATAAAATAATAACTTTTATTCATTCATAATCTTTTTGAAAACGTAAGAACAATAGCATCACTGCTATTTACATAACTTTCCTGAACTACAAAAGTTGCAAGATTACTTCATCATCATCACATCCCATTGGTTGTATCATACCCGAGATTTACATCTTATTTACTCATCAATCACATAATAGTTACATATTAACCTACGATGTCCTACTAAGATGCTGCGTAGCCTTACGAAGCTCTTCCTCCATAATTTTGAACATTGTTCGACGATCTAATATGTACGATGGGAGCGCCTCAAACTGAATCGGATAACACATGACCCGATCTTGAGCTCGATTGATCACGGTTTTGAATACTCTATTCATCTCTCCCATCTACATCCTCTTTGATTGTGCGTCTCTCTCTGCTATTCCGGCTCGTTAGTAAGCTTCATTGTACGCATCTTCAGCTCTTGCCCTCTTAGTAGATTCCTCTTTCAACTTGTTCTTCAACTCTGAAATCTCTGCCATCATTCGTTCGTTCTCTCCTTCAGTGTGGACCAGCTTCTCTTCAACATTATTCAGACATTCCTCTCGATCCTAGATCTAGTTGTCCTTCTGCGCCATCGAGGTCTGTTGTTCAGCTACTATCTCTTGCAACTCCTCGATGGTATCTTGAAGTTCCACATTACGGTCATACACCTCGTTGTAAATACGAGCGGAGATCGAGTTAAGTGGAAGCTCTTCTTCCTCGTTCTCCTCATCCTACTGTGGCAGCTCAATGGGGTCCTCCTCGTCCGTCTCTATTTCATCATCCTCATCAGGTAACCTCTCCTTCTCAACCACTGTGACCAACGAAGTTGCTTCCCGTGGCAGTAGTTGTTCCCACACTACCTGAATATCTCGAGGTTCCTCCTCTTTAGGCATCTAGGATCTTTCCTCCCTATCCTGACTGGATCCTTCTACATTAGCCATCTTGTCAACCAAATTTTAAATTTTAATTACTAATCATTACTACTCGACACTCATGAGCACATAAGTTATAATCACATAAGCACATAAGTATTTTATTACTTCTTCCTTAAAACTCGATAAGAGTCATCACTATCTTTCAAAGGTTACTCCTAAGGCTTTTCCCCACCTAAGGTTCATAACCTAAAGCTTTGATACCAACCTGTGACACCCCCAAATCAAGTACTTCATTCCCTCAAGATTTGGTGTTCACTATCCATAAATTCATACTCTCTACCAAAATAAACTAGTATTTAAACCATAAATCCTCCCTTTAAATAAGGTTACATCATTAAATCCAAAAACATCCCAGGTTATCTAACCTTAAACATCATACAAGTGCGGAAATAAATTATTACATCATGGCATTAAATAAAAGTCTATCATTATAACAATAAAATTATAAGTCTTCATCACTTGTACATTTTTCTCTTTCCTTTGCTAGTTGTAGGTTCGTCGACCTTCTCGACTTTAGCTACAATGAGTGTATATATATGCAAGAGTGAGCAAAACAATTGCTCACTAGATATAGCAATGAATTAATATGATAATAACAACTGCCAATGAATAGGCTCATCGAAACTGAATAGTACTCTATCAATGATAACCAAAGACTGGAATCAAAATATGTAATATATATTTGAGGGTCATGAGACCACGAACTATGTCCACAGTTGCGAGTAATCTTTCAACTCCAACTTTAACAGTCATAAGACTATAAGGACTCCTCGTACTTGGGGGGATCAGCCCTTCGTACAATGTATTATGCACAAACATTTTAACGCTACGCGTAAGTTATCCCCTATAATAGGGTTGTTCATCTCAGCATTTAGAATATGAGTCCGCACCAAAGTAAGTTTGGTTTGGATAAGTTTTAAGGTAATTTAGAGTTTACGAACATCAACTAAGGATTAGTTGAATAGAACTATAATAACATTATGCTATGGAATAATTCATAAGTGAATCAACATTGTGTACTAAGGTCATGCTTTAGGAATAATCTAAGAGCATAAGTATTGAATAATGTAACATACCTTGCTTGAACAATGTTAAGCTAAGGTTAAAATCTTATTTAGAGTTGAATCTTAAGCATGCATAACAAATAATAAGTTGAATGATAAAACTTGTTCAACATTAGCGTGTTAGAATGTAGAAATTTGCATGCTAATTAACATGTTAAAGAGTAGCTCAAAATCAAGAGATAAGGTTTAGGAGCTTGCACGATATAATTTGGGTTAAGAAACTTGCACAAAGAAAGCTTAGATTTAGGAAAACATGCTCAAAGATAGTTTAAATACTTGCACAATTATAAAAGTAGAGTTAGAGAACTTGCTCAATGTAAAAGGATAAGTTTATAAACTTGCCTCGAGCGTAGGTTAAATGTGACGCCCCCAAAATAGGTATACAACACCCATTCTGAGTCGCCAAATACATGGTACAGAAACAACTACAACTTTATTAATACAATTGTCGTGCAAAATATGACAACACATAAAATGTGAGTTTAAAAACAAATATTGTCTTCTTGACAATATCAACACTCAAATAAGTCCTCATTACAATTATTGATACACTATTTTAGAAAATAGCGAGGACTACGAAAATGACTTTCTAGAACCTTCATTCCATACCCCGACTAGTACTCGCTACATTCTCGTCTCTTGAGAAGAAAAATGGAACAAAAAGAAAAAGGGTGAGCTCAACTAGCCCAGTAAAGAATATTATGACTAAGATAATATAGAACAAATTATCGGTAGTCTTCAACAGGGAAAAAATCTTAGAGAATATAATAGACAACAAGTTTCTGATCAATATTCGCAACGGAAATAATAATTCATAGAAGAGTTACGTAGAGAATGAAATCTACTATTATCTATGAATTTAAAAGTCCATCATCAATATTTTATCCCTGTAACATCAATCAATATACATCTTGAATCAAATATTCATCTTTGCACTACTGAGCCAAAGATATTCATCATTATTAGTCATGTTCATCTCAACACATGTTCATCTTTGCACTACGGGCCAAAGATATTCATCAGAAAATCATTCATCTTTGCACTACAGGCCAAGGATATTTAGTAATATAATCATTTAGGACCGAGGATGATGAAAAATATTTTAAAGAAAACGAATCCAGCGAAACAAAAGAATAAATATTAAGGATTCGTACTTTAAACAGTCCAAGTTCAAAAATACTTCATAAATAACCATAGTGAAGTAAAATTCAAGAATGTTCAAAACATGGATACAATCAAAGCTAGTATCCATAATAGATATTTTGGACAAAAAACGAAAATTTAATTTCTCTGTGAATAGTGTCGTATACGTGAATAGTAACCCCGACACTAAAAGGCATGAATTTCACAAGAAAAATCTTACCAATATTCCGACATAATGATATTAGAAGAAATAATATCATTTAAAAAAAAATAACATCCATTACCTCGAAAAGACAATACTTCTGACTGGAATACTGGATATAGTGCTGAATGGAACTTGCACCGTATAACAATACTCAAAGTATCAAAATACTCACAAGAATACGCTCGATAATATAGAGAGATAAATCTTTAGTTTCTGGTGTGATTTTCAATTCTAAACTAAGCACCCTATTTATAGGAAAATACTTAGAACACCAAAGTAAAAAATTTAATAAAATATTATTATTTTTAATTAAATTTTCCTTAGCCCACCACATCAAAATCTATCACATTCACCCACCAAAAAACTGTTTTTCATGAAAAATCTATTTTATAACCCAAAAATTAATTCAAAACAATATTCCGGAACTTCAATAATTCATAATAAATAGCCCTTTTATCAAAAAAATTTAAATATTATGTCCATTCCATACGAAATTCAATTCTCTACAACTTTGTAAGTGTAAGTTTTTCCAAATTCCAAGTAGAAATTGACCGAAATCCACATACGGACGATTTTACAGGCTATAATCAAATTTCAATCAAGAAATGTGGCCCACAAACATGAAAAACATGTTTTAAATATTTTTAGTAACAAAAATACTCTTCCTCCTCATATATTCATACACATTCATTGTAAAAAATATCACCATTATTATATTATTAAAATATAATAATATATTTAAATGAATTATTTTATCAGAAAAGATAAAATATCAATTTTTCAACAATTGTCACTTTAAAATTTTCTCCATCTATATCCACATAAAATGAATATTTTCCTTATCATATAAATCAATAATTAATTATTCATAAATAATATTACAGAATCACAATATCGACAACCAGACCGTTCCTAGGAAAGAGGACTTTTCAATAAGGATTTCTCCTTATTGGCGCGCAATTAGGTGACCAAACCTCTCCTTAGTCATAACTTTCTAGACATTGCCAATAATGCTATATAATAATATTATTCAAATAATATGAATTATTGATTTGATAATGGAAAATACTGTATAGTGATAATTATTGAAACAACAATAATATAAAATATCATCATAGCTATTATTGAATCAATAAAATAAAATATTGAACAGTAATTAATGTAACAATTATTGAGTAGTGTCTTCTTACGTAAGAATCAATAATTGTTGCAATACCGTGTGCTACTGTATTTTAACCACCAAGTATTTCAATAGTATTAATAGTAACAACTACGCCGTTATTTAGAAACAACTTATACTTGTCATTTTTTCATCCAATCGCTTTCCGTTATGGGGCCCACACAAGGCTACGCCATCGTACAAATATTCCCCGACAGTAAGAATATTCCACGACCAAACGAATATTCCCCGACAACAATTAATATTTTATAACCACTTGCTTATTTGAAATATTTGCGCATTTTATCCATAACTAACCACATTAATCAAATCAACCCTTACTATTTTAAAATAATAAATAGAGGAAATTCAATTTCCTTTATAATAAGTTGGGGTCTTACAACCTCCCCTCCTTCTGAAATTTCATCCTCGAAATTGACGTACGTACCTGGTGTTTCGTGAAGGTGAGGATACCTCGCTTTCATTTCCGTCTCCAACTCCTAGGTCATTTCCTCTATATCATGGTTCCTCCACAAAACTTTGACTTGTGGTATGACCTTTGTGCGTAGGACATGCTCCTTTCTATCCATGATCTTGACAGGTACCTCCTCATACGTTAAGTCTTCGGCTATCTTGTCCGGTTCTAACTCAATAATGTGGTTCGGATCTTTCACATATTTACAAAGGACAGATATGTGAAAAACATTATGAACACAAGACATACTTGGAGGTAACACGAGTCTATAGGCTAAATTTCCTACTCGGTCAAGAATCTGAAATGGACCAATAAATTGTGGATTGAGCTTTCCTTTCTTCCCAAATCTTGTAACTCCCTTCCATGGAGCCACACACAATAATACATGATCCCCAATACTAAATTCCACATCCTTTCGATGAAGATCCGCATAACTCTTTTGTCGATCCTGTGCCATTTGTATACATTATCGAATCATTTGGATCTTTTCTTTAGTCATACGTACCAACTCTGGTCCCAACAATGTTGCTTCACCTACCTCATCCCAAGATACTGGAGAGCGACACTTTCGTCCATATAATGCTTCGAATGGAGCCACACCTATACTTGCCTGATAACTGTTGTTGTAGGAGAATTCCACCAATGGTAAATACTTATCCCAACTCCCTTTGAAGTCTAGGACACAGAGTTTTAATAGATCTTCAAGAGTTTAAATAGTCCTATCTGATTGTTCGTCCGTTTGAGGATGGTATGCCAAACTGAATCGTAAATCTATCTCCATAGCTTTTTGCAAGCTAACCCAAAATTGTGAAATGAATCTTGGGTCACGATCAGAAACTATGGATACTAGCATGCCATGCAATCTCACAACCTCATTCACGTACATACAAGCAAGGCGTTCAAGGGAATAAGTGATAAGTGGTATTTTTACCTACTTATTGAATACCAATTCATGCGAATTACGCCCCTCTCAAGTACATTTATTGTGTTTTAGTTGCATTTCACGTTATTTTTCATTGCATTTATTTAAAACTCCTTTTGGTGAATAAGTGCAGGAATTGACTTAATTTTGGTGGTATTAGAGGGCACGAGGCGAATGGATGTGTGAAGGCTAGTAATAAGGCGAGGATGTGCATGGCATAGAGGTACAATGAAGCATGGAGACCAAGCAAGCAAGAGGATCAAGCATGAATGAATAAACAGCAAAGCAGCAAAGAAGACGAAACCGTAACTGCAGAGTACTGTTGCGGATCATGTGCAGCAGACAAGCTTAGACTTCGTGTGTGCCGCCGCAGTATATGGCTAAACAATGAGGACCTACTACAAGATGAGCGACCGCGAGGGAAGAAACGCGCGCCCGCGAGGTAGAAGATGAGTGCCCGCGTGAGAGGCCAGCTGGACTGGACATACACACTGCAAGTCTTGCGGCCTTCAAGTGATCTTTGACATACATTTTGGTGGAGCAATATGAAGAGAGAGATAGCGGGATTTATCTCAAGGTGTCTAACTTGACAACGAGTCAAGGCGGAGCATCAAGTGCCAAAAGGTCCATTGCAACAACTTGAAATTCCAGTATGGAAGTGGGAGCACATTACCATGGATTTCGTTACTGGTCTTCCCAAGGTTTCTCAAGGCATAGATGCGATTTGGGTCATTGTTGATAGATTGACCAAGTCTGCTCATTTCTTATTGATACGAGAAACTTATACACTTGAACGTCTTGCTAGTATGTATATAAACGAGATTATAAGGTTGCATGGTATGCCAGTATCCATAGTTTCTGATCGAGACCCAAGATTCACTTCAAGATTTTGGGTTAATTTGCAAAAAGCTATGGGCACAAATTTACGATTTAGTTCGGCATATCATCCTCAGACGGACGGACATTCAGAGAGGACTATTTAAACTCTTGAAGATTTATTAAGACTCTGTGTCCTTGACTTCAAGGGAAGTTAGGACAAGTTCTTACCATTGGTGGAGTTTTCCTACAACAACAGTTATCAAGCAAGTATGGGCATGGCTCCATTCGAGGCGTTGTATGGAAGAAAGTGTCATTCTCCAGTATATTGGGATGAGGTGGGTGAAGCAACGTTGTTGGGACCGGATTTGGTAGGTATGACTACGGAAAAGATTCAAACGATCCGACAACGTATAAAAACCTCACAAGATCGACAAAAGAGTTATGTTGATCTTCATCGAAAGGACGTGGAATTCGATGTTGGCGATCATGTGTTATTATGTGTTGCTCCATGGAAAGGAGTTACGAGATTTGGAAAAAGAGAAAAGCTCAATCCTCGATTCATTGGCCCATTTTTAATCCTCGATCGAGTAGGAACTGTGGCGTATAGACTCGCTTTACCGCCAAGTATATCTCGTGTTCATAACGTGTTTCACATATCTATGTTACGTAAATATGTGGAAAACCAAACCACATTATTGAATTACAACCGGACGAGATAGAGGAAGATTTAACATATGAAGAGTTACATGTTAAAATCTTGGATAAGAAGGATCATATTCTACGCTCCAAGGTTATACCTCAAGTCAAAGTTTTATGGAGAAACCACGACATGGAAGAAATGACTTGGGAGTTAGAATCTGAGATGAAGTCAAGATATCCTCACCTATTCGACATACCAGGTACGTACCCTAATTTCGAGGGCGAAATTTCATAAGAATGGGAGGTTGTAAGACCCCAACTTTTATGAATAAAGATGATTTTTCTATAATTATCATTTTTGAATATTATGGAATGAATTTATTATAATGTTATAGTTGTGGGTAGTATTTATAAATTCTGCAAAGTATGCAAGTTGTTATATTATATTTGATTGGTCGGAGAATATTCGTTTTAGCAGGAAATAATCGTACAATGGCACAATCATTGGTGGACCCCACAACAGAATTATTGTCGGATTGAGAAAATGACAAAAATATTTTTATGAAAAATAACGGCGGAAGTTTTATTTATTATCTTGTTGAACTACTCGGTAGTAAAAAAAATACTGATGTACTGGCGTGGTTGCATAGTAGCACACTGCAGTATTGATTATTGATGCTTACGTGAGAAGTCACTTTCGCTTTATACTCAATTATTGCTACTGATAATTCTTTGCATCATATCTCTCATATTATTGATTCAATTATTACCACAGTATCATCTGCATAAAATGTTATTTTATTAAATCAATAATTGAGACGACAAAGTTATTCATATTATAAATTGCAATATTTACAATGTCTAGAAGTTACATCGAGGAGAGGTTAGATAATCCGATTGCGCTACTAATAGGAGAAATCCTTATCGGAAAGCCCCCTCTTTTCTGGGAACAACCTGGTTGATAAATATTGCGAGTTATAATATTAATGATGAATGTTATTAAAAATTGAAGTTGTGTTCGAAGTTAAATTTGGAGATGCGGACGTGATATTTGAGTCCGGAACGATGAAATTAGTAAAAATAGTCTATAAACACAAATTTTTCCGGTATTCACTATTTGGTCAAAAAGTCAATAGTTGATTTTTTCAGGAAAAGTCAAACTTCAAAATTTCAAAATTTATATTTTTGATAAAAATAGTTTCATTGTGTTGGAATTATTTGTGTTAGTGAAAATCGACATTTATTTCGATAATAATTGATGTCCTGGAGGTTATATTTACCAATCGAATTATTAACCTGGATAAATGAGCAATTGATTGCTATTATTTCACATGATTATAACTATTTGTTCTTATTTGTATACTATTGTTTCACATTCTTGTTACTATTAGGGGAGTTGGTGCAAGATTGATAATACTTGCATGACTAAGTTAAAAATAGAGGTATAGATGGAGGTACTATACTGTAATTCATATTTTCACATGTCTAGAACTATTGATTCACATGATTTACTATTGAATCACATTATTTACTATTGGGGGAGGTGGTGCAAGTTTGATAATACTTGCATGACTAAATTAAAAATAAAGGAAAAGTTGGAGGTATTGTACTATAATTTTTCGAGCCCCAAAATGTGCATTTATCGAAACTATATTTTTCTATAAATTGAAGCTCATTCTTTCTTCATTTTTCACCAATTCGCAAAAGCCATAGAGCAATTATTATAGAGAGAAATTATAGAGAGAAAATCTATAGAAGAAGAGAAGCCTGCTACCTCACTATTCCAGTATCCAGTTTCTTCTGAGGTAAGGGGTATTATTTCTTTCTTTCGTCTTCATGAAGAGAACTTCTGTTATTCCATTCTTTATTATTATGTTGGAATAACCTGTCTATACAAAGTACCGCATACATGGTGAAATTCTTCTGTTATTCCATTCTTTATTATTCTGTTGGAACATCATGTCTGTGTGTTTTACGTCGGACCTGGTTCCATCTTTATTATTTTGTTGGAACATCCTGTCTGTGCATTTTACGCCGGACCTGGTTCCGTCTTTATTATTCTGTTGGAATATCATGTACATGCGTTTATGCTTGGGACTTGGTTCCGCTCTTTTTATTCATTGGAATAACTCCGCCTATGTGGTCTATCGCAGGCCTGGTGATTTCTTTTCTTATTCCATTCTTTATTATACTCAGTTGGTTAAAGTTTTGACTTCTATACTCCATGAAATTAGTGGAATATCTTTGATATTTGCGCTTCATCCAGTATCCTTTCATGGAAATATTCTTCTGAGCATTCTTGAATTTTACTCTACAAAGAAGTATCATGTTGACAATTTGGACGTTATTAGTTCCTGGAAAAATTAATTCGTGAACTTGTTTTATTGAATTCTTATATCATTGTCATCATCCTCATGTTTATATTTTTTTTGAAAGTCATCTGTGGCCTGTAGTGCATAGATGGACTTGGTATGATTATGACCAGGGATTATTCGGTGTAATCATGACCGTAATGTTACAAATGATGTGGTAAAAGTCCTCATTGGCCCATAGTGCATTGATGGACAGATGTTAGCATGATCATGACCATTGATGAATACATGAATGTCCTTGGCCTGTAGTGTATGGATAATTTGTGGTCATGATACTAAAGAATATCCTTGGCCGTAGTGCAGGGGTGATTCGATGATGTGAATTATTTTTTTAGCTGAGTCTCGGCGATAAAAATGATGAAAACCTTTTAAATCATAAAAGATAGTAGATATTATTCTCTACTTGACTCTTTTAATGGATTGTTTGTTTCGCTACAGTTAAACTTGATGTATATTGTATTTTATCAGTTTCACATTGTTGTAGACTAATGATAAATTATTCTGCATTATCTTAGTCATAATATTTCTTACTAGGCTAGTTGAGCTCACCCTTTCTTTCACTGTTCTCTTCAGGAAATGAGAACGTAGCTGGGACGAGTCGGGGAACGGAGTGATGGTCCGGATGATAGTATTAGCTAGTAGTCCTCACTATTCTGTTAAATATTGTGAAAATAAATGTAATGAAAACTTATTCTGAGAGTGGATATTGTCTAGAAGACAGTATTTGTATTAAAATACACAGCTCTCTTGTTGTATAATTAAGATTGTATTTGTATTCTGTACCATGTATTTGGCGACTCAGAATAGGTGATGTATACCTATTTTGGGGCGTCCACAAGAAGTCTTCATGACCCACGAGCCCGAGAAGTTATATAAGCGCATGCGACCTTGTGATCTTGATGTTATAATTTTGTTTTATTTTTAATTCTTAATTAAATGATGTGTAATTGGTTTTAAATGATTCTGACTGGTGTCAAGCGCACACTTGATAACTTTTACGTATTTTTCTTCATAGAAACTAGGGTTTACACCTTGGGGGAGATTCCAACGTAGAACGAAGCCATAACGTCTACTTCTCTACTTCTTCTTGGAATTCTTTATCATTGTGGATTCGGATTATTATATATTGGATTTCTTTGATGATTTAATAGTTGATCATTGGTTTCTATACAGCGATTGGGTTTAATCGTTCTATCTTTCTTACTTCAATTGTTTGTTTATTCATCATGTTTAGCGTTGATCCCATAATGGCTTTTGGTTCAGTCATGAACTAAACTCCATTATGGGATTCTAATGGATTTTAATATGTAGTTTGGTTGTACACTTAAATGCTAGAGTTTTTTTGCATATCATATGGGATATCTATAATGGTTGTTTTATATGTATGAATGCTTGATCACCATTCATCTCAGTATTTGTATGGAATTGACAATGAACATACAAATATGGACTATAATCATGATATCATGCGAATATGGGGCTGTTGTAATGTCTTGCGTATTTTGTGAACCAGATAGACATATATTATTTCACCGTATGAGCTAGAGTAAGGGCTTGAGCTTAAAATCAATAGAATTGCAATTTCACAAAGACATATAGTGATTTTGGTTGTATTGGTGATTACATAGAGTCTAACATCTGTAGATGCTGTGTAAGTAGGTTATAGGTTGAAAAATGGTTATAACTCTCTTCGTGCTCTTGGCTATTTTCCTGTGATATATGAACACTTCTTGCAATGACCGTGGCGATTAGATGAAATATTAAATGAAGTTAGGGCCCCATTATTTCCATATTATATTTATTCCATTTGCATTCTTATTTTTAGATGGTAATCATAATTAGCTTAATTTAACAATTTTAGTCATTGGTCTAAGCATATAAGTACAGTGAGTTAATTAATGCATAATAGTTTAAATTTAACAACTTTCTCTGTGGGATCGATACTTTACTTACTCTGTATTACTTGTTAACACATGTATGCTTGCATGAGTTAGAGATCTTTTATTAGAACTATAAAAGGGGCAACAATAAGTCTCCCGTATCGACAAGAAATGAGCAAACTTGGTTAATCTATCAACAATAACCCAAATAGCATCTATGCCTTGAGAAACCATGGGAAGACTCGTAACAAAATCCATGGTAATGTGTTCCCACTTCCATTTCAGAATCTTAAGTGGTTGCAATGGACACTTAAGCACTTGATGCTCCGCCTTTACACGTTAACAAATTAAAAACCTTAAGATAAACTTTGCAATCTCTCTCTTCATATTGTTCCACCAACATGTATGTCAAAGATCACGATACATTTTGGTACTTCCAGGATGGATTGAAAACGGTGTATTGTGTGCCTCCATCATGATCTTGTTCTTCAAGTCAGAGTCGTTAGGAACACAAAGTCTGGAGTGGACTCGAAGTATTCCTTCTTCATAGATTCTTGGTTCTGGAATAGCACCTTCTTGTACTTTCTTCTTCATACGCATCAGCTCCGGGTCTGTGGCTTGAGCAACTTTAACTTTTTCAATTAAAGTCGGTTCTATGCGTATACTTGACATCATCGCATGGGTCCCCAGAGTCTTGAATTCTATCTTCATCTTTTGTAAATCACACAAAATGGGCCTTTGTGTTGACAACATCGCACTCGTTCCCGCATATGATCTTCTACTCAACGCGTCAGCTACCACGTTCGCTTTTCCAGGATGGTATTGAATGGTGTGGTCGTAATCTTTCAACAGTTTGAGCCAACGTCGTTGTTGTATGTTGAGTTCCTTTTGGGTGAAGAAATATTTGAGGCTTTTATGATCGGAATATATCTCCACTTTCTCCCCATATAGATAGTGCCTCCAGTTCTTTAGCGCAAAAATGACTGCTGCCAACTCTAGATCCTGAGTAGGATAATTCCTCTCATATTCTTTAAGTTGTCGCGAGGCATAGGCTATGACTTTCCCATGTTGCATGAGAACACAACCTAACCCTTTGCCTGAAGCATCGCTGTAGATAACAAATCCATCCGAACCAGATGGTATTGTTAGCACAGGTGCCGAAATGAGTCTCCTCTTGAGCTCTTGAAAACTCTTCTCGCATTCCTCGCTCCATAAGAATTTTATATCTTTCCTAGTCAGCTGAGTTAATGGAGTAGCTATTCGAGAAAATCCTTCCATGAATCTCCGATAATAACCAGCTAAGCCTAGAAAGCTACGAACTTCGGTCACCGTCTTCGGTTGCTCCCAACTTTGTATTGCCTCAATCTTCACCGGCTTGATAGATACTCCATGTTTTGACACCACGTGTCCAAGGAATGCTACTTCCTCAAGCCAGAACTCGCATTTCTTCAGCTTAGCATAAAGCTTGTTTTCACGAAGCCTTTGGAGTACCAACTTCAAATGGTGTTCATGATCTTCACGACTTTTGGAATATATGAGGATGTCATCAATAAAGACAATAACGAACTGATCCAAATATTCCTTGAATATTCGGTTCATCATATCCATGAAAGTCGCAGGAGCATTAGTCAATCCAAAAGATATGACTAAGAATTCATAATGTCCGTCTTAGAGTTCTCGGCGGTCTTTGGAATATCCTCGCCTTCTAATCTTCACCGATGATATCCAAAACGAAGATCGATCTTTGAAAAGAATTATGCTCCTTGCAACTGGTCAAACAGGTCATCAATGCGAGGTAACGGATACCTATTCTTGATGGTGACATGGTTCAATTCTTGATAGTCAATACAAAGTCGCATACTCCCGTCTTTCTTCTTTTCAAATAAAACAGGAGCACCCCAAGAAGATGTACTAGGACGAATGAAACCGATGTCCAACAACTCCTGTAGTGGGATCTTTAGCTCCTGAAGTTCAATAGGAGCCATTTGATATGGGGTTTTAGAAATGGGCTTTGTACCAGGTTCAAGATCTATAAAGAATTCAACTTCACGTTCTAGGGTAGACCGGGAAGTTCTTCAGGAAATACGTCAGGAAATTTACTAACAATAGGAATATTATTCAAATCTGACGTGTCTTTATTCAAATCCATAATATGGGCTAAGAAAGCTTGACATTCATTTTTCAATAAAAGAATAACTTTATGACTTCATATGACATTGATTGATTTTAGTGGTTTAGTTGCTTGAATTCGTACAACAGGTTGGTTAGGAATATGGAAACTAACAACCTTATGAAAACAATCAATTTTGGCATGATGAGTAGTTAACCAATCAATCCCTAAAATCACATCAAAAGTAAGTATCTTTAAAGAGATAAGGTCAACAGGTAATGTGATGGTGCCAACTTGGATCAAACAAGATTTATAAATAGTGGATGTGATGAAAGTTTCTCCTAATGGAGTCTCCATAGATAAATCAAAGTTTAATTTCTCCAGAGTCAAGTTTAAACGTTGAGCACAAGAAGGAGAGATAAATGAATTGGTAGAACGGGTATCTAGTAAGGTATAAACTTCGCAAGAATTTATGATTAGCTTACCCGTGATCACCTCGTTTGGGTATTTTGACCAGTCATGACAAACGCTCTTCCAGGAACTGTTGACTTTGACTTTTCTGGGACAACCTTTTGAGTCACCATCCCCGCTGGACTTGGTTTTGCTAAAGTACAATCTCGAGCGATATGTCCTTCCTTTCCATAATTATAGCATACCTTGAACTGTTGTGGACAGTTTCGGCTGATATGTCCCTCTTTTCTACATTTATAGCATACGACTGGTGGTCGTTCTCCTCCCTTAGAACTAGTTGCTGCTGGTGCTGACGTCTTCACATTGTCATTGTTGAATCTGCTCTTTTTATAATCTCCCCCCGACTCGCTTCTTCTATTTTCATGGCCATGACTACCACCAGATTGGTTACCGCTTTTGTTTGTATTTTTTTTTCTCCGCTGGTTATCGTTGTTCTCATGACTGCTGTCACCGGTATGATCCTGGTTGTGGTCCCTCGGTTGAACGTACTCGTTATCTCGCTCTAATAATTGAGCCATGTTGACAACATCTGAATAGAGAGAAAATTTATGAGAAATGAGATATTGACGTATGCCGGGTTTCAAACCTCTCAAAAACATCTGCGTCATACGTTCCTCATTCTCCACCAAATGAGGTCCAAACCTGGATAACTCTGCAAACTTTGCCTCGTACTTGGACACCGTCATGTTGTTCTGCTCCAGTCTAATAAACTCTACCTTCTTCATATGACGAATACTTTCAGGAAAGTACTTGTCATTGAATAGTTTCTGAAATGTTTCCCAAGACATGCTGAGTGCGGCTGGATGGGTACGCTTCACAGATTCCCACAAGTAATCTGCCTCATTACGGAACATAAAGGTGGCGAATGGAACCTTCTATTCCTCCGTGCATCCCAAGACGTCTAATATCATGGTAATTTGCTTGACCCATGTCTCCACCTTAATCGGATCCGGTTTTCCCCAGAATTCTGGTGGTCCCAACTCTTTGAACTGCTTGGCTGTGACAAACCGTGCGTTGCTATCATTTCCACCTGTATTTTGTACACGAGTCTCCTTCATCTGATTTTGCATGAACCGCAAAAAGCTTCTAAACATTTCGTCATTCATCGTCTGATCAGTGGTGTTGTTTACAAGAGGAACATTATCGGCCTGTTGCACAGTCTCATCATTGGTGAGTAAAGGTGTCTCCACGATCTCGTTTACTCCACTGTTAACATTCTTAGTTGCCATTCTTAAATACTTCCATAAAACAAGGGTTAATTAAAGAAATTGACATACAACATAATAACCCTATACTCTAACCAACCAACAAATAAGCTTAGGTAGGACACACTAGCGAAGGATTTACTCGTCTCTCCCCTCCTAGTTCTATTCCCCGATCTCCGCCAGAGATCATATCCCTAAGCTCTGATACCAATTGTGACGCCCCCAAAATAGGTATACAACACCCATTCCAAGTCGCCAAATACATGGTACAGAAATAACTATAACTTTATTAATACAATTGTCGTGCAAAATACGACAACACATAAACTGTGAGTTTAAAACAAATATTATCTTCTAGACAATATCAACACTCAAATAAGTCCTTATTACAATTATTGATACACTATTTTACAAAATAGTGAGGACTATTAAAACGACTTTCTGGAACCTTCATTCTATACCTCGACTAGTACTCGCTACATTCTCGCCTCCTGAGAAGAAAAATGGAACAAAAAGGAAAAGGGTGAGCTCAACTAGCCCAGTAAAGAATATTATGACTAAGATAATATAGAACAAATTATCGTTAGTCTTCAACAGGGAAAAAATCTAAGAGAATATAATAGAGAACAAGTTTCAGATCAATATTCGTAGCAAAAATAATAATTCATAGAAGAGTTACGTAGAGAATGAAATCTACTATTATCTATGAATTTAAAAGTCTATCATCAATATTTTATCCCTGTAACATCAATCAATATACATCTTAAATCAAATATTCATCTTTGCACTACAGGCCAAAGATATTCATCAGTTGGTCATGTTCATCTCAACACCTGTTCATCTTTGCACTACTGGCCAAAGATATTCATAAGAAAATCATTCATCTTTGCACTACAGGCCAAAGATATTTAGTAATATAACCATTTAAGACTGAGGATGATGAAAAATATTTTAAAGAAAACGAATCCAGTGAAACAAAAGAACAAATATTAAGGATTCGTACTTTAAACAGTCCAAGTTCAAAAATACTTCATAAATAACCATAGTGAAGTAAAATTCAAGAATGATCAAAACATGGATACAATCAAAGCTAATATCCATAATAGATATTTTGGACAAAAAATAAAAATTTAATTTCTCTGTGAATAGTGTTTTATTCGTTAATAGTATCGTATACGTGAATAGTGACGTATACGTGAATAGTAACCCCGACACTAAAAGACAAGAATTTCACAAGAAAAATCTTACCAGTATTCTGGCATAATGATATTAGAAGAAATAATATCATTTTAAAAAAAAATAACATCCCTTACCTCGAAAAAGACAAGATTTCCGACTAGAATCTTCGGATATAGTCTTGAAGGAACTTGCAATCAGTATAGCAACACCCAAAGTATCAAAATACTCACAAGAATACGCTCGATAATATATAGAGAGAAATCTTTAGTTTCTGGTGTGATTTTCAATTCTAACCTAAGCATTCTATTTATAGAAAAATGCTTAGAACACCAAAGCAGAAAATTTAATAAAATATTATTATTTTTAATTAAATTTTCCTTAGCCCACCACATCAAAATCTAGCATATTCACCCACCAAAAAATGTTTTTCATGAAAAAAACTATTTTATAACCCAAAAATCAATTCGAGCCAATATTCCGAAACTTCAATAATTCATAATAAATATTCCTTCTATCAGAAAAATTCGAATCTTATGTCCATCCCATAGGAAATTCAATTCTCTACAACTTTGTAAGTTTAAGTTTTTCCAAATTCCAAGTAGAAATTGACCGAAATTCACATATGGACGATTTTACAGGCTATAATCAAGAAATGGGGCCCATAAACATGAAAAACATGTTTTTAAATATTTTTAGTAACAAAAATACTCTTCCTCCTCATATATTCATATATCCCACATTCATTGTAAAAAATATCACCATTATTATATTATTAAAATATAATAATATATTTAAATGAATTATTTATCAGAAAAGATAAAATAGCAATTTTTCAACAATTGTCACTTTAAAATTTTCTCCATCTATATCCACATAAAATGAATATTTTCCTTATCATATAAATTAATAATTAATTATTCACAAATAATATTACAGAATCACAATATCGACAACTAGGCCGTTCCTAGGAAAGAGGGGGCTTTCCAATAAGGATTTCTCCTTACAATACCTTGAATTAGGTGACCAAACCTCTCTTTATGTAACTTTCTAGACATTACCAATAATGCTATCTAATAATATTATTCAAATAATATGAATTATTGATCTGATAATGGAAAATAATGTGTAGTGATAATTATTAAAACAACAATAATATAAAATATCAATGTAGCAATTATTGAATCAATAAAATAAAATATTGAACAGTAATTACTGTAACAATTATTGAGTAGTGCCTTCTTACGTAAGAATCAATAATTAGTGCAATACTGTGTGCTACTGTATTTTAACCACCGAGTATTTCAACAGTATTAACGGTAACAACTACGTCGTTATTTAGAAATAACTTATACTTGTCGTTTTTTTCATCCAATCGCTTTCCGTTATGGGGCCCACTCAATGCTGCGCCATCGTACGAATATTCCCCGACAGTAAGAATATTTCACGACCAAACGAATATTCCCCGATAACAATGAATATTTTATAACCACTTGCTTATTTGAAATATTTGCGCATTTTACCCATAACTAACCACATTAATCAAATCAACCCTTACTATTTCAAAATAATAAATAGAGGAAATTCAATTTCATTTATAATAAGTTGGGGTCTTACATTAAACAATCACTACTCACGTTCACCACAAGTCCTACACATACCATATGTATTGACAATACACATTAGTTACACTAACATTACCTTCATGGGTTGCTTTCTTACTTTTAGTATAGCTACTAACTAAGTTTAAGTTTAAACAACATTGCATCTTTCATGAACATTACTTTTTAGCTTTATTACAACTATTTAAGTGATCATGTCATTGCACCAAATATACATTAATAACTTGATACAATATCCTATTACATGTCCAACATGTTATCATTAGGTTATACTAATACACAAAGGATTGCACTTGCATTCGCACATCTTAACGCCCTCAGATTGGCTCCAAATACACAATAGTCCTAACGATGGCCATTTTGACCCTTCATAACGATTTCAAATTGAAAACCTTAAAGCATAAAAGTTATAGGCCTATTCGTTCTCGTTCTGAATCATCTTGAATAACCTCAATCGAAGTTCGTATGAAAACGTTATGGCCATTTTACTATAGGAGGTCAAAACTGTTCGACCCAGACTACAATTCCAGCGCTGAGGCGCGAGAACTAAGTCAGACAGTGGCGCTGGGGCGCGAAATTGGCACTGGGGTGCAAAATTGGTGCTGGGGCATGAATTTCATTGAAGTACGAAGTTACGGGCTATTTTAGCTGAGGCGCCGAAAAATCGAATCTGGCGCAGATTTTGGCGCTAGGGCGGCAAAACTTACAGAACCCAACCACGAAGAATAGAACACTACAATTCTTAACGGTTTAATGGCTTCTAGCAGCTAATTTAACATAAATAATTTATGTAAATCATTAACAAGCACACATATACTAATTTAGCACAACTTAACAACAATTTTAGAAAACTTAGATCCTTAAAAGCATTGTTTTTAAACCAACAAAACACCATTTTTGATATTTCTTGACACAGTGAACACTGTAGTCATAGTGATACACCAATTTGATTCCTTTGAATTAAGTTCTCTTTATTTCATACCCAATTAACAATTCATAGTTCAGTTTTTACAATTCGTATACACTTTAACCATCAAATTTGTTACTGTCATAAGCCATGTATAAGAACATACACTGAAAAATAGTTTCCCTTTCTTTTAAAAAAAAATTAACGTACAATTCTTTGTCTAAACATAAACTTCTAGCATTACAACTACTTCCAATTGCAACAATTCAGTTGTAAGGCAAAATTAAAAAAAAAATAGAATTCCTAGAATATAAAATTGAAACTCACGCCGCTAAAATACATATATCTATATATTCACTGTAGAAACCAATTTCTTCCTTTTTGATCGTAATTCATACAATCACATACATGTATATGCTCATCATACAACCACCTATATATATCTATATATATAATTATAATATTACATATACACATAATTTCATAATCAACTATAATAATATGAATTACAGAGATTATGTTATAAACACAGTGAACCTCCAAAACAAGAACATAGAGAATAAGGTATTATACTATAAAACATATATGTTAAAATTATGTAACATACTTTTAATTTGCTCAGACAATTCTTGTTAACCACTGAGAATAGCTTGAAGAACTCAGAATTTCCTCTCTTGATTCTATCTTAGGCTCTCTCAATTCTCTCAAAACTCAGACTTAGCCAATAACCCACTGACCAACTAGTATGCGTAAAAACCAAACTGAATAGCAAGTGTAAACAAAAAAAAACTGATATAGTCTTAATAATAATAATAACTATTATCAGTTACCAAAGTAACATATATATTATAAATATATTATATTAATTATTTTATTTATTTTATTTAAATTCAAAATTAGAAATTCTAAAGCCATAAGGCTTTGTTTGGCAAAACCCTTTAAATATTAAAGACTTAATATATTAAGCCTTGTTTGGAAAAACTAAATTAAAATTAAACTCCTTTAATTTTATTTAATAAACAATTTAGTTTATAAATTATAATTACATCTTATTTATTTAAATTTCTATATCCAACATTAACCAATTAAATTAATCACATACCATATTTTAATTAAATATATCATTTTAGCAAATATCATAAAATTATAATTTTCATTATTACTTTATTTAATAATTTAATATACCATTTTAAATTATTAACTAGCAATATAACATTTCATGTCATATTACAACTCTCTAAATTATAAATTAATATAACTTAGAATATTATCTAATAAAATTTAGATTCATAAATATTTACTAACAATCATCACATCAAAAAAATATTTATTTCATTAATCTCAACAATACTCATCAAATAAATATTTATATTTAATAAATATTTAAAATTATAATTTAAAATTTGGGATTATTACAACCTTGTAATATTTAAAATTACAATTTGAAGATTCCCTCCTTACAATACTCATCATAATTATTGTGATTTATCAAGTACATTTCTCAAAAACTTTATCTTTACATACCTTTAAACCATACTTGGCTTATTACTCACCTTATCAGAGTTAATAAATAAAACTTACATTCAAATTCAATACCTTTTCATACAATCAAACAAAACTTAAACTTTATAACTCAATATATATTAAACATTATACATTATCCAAAACCTTGAACATGGTTCAAATAATAATAATTCAAACAAAGTGTATAAATCTTCAAGTATCAAATCCGATTCATGTCTTTCAAGTAGCACATAACTTTACCTTGAATCTTTAACCTGCAAAAGTGGTTATTTGCAAGGTTGAGCTCGACAGCCCAGCAAAATCTAACAGTTTTCATGCATCACGTAACACATAATAACATGCTCAACATATAACTCATAAACGTTGGACTAACATAACATACATGCTACAGTTCATATAACAAGTATAAAGATTGAGTTCCTTACGCAATCAGCATGCTTTAGTCAATCAACGTAATCATAAATTGACTTTAACATTTCATACAGTCAACATATATATAACACATCATGCTCTTTGCAATAAAGATTTAAAATAATTAATTATCAAGTTCACATAGCAAATAGTAACTGAAAGACTTGCCTTGATCGTTGTTTACCAATAATAGTTTAACAACTTACAGCTATCTTCACTTCACGTGCCCTACACAATTATATAATCATTCACATTAACTATTAGTCACATAGCAACACATAGTAGTTGTAAAGTAAACTTTACTCTACTTCTCATAACCCTTCCTATTAATCAATACACAATGTTCAATTTGATTATGTAAACTTTCGACTTATATCTCACTATACTTCTTCTTAGTCATACTGGAAGTTCATTCAAATGTTTAAGTCTTGCTAGGACTACTTATTGGTTTTATATTAACCTCATCATATCTTATAATAATCATTTTATTTGACTTGAAACACTTTTTACATTCATTAACACTTGTCACGACGTTTTGACGTTCATTCGTCACATGCCCGATTTGTCTCTCTTGTTTGTGTTTAGTATGCTTATACAAATTATCTAATATATAATTTATTAATGTTAAGCATCATTATGCTTCATAATATTCATGTTTTACAACTTAGAACAACATCTTTTATCATCAGAAGCACTACATTTGCATATGTGCATGCCCGACGCCCTCCGATTGTCCCCGAAAACACAACAGTCATAAGGATGACCCTTTTTGACCCCTGCTAACGACCTCAAATTGAAAAACTTAAACAACTAAAGTTGTAGGTATATTCGTCCTCATTCTGGATCATCTTGAATCTCCTTAATCGGAGTTTGTATGATAACGTTATGCCTATTTTACTAAAATAGGTCAAAATAGTCACACTTGACACACTATGGGCGTGACCGTGCCCATTTCCTTCACAAATCCAGCACGCCCGTGCCATCTAGCAGTGCCCATCTACGTGCCCGCACTCCTGGGTAGCACGACCGCGCTCGGTTTCGCCCAGATTACAATTTTTGTGATGTTTTTACTTTAAATCTTCATAACTTCTTCATTTTAAGCCAGAATTAGTTGGTTTTCAATTCTATGAACTCGTGAAACATTGAACTAATCATCTACAGAATAATTTAAACATTTCAAAAACTTTAACAAATCAATTTAAGGGTTCCAATTCACTATTCGTGCTATACTTTCATGTTTTAAACATGTTTAGCAAATTCATTCACTACGAATTCGTTTCTTAACCAAATTGATTCATTCAACTTGTGTGCATTTCATTTTTCAACGTACTAACATATTATAGACTCAATTTACAGTTTAGTTTACAAACTAACTACCAATTTTTGTACTTTCACAAGCTATATACATAACAATATACACTGTAAACGATTTTCTTTCTTTTTGAACATAATTAACACACTAATTCCTTATTTAGTTGCTAATTCTAACATCACAAATACTTACGAACTCAATAATTTAGTTTGTATAACTACAATTCATTAAACATGCAATTTACAGAAAATTTTGAAAGTAAAGAACATGAACTCTTTTTTATAAACATACAACTCAAGGTTGAGAGGTAATACCTTCAATTTCTTGGAGATAATCCTTGATAAAACACAGTGAATTGCCTTGGAATCACATAAATTCTCTTTCAAGTTTTCTCAAACTCTCTTAAACTTCTCTGTAAAATCTCTCTTCTCTCTTCTTCTTAGGCTTAGGTCAAACCCTTTTCACGTAAAACTAAAACAGACGCTAACATAAAAACTAAAACTAACGTATAATAATAAGGCTACTAAATACTTATCAGTTATTTTTATTTTAAATTTAAAAGCCATAAGGCCTTGTTTGGAAAAACACTTTAAAAAAATAAAGACTTAATATTCCTTAAGCCTTGTTTGGCAAAACAAGATTAAAATAAGAATTTAAAAAGCTCTAAGACTTTGTTTGGTAAATCCATTTAAAGCTCTTTTAATTTACTTTAATAAATTATTTATACTATATGTTAACGCCAAGTTTCGACGGCGCGTCCAATCATAGAATCCACGCTTTAGAACCTGCACAATAACAGATCACACAGAAGCTTGACGGCTTATGCCACCGGGGGATAGCTCTGGTGTGAGAATAAGTACAGGCCGTTCACAAGGTTTAACAATGGAGGCTAATGGTTTAGTGCTCAAAAGTAGGTATTACCTGTTAATTGTAACCTTAACCTTGTATTTATAGTGCTCACCACCTTTAGAATCCTTCTCCCAGTCGGATTAGGACTCCTAGTTATGGTAATTACCATAACTTGGGTCCAACACAATCTCCTTAAAAGGTGCAAGTGGAGTCCTATCCAATCAATACCTTTGGAGTTACCTTATTTAATTATGATTAGGATCCCGAACTCTGCACGCAGGAGGACCCACTGTGCAGGCCCAAATAATCCCACCATCAGGTTTGGGTCTCGGCCCAAAGGACTCGAAGACCTGACCCCGAACACCACACGACAGGGTAATGTATCCGGCCCAAAGGACTCGGACACTGAACCCGAAGAATATCCACTAAGGTGAGGCTCCGGCCCAAAAGGACTCGGACGCCGACCCAAACAGCTCCAACCTCTCCATGGACTTCAACCCAATGGTCTCCTAAAGCCCTTCTAATGTCAGGCCTTCGGTCCACGTGAAGGTCGGTAAAATGATCCCAAACATTGCCCCCCAGTCTCTGATTGTAAGATACTTATAATTGGAGACTTGAAAGGTCAGGTATACGAAAGGTCACGATAGCTAATGATGAGTTGTCTGGGTAAGCCAAACGGTCTGTCCTCGTTTCTCGAAACATTGCACGTATTTCCATGCCTGGGCCCACCCATTGCATTTAATGGTCGCCCTTGTGTAGCGTGTGACTACACCTATAAAAACCCCCTTCCGTCAATCACTATCACTTTTCTTAAACTTTTTAATCCAAAAACTCTGTCAAAGTTTTCCGACAAAGGTGATTTTCGGTGTGTATTCCGTTCTTCATTTCTCCCAGATTTTGAGCTCATTCTCGCTATCACTTCCTACAATGGCTGATTCTACTACTAAACAAACTTCAAACATCCCCGAAACCACCATCCCTTCCTCTATTTTCTCCACTGACCTCCTTCCGGTAGAACTTCTGGCACCATCCTCTGAAATTGCAACCCTTACCGTTCTTCCTACTCCTATAAGTGCTGAGGCTAGGATCCGAAATGCCTACCACTCCGAGGAGGAGTTTTCCCATCTCCCACCTCCTCCACCATCACCTCCTCCTAAATCTCCGACATCCAAACCCTCTTTAATATCCCCAACGAATACAAGCTTGGGTCCCAAAATCTGAAGAAAAAATGTTTTGGAGACCCGAAGGTCAATGGGTCGCCGTTCCCCTGTACCTGCTAAAGTTCGGGGTTCGATTCCCACTACACGAATTCATTTCTTCTTTCCTAGGCTTTGTGGGTGTCGGGTTCACACAGCTCGTGCCGAACTCGTACATCCACTTGATATCCTTCATAGCCCTATGCCAAGAGATGGGAGTCACACCTAGCCTAGATTTCTTCTTCGCCTTGTTCACCGTGGGAGGAACGAAAGAGCCCGACCTTCGGCAAATCAACAAACGGCCCAACCGTTCCGTCCTTACCAAGACCCCTTCAAGCAACAAGGGATGGCATGACAAGTGGATCTTTGTTAAGGAATCCGACCTCCAACTTCTTCCTCACTGGGCCCATCCCTAGGATCCCATTGCCAAAGTCACCAAGTTCCCCAAGGATAGGGCCGAAGCTTTCAAGGCTTTTTACAAGAAGTGGAGTAAAACTGAATGGAGTATAACAGTTCTATCCGACGAAACCTGGTTGTACAAACACGGGTATAACTGCTTCATTTCTGATTGATTCCCCGACCCCTCGATTCCCTTCACTCATGCTCTGATAGCTTTTGCCCTAACATATTCCCCTTTGTGCAGTGACAATTTTCAAACCCAAAGGGGCAGATGACTCCCTGGTACTTTTCCATCATTGCCGAATTGATCCGTCTTCCTGTCACCGATGAGACGGCCGAGGGAGAAACCATCCTGATTTCAGAACTCTCAACCGGTTCCACTTCAGGCCCAGCCCCTCCAACAAACGCTACAGAACCCATCGTCAGAGCCGCTCTAAAAATGAGCCGGGATTAAAAAATTTCTCAATTAAAGAAAATGAAGAAACCTTCCAAGCCATCCACGAAACTCCCGATCAAAGCCCCTCGCATAGTTATACCGCAGCCAACTCTTCCTCATCCTGCTCCTACTCAGGTTGCGGTGATCGAGGATTTGGAGGAAACCGAAGAGGTTTCTCTCGAACCTCAACCCAAAAAGCCCCGACTCTCTGATGATACTGATCAGCCGCGCCCTGAGCAACAAGTGGTGGAGGCCAAACTCGTAGTCGCCTCCACACCTTCATCGAAACCAAGTTCCTCTCACGGGTCGCCGACTACTTGTTGGCCGAGGAGTCCCTCTGAAGTGTTTCCTTTTCAGCTGTTCGATCATTTCAAACTTCCCGGAGATGACAACAACTTTAAAGGGTTCAATTCCAAAGACTATCTAGTAGCCTACATTCGAACTCAGTGCCAGGTAATTCTCAACTTGGCTAACTTCCCTTATTATCTTCATGCTTTATTCTGCATAGTTGACCCCGTCTTTTTGATGTAGGCCAATGTCGTCCTTGCCCGAGCAATTCCGCCTTTGGTCCGAACGACCAAGAAAGAAATGCAACTAAGGTCAGACGTGTAATTGCTTGAGGCCGAGGTTCGGGGTCTGAACTCTGATCTGCTGAAGGAGAGAGAGCTTCATGCTAATACCCGGAACAAGGTGACCGAGGCCGAACGTCATGTTAAAGAGCTGTCGAAAAAATATTCATTACTTCAGCAAGTGTTCATCGGCCTTGAAAGTTATTACAAGAAAATTCTGGAGGAGAGGGATCGTCTCTCCGGCGAGGTCAAGGATCGGGAGACGGCTGTCGACGCCCTGCAAGAGAAATTTTCTGAGATGATGGCCAAAATGATGCATGTTATGCGGGAAAACACCAGTTTAACCGCTGAAGTTGACGTCTTGCAGGGAAAGCTCTCTAAGGCTAAGTAGCAGGCGATTGCCGAGTACGAGGAATCTGATGCCTTGAACGATAAGGTCATGGCCCAGTTTGGTGAAGGGTATGAAGCTTATTGGGAAAAGGCTCGGGCGAAGCTGACGGCTGCTGGGCTCGATCCTTCCCTCCTTGACTCATCCGATGAAGAATCTGAGGCCAAAGCCAAAGATAACCCTCCTCCTAAATAGCTCTTGTTAGGACTTATAATTTTTATAACTTTCATTTTCCTTCTTTTTAGCTTGTACTCCGCTCGAATTGTAAGCAATTGGGTCTTGTAAAAATTTCAAAGTATGAATGAAATAGAATAGCTTTGTTTATAAATTTTTGTTATCAATTATACTCATGACTAATCTCGATCGGTAATGTCTTCCCGAACCTTTTGATCGGATTGTGCTTGAAGTTTGTCTGATTTAAAAAATTTACAAGTTTCTCGATCAGTTATACTCGTGACTTATCTCGATCAGTGGTGTCTTTTCGAACCTTCTGATCGAATTGTGTCCGAAGTTTGTTCGTTTGAGTATTAAGAGTCATATGAATATAGATGAAGTTAAGCATCTCTAAAGAAAACTTTCATTTATTTCATTTAAGATTGAAACGATTACAAGAATGACACAACTATTACTGGTAAAATTTTCTAAGTCTTTCAGCATGCCATGTATTCTTTACTTCTGAACCGTCCATTGCTCGAAGCCGGTAAGTACCGGGCTTCGGCACCTCTACTACTTCGTATGGTCCCTCCCAATTAGGCATCAGCTTACCAGTGTTCTGGGGGGTTGATGCCTCCGACTCCCGAAGGACCAAATCACCTACTGCAAACCCCCTCGGCTTTACTTTTTGGTTATAGTGTCAGGCTGTTCACTGCTGATAGATAGCCAACCTCATCACAGCTGAGTCCCGAACCTCCTCCAACAGATCCAAGTTTGTTTTCAAACCTTCATCATTGTATAGTTCTTTATATTGGCTGACTCGAAGAGTGGGGGATCCGATCTCAACTGGTATGAGTGCATCAGTCCCGTATGCCAGTCTGAACGGAGAGTCCCCGATTGTTGTCCTTGGAGTAGTCCGATATTCCCATAAAACACTTAGTAGCTCTTCGGGCCACCGACCCTTTAATTCGTCCAACCTTCGTTTTATCCCGTTGAGCAGGGTTCGGTTGGTCACTTCCACTTGACCATTCGATTGAGGATGAGCGACCGAGGTTTTGCGATGCTGAATTTCCAACTCTTTTAGAAAACCTTCGAACATAGACCCTACAAACTGTCTTCCATTATCAGAAAACACCGCCATCAGAATACCGAAACGATAAACGATCCCCTCTTTGAAAAATTTCAAGCATTCTTGTTCGGTGATTTTCTGTAGTGGTTTGGCTTCAACCCATTTCGTCATATAGTCGATAGCCACGATCACAAAACTAACTTGTCCCTTGGCCTTCGGTAGAGGCCCTAGGATGTCGATTTCCCATACAACAAAGGGAATTGGGGATAAGACCAAATACAGCTCTTCAGGAGGTTGATGTGGGATGGTGCTGTTCAGCTGACACTTGGGACACCTTTTGACAAATTCCTTGGCCTCAGTGTAGATAGTCGGCCAGTAATACCCCTGCCTCAAAATTGTGTGCGCCAGAGACTTGGCCCCCTTGTGATCCCCACAAATCCCTTCATGTACTTCCCTAAGTGTATAGTTTACTTTCGAGGGAGTTAAACATTTGAGTAGGGAAGAACTGAAAGCTCTTCGGTATAGATCCCCATCAATGAGGTTGAAGTTTGAGCTTCAGTGTTTGATTTGTCTTACTAGGATTCGGTCCGAATGGAGAGTCCCATCTGCCAAGTAGGAGATATAAGGCGTGAGCCAACAGTCAAGTCAGTCCAGAGCTAATACATCCGTCTTTGGAACACTAGGTCGTTCTAAAACCTCTAGGTATACCGACCCGTTGAAGGAACTTGTGTTGGTAGTTGCCAACATGGCTAGGGCATCTGCTACTATGTTATCTGACCGGTCCACCCCCTGACAACTGTGTGATGCGAAGTATGCAAGTTTATCTTTCACCTCGACCAGATATTTTGTTATTCTCGCCCTCCGAGCCTCATATTCGCCCGATAACTGCTTAACCACCAGCTGTGAGTCGCTGCAGATGACCAACCTCTGTACTTCCAAGCTCCATGCCAACCATATCCCTGTTAGGATGGCCTCATATTCTGCTTCGTTGTTTATGGCCTTGAACCCAAATCGAATAGCTTGCTGGACTTTGAACCCTTCGGGACTTGTCAGAATGACCCCTGCCCCACTGACGTCTGAAGTTACTGATCCATCCACGTATAAGGTCTATGAGGTCGGCCCTTGCTGGGTTTCGACCACTATGCTTATGTCTGATTCTGTGAAAGAGCATTCTACTATGAAGTCTGCCAATGCCTGACCCTTGATCGCCATTCGGGGATGATATTCTATAGCAAACTGAGTTAACTCCATCGCCCATGCAGCTAACCGACCCAAAACTTCAGGCTTGTGCAGTATTTTCTTTAACGGTTGGTTCGTATATACTACCACCACCCGACCTTGGAAATAATGCTGAAGCTTCCTGCTTGCAATGATTAGGGCATACCCAAATTTTTCTAGGTTCGGGTATCTTGTTTTTGCATCTCGAAGAACATGGCTGACGTAATATACCAGGAACTATTTTCCTCCTTTGTCTCACACCAACGCCGCCCCTACCGCCATCGGGCTCGCAGCCAAGTATAAATATAAGGGTTCCGAAGGGATTGGTTTCATCAGCAATGGTGCCGAAGACAAATATGTTTTGATCCCTTGGAACGCGTCTTCGCATTCTGATGTCCACTAAAAACTTTTCTCGTTCTTCGGCCCCTTAAGGGTGTCAAAAAAGGGTAGATATCTTTTGGCTGACCTTGACACAAATCTCCGAAGGGCAGTTATCCGGCCCGTCAACCTCTGTACATCTTTGTATGTCTTTGGAGACTTCATGTCTAAGATCGCCGTAATTTTTTTCGGGTTCACCTCGATTCCTCTCCTGCTTACTAGATATCCAAGAAATTTTCCTGAACCCAAACCGAAGGTACATTTGGTTGGGTTGAGTCTCAGTTTGGTTTTCCGACTATTTTGAAGCAGTCTTCTAGGTCCTCCAGATGATCCCGGACTGACATGTTTTTCACGATCATGTCGTCCACGTACATTTCCATACTTCGGCCCAGTTGCTTTTTGAATTCAATGTTCATCATCCGTTGATAAGTTGCCCCTGCGTTCAGTAATCCGAATGTCATCTTCCGATACGCATATATAGCCCGATGAGTGATGAAGCTTGTCTTCGGGATGTCATCCTTGCACATCAAAATTTGGTGGTATCCCGAGAAAGCGTCCATGAAACTTAACATTCCATACCCTGAAGTGGCATCAATCAGCTGGTCTATGTTGGGTAGAGGGTAGAAATCTTTTGGGCATGCCTTATTCAGATCCGTGTAGTTGATGCACAACCTCCACTTCCCATTTTGCTTCTGAACCAATACCACATTCGCCAGCCATTCGGGATAGTCGATCTTGAAGATGAATCCTGCCTCCAGCAGTTTAGCAATCTCTTCATCTATGATCCTCTGTCTTTCCGGGGTGAAGATCCTTCTTTTAGATATCCTTTGTTTCCTCTTGAGTCAGATGCGACTTTATGCAAGACTACCGATTCACTTACCCCTGGCATATCGCTAGGTTCCCAAGTGAAGATATCAGCACACCTGAAGCAAATTCAATAGCCCTGTCCGTAGTGGTTCTGTTAACCCTGCCCAATCTTGATCAATTTCTCTACGTTCCCCGGTATCAACTCAACATCTTCTGTCTCTTTTGTCGGCAGTGCCATCGGCTCAGTACTGCCTTCGGTGAATGGCTCTATCTCGATGGCCATTATTTGTTTTTGTTTGCTGACCCCGACCCTAGAGGAAATCAAGGTATTTCGATAGCACCTTCGGGCAATGTCCAGATCACCTTTTACCTCCCCGATCCCGTTCGGTGTCGGAAACTTGATTTTGAAGTGAGGTATAGACATCACTGCTTGCAAGGTTGCTAAGGTCGGCCTCCCCAAGATGGCGTTATAGGCCGAATCCACTTGTACTATAAAGAATTTCACCATTATTTCTGCTTGCTGAGGGGCTATGTCGAACCTGACTAGTAACTCGATGGTGCCTGAGACATGCACCGGGTCCCCGCTAAAACAGTACAATGGGCCTTCTCTGCCCAATTCCATCTTCTTCCCTTCCAAATCCATCCTCTGGTAGGCGTGCATATACAATATGTCAACCGAGGATCCATTATCGATCATCATCCTTTTCATGTCAACTGGTCCGACTTGTGCTATTATTACCAGCGCCCCATCATGTGGTTCAATATGGTCGGGAGGATAGTCTTCATCCAAGAAAGAGATGGAAACTCCTGAATATGCCCTATCCTTTCTGGGCGATGAACTAGCTACCGACAACATGACCTCGAGATGCCCACTCCTCTTCCTACTGGTTACATGCCCTACCGACCTGCCCGATATCACATCAATAACCCCTCGGGCATGTGGGTGCGGTTGCAGCTGTGCTTCCCGAGTCTGTTCCCTGTTCTCCTCCTGGGGGGCCTCTGAACCTTCTCTCCCGACCACATACTGCACCAGTTGTCCATTCTAGATGTTCTTCTCTATTAGATCTTTCAGGTTGTTGCACTCCTCCGCCGTATACCCCCGACACTGATGATATGTGAAATATTTGTACCGACCCCTCTTCCTAGGCTTTGGGATCGCTCGGCATGGTTCAAAAAAGGGCTTATTCCGTATCTCCTCCAATATTTTAGCCCGGTCTGTGTTGAGGGCGGTGTAGACATTATTGACATTTTTACTCGGGAAGGGTGGTCGTCCACTACCCGACCCCCCCATTATAGCTTTTCTTACCATAGTTATCCGACCTCCCCTGATTATCTGACTTCTGATATATCTGCTTATCCCGATCCCTGGACTTCTCGTAAGACTGGGAGTGCGGCTTGAAGTTCCCCATTGCCTCTTCAATTGCTATGTGGCCTTCAGCTCGGTGGAAGGCCTCTGTCAAATCTGCCGGAGGGTTGATCACCAGATCCTTCATCAGTTTCTTCGATTTCCCGATGTCTAGTCCTGTAGTGAAGAATCCCAAGGCCTGTGGGGAATTCAACTCTGCTACCGATCCCACAGCTTCTCGGAACCTTTTGACATACTGACCCAGGTTTTCATCTGACTTCTGTCTGACCTGCATGAGTGAAGCTGTGATCTTTCCCCGCCTCTTGTTGCTCCCGAACCGAGCATGAAATTTTTCCCGAAGATCACTCCAGGAGTTAATCGATCCCATCGCCAGGGTTCCTATCCACTCTCAGGCGCTCTTTTTTAAAGTTGTTGCGAACATATGACACTTGGAAGCATCGAAGTGTCCATAGTATGTCATCAACCTATCATACCCATCTGAGTGGTCATATGGATCCCCCATCTCATCGTAGGTCTCCATTGGGGGCATCTTCTTTTTGGGGTCGGCCGTCTCCTGATTGATCTCCGGCGAGAAAGGTGACCCCAAGCAAGCCGAAGGTGTCCCCATCGAATTCTTAGCCGACAGTAACTTTTCCAATTCAGCCACCCTTCGAGGGAGGGGGTCGGTCTCCTCTTTGCGAGGGGACGATCTATGTCTGTCCCTTCCGTATTCGGGAGATGCGTCCCGCCTCCTCAGTCCCTATTTGCCTGGACGCTCCGATCGTTGTTCTGCCGAATGGCTCCTCATTCTACTTTGGCCTTCTCGCGACCGATTGCGATGCCTGCTCTTTTCGTTTCCAACCTCTCCCCGTTGAGGTGACCGGGATCGGCTCCGATTCCAACGCCTTTTTGAAGTGGTTTCCTGCTCTCCAGCCACCGTTGCCATCTGTTGTTCGAGTTCTTCCTGCTGAATGCGTGGGGCCAGCATGGCGTCCTTGTTCTGTTACATCTTTTTCAGCAGAATGAACTCCCTTTGATCTCGGCTGTTCTCCCCTCGGTCCTTCCCGTGAACCTCCAGCGCCCGAGAACGGTTCTCAACCGCACGACTAGCCTGGTTGGGGGTATGATGGCTGTCATGGAAGAGTCTTCTCCGAGAGAAGCAGCCGGTTCCTCCTGATCTCCCTGGACTCGAGAGCCCAATCTATCTTTCACTGACCCCCTCACCAGTGTGGTTTGGTTGGTCTTTGCCTTTTCCTGGTTAGAGGCACTATTCTCCTTACTTGCCATGGCGTGTTACCGGAAAAGTTGGGTTGTGATTGTAAGAACACTAAAAAACCCTCCTTCTAGCATCAATGTTAACGCCAAGTTTCGCCGGCGCGTCCAATCACAGGATCCACGGGCTAGAACCTGCACAATAATAGATCACACAGAAGCTTGACGGCTTGTGCCGCTGGGGGATAGCTCTGGTGTGAGAATAAGTACAGGCTGTTCACAAGGTTTAACAATGGAGGCTAATGGTTTAGTTCTCAAAAGTAGGTATTACCTGTTAATTGTAAACTTAACCTTGTATTTATAGTGCTCACAACCTTTAGAATCCTTCTCCCAGTTGGATTAGGACTCCTAGTTATGGTAATTACCATAACTTGGGGTCCAACACAATCTCCTTAAAAGGTGCAAGTGGAATCCAATCCAATCACTACCTTTGGAGTTACCTTATTTAATTATGATTAGGATCCCGAACTCTGCACGCAGGAGGGCCCACTGTGCAGGCCCAAACAATCCCACCATTAAGTCTGGGTCTCGGCCCAAAGAACTCGAAGACCCGACCCCGAACACCATACGACAGGGTAATGTATCCGACCCAAAGGACTCAGACACCGAACCCGAAGAATATCCACTAAGGTGAGGCTCCGGCCCAAAAGGACTCAGACGCTGACCCGAACAGCTCCAACCTCTCCATGGACTTCAGCCCAATGGTCTCCTAAAGCCTTTATAATGTCAGGCCTTCGGTCCACGTGAAGGTCAGTAAAATGCTCCCGAACACTATAGTTTATTATCCCATATTATTTACTTGGATTTTCATATCCAATCTTAATTAAATAAATAAAACTAATTACGAAAAAAATTATAATTTTCATTATAATTTTACTTAATAAATTAACATATCACTTTAATTATTAAAAACAACATTCTAGGAAACTATATAATCCTTAACAACTCTCTAATTTAGTTATTAAGTTAAATTAGAGTATAATCTCATAAATTTAATTCATCACTCTTTTATCTTAATTAAGTTAATTTCTATAACTCATGAATTATTTACTTACTAATAAATAATCCAACAAATATCTACTAAACAATAAACACATCAATTAAAAATATTTATTTAATTGAATAAATATTTGAAATTATAAATAAAATTCTGGATTGTTACATTCTCTCTTACTCTAAGTTTCGAATTTCTAGAGAAAGAATAGGCTTGGACAAGTTTGATAAGCAAAGTAAGAAATTTTTCTTACGTTTTGACTTTTATTTTGATTCAATGTATTTTGCTGGCATTTGATGGCTGATATTTACATATAGAGCACATGAGATATTTTAGAGTTGGTAAACAACTCACATCTTGGCAAGATCTACACTCTACTTATTAAAGAATTACAAAAAAGGCATTATGGTCATTTGATTTCCAATTTTAATGGCTAACTTGTAACTTGTTCAACCTTTAGGGTTTAACCCTTAGGTTTTGATCCTTAGGCTTTAACCTTTATTAGGGTTTAACCCTAAGGCTTTACAAAAATTAAATCTTTAGGATTTTAAAATAGAAAATTAAGAGTTTAAAATTATAATTAGGGTTTCCTAATTATCTTAAGATTTCTTAATCACATTAGGCTTGTAATTAGGATAAATGTTTCCTAATTAACATTAAAATTGTTAAATTAGCAATTAGGTTTTCCCTATTTGTGCAATAGGTTTCTAATCCAACAATTAGGGTTTTTGAATAATCAATTAGGGTTATCCCTAATTAGATTTATAATCATAAATACTTAAGTCTTTAAATTTTGCCTTTGAGTTCCCAAATTATGGTTTTCATATTTTTAATTACGGTTTTGATTCTCGGTACTGAAATTAGGGTTTTCTAGAGCCGGTATTAGGGTTTCTAATTAATCTTTAGAATTTTCTAACTGAACGTCAAAGTTCTTAATATAATATTAGGGTTTGTCACTTATATAATTTATTTGGTCAACCCTTGACCCTTAACCACAATTTTGTACACATAAAACCACATATACACTTAATCCTGAATAATTCACCACAAAAAAAATTTAAAATCCTTAAAAATCCTTCAAAAATGCCAAATCCATACACTTATTTTATGTCTAGGTCTATTATTTAACCTTAATTCAATCTTTTAAGATTTTAATAAATTGTCCAAATTCTCGGGTTGTCACAGATATCGTGTGTGTGTGCTCAACAACCGTGCTAACTGATGAAAAGCAAAATAAGACACATAATAGATTTCTTGGAAGGTATCATACAATATAAACTCGAGAGCTCCAAAAACCAACTAGATCCGGCTAAAATAACACACTTATCAAATTCCAGGGGTCAAGATGGAATACGTATGCTTTATTTTTATTTTATTTATTTATTTTTATTTTTTCTAACGGGGGCTTTTTGGACTTTTTCCCGTTTTATTCATTATATTTTTTTTCCTATTTCCCATGACTGTGCAATGTCTCATTCCATTAGGCTAATAGTGCTAACCCTTAGCGAGCTTTCGACCAATGACTCCCAGACCATTAAGACCTTAGGACGCTAGGCGTAGAGACACTCCCTCGGGCTTACTTACTCAAGTAAAAAAGGCCCCGAAACAAGACTAGCCACGATTTTTTTAAATAAAGCTTATATACCCCAAATTCCCCCCAATTTAAATTCATGTCTAACTTTAGCCTTCATTGCCTATTCTTGTTATTCTTTCATTCAACTGGCATTATCCTTTAGAAATCCATTATATAACTATTTAGACTTACTCGACCAACATGGTCATTTCTTAACATGTGCTAACCTGATAATAACAGTTTCAAACAGATAATGATTTAAATCACGTCAAGAAATCACATCAAAGGCTTACTAATCAGTATTAGACTTGTTTATGCAATTCCAGTTTCATTATTGGCCCCGAATATACTTAAACTATCTAACAACTAGAATCATGGGATCTGCTAAATGCAACACTTACCTTAAAAGTTAACATCAAGTTTAACAAACTAAAACATACTCATAACCTAATTTTCACGCACTACTATAAACACGCCACCTAAAAATGCAAATCAAACTAGACTACCCCCAAACTTATAAAGAGCAATGACCTCATGCGAAAAATAAAGCAATTTAAAATAGAGGACTTCCCCGAAGAGCTCATTCCTCGGGCGCATCGTCCTCATCGTCGCTCATCTCTTGATCAGAAGGGGGAAACACAGGCAGAACTGGAGCAGTTGGGAACTGACTAATATCCACTCCCGAATAAATATGAGCATACATAGCAGTCTGGACCTTGAAGTAGTCAACCATAAACCCGTAGATAACATCTTGACATTCAGATAGGAGGACATTCTGGGTTTCAATATTATAGAACCATCCGTCAATTTCTCGTTGAACTGCGTCGGGAATTAATGACACCACGGAGTGCTGCTGAGGAAGATCCATAAGTAGGTGGAGCAGGAGCTTGTGGGGCCACAGTTTGAGGAATTATAAAGCCCAATCCATGTGGGTGATTAGCCCCACCAGTCCACACCCAATACCTTCTTATCATTTTATGGTCCAAAATCGGCATTAGGGATTGAATCATTTCATTGGACTTCCATTTGACCCCAAATTTAGTACACAGGGCACTAATAAGGGATGGGTGTGGTAACCCGCCCATTGTACCTCCTCGTACAGCTCTCAGAATCAACTATTGAATAATTAGGCCAACATCCATCTTCAAGCCTTAATTATCGAATACAGTAGCATGGCCCTTTCCTTGGTGACATCGCTAACATGTGTAAAAGGCATCAATTTTGCACATATGAAGGCATATCAAGCCTTACCATATAAACTGAGGCGCGAATGGGGAAAGGTCATATTGCCACGTTCATGCATTATCCAAGTTTTTCCTGGTTGACATAATTCACGGATGATTACTTCATAGTCGGGTCCTTGGCTCACGAAACGAGCATATTCATTGCGGTGACCCTTCGAAGGAAGATGGTAGCAACCGTTGATGTCCTCTTCACTGAATTCAACTGTCTTGCCTCTCACATACACTTCATAGTGGAATTGCTCAAAAATGTTGGCGTAGAACTCTTTAACCACTACAATAACCACTGGGTCTAGTTGTTCGGTTAGTGTAAACCAATTCTTCTTAGCAACCATCACCGCCATATCTCCATCCTTTGACTAGTCGGGCCTTAAACCTCGTTCTGGTACTAGTGAGCGGGTGGCCATACGGTTGTAGCGTTCTTGGGCCGCGGCACTCACGCACCGATGGTTGTCAAATTTTGGGGGAGTCGAGGCGGACCCAGAACCTTCTCCTCTTTGACGCTTTGAGGCCATGTAGAATATTCTGCAATGGAAAACACATACACACGTATTTAAAATCGTGCATAAATATGATATAGAGGCACGTAACCATATCATAACCCCCAAACTTCGAAGTAGGATAGCTTTACATAAAAGGGTTTGGGGGTGTGGTTAGGCACACAATAACATTAGAGTACAAAATTTGAACTTATTAGCATAATTTGTCCAAAACATATTCAAATAGCATAATTGTCTAATGAAGAACAAGGATACTCCCAAAAAAATTGACATTGACAAACAACTATATGGTGAGCACCTAACAAACACTAGGTACATTGGTAGTGAAGAAAATCCCAACAAGATAGCCCTTTGTCAGTATATGTAGGCTAAAATTTCATTCAGTCAAGACCAACTAGTCAATGCATGTGTAAATCCGCTAGATTAATAGCCCAATATAAGTGTGAACACAATTATGAACCAAGAAAATTTAGCCCACACTCTAATGAAATACCACTCTAACCGTATGCATGTGTTAATGGAATGCCAAGTATGTAATTAAATTCAGTGGTGGTCATGTTTAGGATCAACAATAACAATGATACCTTATATAGGCAATTTATCGAACACCTTATGGGTAATTTGTAACTCTCTTAGAACCAAAATATATGTGAACCTCATGCAAACTCATATGTATAGGAGCATAGTCATGGCATCCACAATTCAATTTGAAGACAAGTGTCACAGAAGAACTAATTGAAGTGAACTAACATGCATTACTAGTATAAAAAGCATAGAACACAGGAATGAGAAGCTTAGGCATCACATATTTAAATCGAGTACAATACATACCTTGGATCTTAAAAGAATAGACTGAAATCAAGTAGGAAAAGAAGGGATTGAATCACAAAATGATGTCTCGAAGTGAAATCATGCTATTTAACGTGAGAGGAATGAACAGTTACTAGAAAATTAAACTGAAGATTTAAATGTGCATAAGTGGTGTAGAGAAGTTAAATGGTGTTAGGAGTTGGGTGCATGAAGGGTCTTTTAATTGAATCTAGACTCTCAAAACTGATCCCAGCACCAGGGTGCTGGGTTTGACCTATATTGGGCGATGGGGCGCTAACCTTCAGTGTTTGGCAAGTGACCCTAGCACAGGGGCGCTGGGTATGTATTAGAAGAGAGCGTCGGGGAGCTACTATGCAGTGTCTAGAAAGGCCCCTTAGCGTCGGGGCTCTGTAATCGGCTTGTGGCTACTAATGGGCAGTGTCGGGGCGTTATTCCCCTATGTAATTAGAGCGCTGGGGCGCTTCACTTGAGATGCTTGGTCCTTTAAGTTCATTTCCTACCACATGAAGCACTATAGTAGTAATTATCAAAAAAATATCCAAAAATTCTAGTATTATTCTAAAGTAGGGTACTACTAAATTAAATGAATTCAAATACGAAAGAAAATCTTAGTGTTGCCTCCCATAGCGCTTGGGTTATAGTCGTCATCCCGACTTAGCTATATTGCTCAATTTCCCAGCTAGATTAGAGATGCATTATCGTAGGTTGTCGATCGATGGGCCCGCTACAATAATGTTTAAGCTTTTGGCCGTTGACCTTGAATATTCGCTTAGAATTTGGTTCTTCCACCTCAACAGCCCTGTGTGAGCGACAGATACAACCACGAAAAGGTCCTGACCAGCGAGACTTCAGTTTACCGGGAAATAACCTCAATCTCGAGTTGAAAAACAATACTTGATGTCCTGGTTCAAATTTTTATCGAGAATTTTCTTATCGTGCCATGTGTTGACTTTCTCTTTATATAGTTTGGCATTTTCATAAGCGTTGTGCCGAAATTCTTCCATCTCGTTTAACTGCAGCAATCGTTTCTCGCCAAATGCTTGTAAGTCAAAATTTAGCTTGCGAATTGCCCAATATGCGTTATGTTCTAACTCTACCGAAGGTGACACGATTTTCCATAGACCATCCTGTAAGGTGACATGCCGATAGGGTTCTTGTAACTTATTCGATACGCCCATAAGGCATCATCTAATCGCATTGCCCAATCCTTCCATAGCAGATTTACAACTTTTTCCAAAATTCGCTTGACTTCCCTATTTGAGACTTCCGCTTGGCCATTGGCTTTGGGAATGATACGTTGTCGTAATCTTATGTCAGACCCCATACTTGGTGAGCAATTTAGTGAACTCCTTATTACAAAAGTAAGTTCACTCATCACTAATTATAACTCTTGGCGTACCAAATCATGTAAAAATGTTTTTCTTCAAGAACAGTTGTACCACCTTGGCATCGTTAGTGGGTAAGGCTGCATGGCTTCTACCAATTTTAAAACATAGTCTATTGCCAACATAATGTACTAATTATTGAGGGATGATGAGAAGGGTCCCATAAAGTCAATTCCCCACACATCAAATAGCTCAACCTCTAAAATTATGTTAAGTGGCATTTCATTACGTTTGGAGATATTACATACTCGTTGACACCGATCATATTTTAACACATAGAGATATGCGTCTTTGAACATAGTAGGCCAAAAAAAAATCCTAACTGCAACACTTTGGCTGTTGTCCTATCACCCGCGTAGTGACCTCCGTAATCTGATGAGTGGCAATGACTTAATATACTATCCATCTCATCATATGGCACACATCGTCGAATCATTTGATCCGCACAAGTCTTAAAAAGAAAGGTTCTTCCAAAAAGTATTGTCGGACATCGTGGAGGAACTTTTTATGTTGTTGTGAATTCAAGTCTAACAGTAACACATTATTAACCAAATAATTCACGTAATCTGCATACCATGGCATCTTCATTGTAATTTGAAGAAGTTATTCATCGAGAAACATCTCATTGATCACGACTTCATTTTTTTCTGAATCTCCACATTTTCTAATCGCGAAAGATGATCCTCCACCTGGTTTTTGGTACATTTTCTATCTCTGATCTCCAAATCAAATTCTTGCAGTACAAGCACCCACCATATTAACCATGGTTTGGCATCCTTCTTCTTAATCAAATATTTTATTATGGAATGATCAGTGTAGACGATTACCTTGGTCCCTATTAGATACGCTCAAAACTTGTCGAAAGCAAATACTACTACAAGTAACTCTTTTTCAGTAGTAGTGTAATTCAACTGAGCATCCATCAACGTCTTGCTGGAGTAGTAAATCGTGTGAAAGACTTTATCTTGTTGTTGTCCCAATATTGCTCCAACTGCGTAGTCACTGGCGTCGCATATCAACTCAAATGGTAAAGTCCAGTCGGGAGCCACTATAATTTGAGCTGAGACCAATTTCTTCTTCAATATTTTGAAAGCGTCTAAGCACAACTGATCCATCATAAACGACACATCTTTCTCCAAAGGGAGCACAAGGGTTTTGAAATTTTGGAAAAATCTTTAATAAACCGTCTATAGAAACCCGTATGTCCCAAGAAGCTCCGTATTCCCTTCACAGATGTTGGATGAGGTAGTCTCTCAATCGTCTCAATTTTTACTTTATCAACCTCAAGCCCTGCTATGGAAACCTTATGCCCTAGAATTATCCCTTCTTCCACCATGAAGTAACACTTTTCCCAGTTGAGAACTAGATTCGTCTCCACACAACGCTTCAATACTAAAACCAAATTCTTCATGCATAAGTCAAAACTATCACTAAACACGGAGAAGCCATCCATGAACTCTTCCAAGTTCTGTTCTACCGTATCTAAGAAGATAGCCATCATGCACCATTGAAAAGTTGCTGGAGCATTCCACAAGCCAAAGGACATACGCCGCAATGCAAACGTAGCATAAGGGCACGTGAACGTGGTTTTTTCTTAATCTTCCGACGCTGTGGCAATCTGATTATATCCGAATATCCATCCAATAGATAGTAAAACTGATGTCCCACCAACCTATCCAACATTTGATCAATGAATGGCATGGGGAAGTGATCCTTGCGTGTTACTTTATTCAGTTTTCGGTAATCCATATATACTCTCCAACCTGTAACTATTCTAGTAGGGATGAGTTCGTTCGATTCGTTTTTCACTACCGCCATTCCCCTTTTCTTCGGTATGCACTGTATAGGACTTACCCATGAATTGTCCGATATTGGATAGATAATACTTGCATCCAACCATTTTATGATCTCTTTTTTTCACCATGTCCTTCATAATGGGGTTCAGCCTTCTTTGTTGCTCAATGGTAGGTTTTGCTCCTTCCAATAAAATCTTGTGCATGCAAAATGATGGACTAATTCCCCGAATATCAGCTATAGTCCATCCAATTGCTGTTTTGAATTCTCGCAATACCCTTAACAGTTTTTCTTTTTGTGTGTCAATCAGATCCGCCGATACAATAACTAGGAAGGGTTTTAGACTTTCCCAAATAGGCATACTGCAGATGAGACGATAAAGGTTTTAATTCCAACACTGGTTGGCTCTTCTATCAATGGTTTACACTTTTTCTCTCCCACTTCGGTCCGATCAAGGGTGTCGAATGGTTATTTGACCTTCTTGGAAGCTGGTACTGCATCTTACCATTTGACATACCCTATTTCTTCCTCAATATCGTAGTCATCCAACCCGATCAACACCAATTCTAATGGATCATCAAAATAATGTTCGTTGAGTTTGTGATTCACTATTTCATCCATGACGTCTACCCGCAGACATTCACCTTCGTCTTTCGAAAATCTCATTGACTTAAATACATTAAATGTTACCTCTTGGATATGTAACTGATCGATCCGCCAACTACAAACTTATATTTGTCAGTTTTGGTGCCTTAAGTCCAAACTGGTTGTAAACGGATAGCGGCATCAAGTTTATGATGGCCCCCAAATCACTAAATGCTCTTCCCAAAAAAACGATTGATTACCAAAGTCCAAATCGTATGGAATAGTAAGTTTATACTACCCCAATCTTTTTCCCAACTTTAGTGGTAATTTATTCTAGATAATTTATTCGGAAAATTGTTTGCACTCTTGATTAAGCGCCCTATTTTAAACTCACCCAATTTTATTTTCTTCGACAAAACCTCTTTCATGAAATTGGCGTAACTAGACATCTGTTCCAAGGCTTTTGCAAAGGGTATGTTGATATACAACTTTTTGAAAATATCCAAAAATCTTGAAAACTGCTTATCTAACTTTGATTTCTGAAATCTATGCGGATATGGTATGGGAGGCATTGTAAGTCTTTCTTTAGGTGCTTTCTTCTCTAACTCATCATCTTGTTGGTTTTTAGTTTCTGAGGCTTCTTCTTTCTCTAAAGTTTCTTGGTCGGTCCATCTTATCAGTATCCTTGAGTGTCTCGTGCAACATCTTTCCACTGCGTAAAGTCACGGCCTTACAATGTTCATCTCTCCCCAGATTAACTTCAGTATCACTAGGGAGTGCTCCTTGTGGACGGTTGTTCAAAGCATGTGCTATCTGACCCATCTGATTTTCCAAATTTTTGATTGAAATAGCTTGACTTTTCACATTCATATCTACCTGACTTAACAATTTGTCTCGCTCACTCATCCTCTTGTCGGTAGCTACAATAAATTTGGCCAATGCTTCTTCCAAATTTTTTTTTCTCTCTGCTGTTGTTGAGTTTGATTTTGAAATTTGGATGGGTTTTACGGTCTCGGAGCTTGAGCTTGATTAGTGCTCCATGAAAATCCTTGATGATTCCTCCACCTCGGGTTATATGCATTCTAATTTTGATACGGTTGTGCTGGTCTATTATAAATGCCCAAGAATTGAGCTGATTCAGCACTAATGGCACATTAATCCATAACATGACTCCCAACACACAACTCATAAACCATTGCTACTTGTGGTACTGATGGTGGACCCCATGTCTCAATCCTCTTAATTAATGTTGAAACATGTGCTTTCAACGTTGTCACTGCATCTAATTCAAACTTTCTTGGTGTTTTTGGAGGATTAGACCTTGTCATTGGCCGCTGATAATTGTTGTTGGCCATTTTCTCTAACAACTAATAAGCCTCATCAAAATTCTTCTCGATGATCGCTACACCTGCTGCTGCATCAATACTAGCACGTGTGGTCGCATGCAACCCATCACAAAATATCCCAACCTGCATCTACTGTGGAATTCCGTGATGCAGACATTTGCGGAGAATATCCTTAAATCTTTCCTAGGCCTCATATAAAGTTTCAGAGTCAAACTACGCAAAAGTGTGAATGTCATTTCATAGTTTTGCCGACTTTGCTGGTGGGAAAAAATTAGCTAAGAATTTTTGGGCTAAGTCGTCCCAAGCGGTGATCGAACAAGGCGGCAATGAGTGTAACCAACTTTGGGCTTTGTCCTTCAATGTAAACGGAAATAACCTCAACCTTATGGCTTCTTCTGAAACATTATTGAATTTGAAGGTGTCACAAATTTCCAATAAACTCAAGATGTGCTCGTTTGGATCATTAGTCAAATACCCCCAAACTAAACTTACATTTTGTAGCATCTGTATCATTCCCGGTTTGATCTCAAAACTATTTGCATTAATCGTTGGCCTCCGAATACTGGATTGTATATCTGTTACTGTCGGCATGGCATAATCCCTTAGTGATTTTTGCTCTTCGTCTGCCATGACTACTGGAATTTCTTGTTCTGCCAGATCTTTGTCCAATGGTTTAACCTCACTAGTCAACCACAATTTCTAGAACTTCCTGTTGATATCATCTGCGTAAGGCAAAAGTTCCTCTTTACCCTGTGATCTAGTGTGCATGCACTAACAAAGAATTCCTGCAAGCACAAGAAGAAAAAAATAAGTAAATAACATTTAAATTAAGACCGAATTGAGTATAACTAATATGACTTCGTCCAATGGTATAACCTCACTAGTCAACCACAATTTCTAGAACTTCCTTTTGATATCGTCTGCGTAAGGCAAAAGTTCCTCTGTACCCTGTGATCTAGTGTGTATGCACTAACAAAGAATTCCTGCAAGCACAAGAAGAAAAAAATAAGTAAATAACATTTAAATTTAGACCGAATTGATTATAACTAATATGAAATTAATATTAATAAATAATTCCCCAATAGCGGTGCCAAAAACTTGTTGGTTGATTTCACAATCATTGAATACGTGCAAGTGTACACGGTCAACAAGTAATAAAGTGGTAAAATTAAGTGTCGAACCCACAGGGAATTCCAATCAATAAATTGCAACTACTAGTACTATACCAATTCAATTTTATTTAAACAACTGCAATTTGTGATTCGTCTAATTAACTAATTAAATCTGAATTACTCTAGAAATTAATTCAAGTAAATAAAGGTTAAGACTACAATATCCCTAATTATGTACTACAAACCAATTATCCAATTATTCCAGTTGTTACGCCGCCTGAATTGTTAACAGGAATTTCTATTGTTAAAAGCCCTTTCCCAAGTGACAGATAACATATATTTAATTCAATTAATTCTGTGATATTCCTATGCAAAATAATTTAATTAAACCCGTTAAGTTTCAATTCCCAATTGCTACATGCAGTGAAGAGATATCCCTATTCAATTCATAACCCTAATTATTCATCTCATGCAAATAATTAAGCATACATGTTATCATGTTCAGTTCTAACCCTAGATTTCATCTCCCGAATCTTTCTAGTGTAACACATTAATTATTGGCCAAATAATTAATCAATAAGCATAAAACATGATAAACAATTCATCGTGACATAAATAACTGGATTAAATTAAATAATCAATTCATAAACATAAAAAGTTCAATTTGTAGTCTTAATTAAAAAGTTAGTTCATAGTGCAAATTAAAACCATGCAATCTTACAATCTCGTTTATGTACATATGAGCAAGACGTTCAAGTGTATAAGTTTCTCGCATCGGTAAGAAATGAACAGACTTGGTCAATCTATCAACAATGACCCAAATCGCATCTATGCCTTGAGAAACCTTGGGAAGACCAGTAACGAAATCCATGGTAATGTGCTCCCACTTCCATTCTAGAATTTCAAGCGGTTTCAATGGACCTTTTGGCGCTTGATGCTACGCCTTGACTCGTTGACAAGTTAGATACCTTGAGATAAACCCCGCTATCTCTCTCTTCATATTGCTCCACCAAAATGTATGTCGAAGATCACGATACATTTTGGTACTCCCAGGATGGATTGTAAATGGTGTGGTGTGCGCCTCTATCATGATTTTATACTTCAATTCAGAATCATTAGGAACACAAAGTCTAGAGTTGACTCGAAGTATTCCTTCTTCATCGATTCTTGCTTCCAGAATAGCACCTTATTGCACTTTCTTCCTCATACGCATCAGCTCCAGGTCTGTAGCTTGAGCAGCTTTAACTTTATCGATTAAAGTCAGTTCTACTCGTATATTCACCATCATCACATGGGTCCCTAGAGTCTTTAACTCTATCTCCATCCTTTGTAAGTCATACAAAATGGGCCTTTGCATTGACAATATCGCACTCATACCCACATATGATCTTCTACTCAATACGTCAGCTACTACGTTCGCTTTTCCAGGATGGTATTGAATGGTATGATCGTAATCTTTCAATAGCTTAAGCCATCATTGTTGCCGTATGTTGAGTTCCTTTTGAGTGAAAAAATATTTGAGACTTTTATGATCTGTATAGATCTCCACCTTCTGTCCATACAGGTAACGCCTCCAAATGTTAAGTGCAAAAATGACAGCTGCCAACTCTAGATCATGAGTAGGATAATTCCTCTCATATTCTTTGATTTGTCGTGAGACATAGGCTATTACTTTCCCATGTTGCATGAGAACACATCCTAACCCTTTGCCTGAAGTATCACTGTAGATGACAAATCCCTCCCAGCCAGATGGTATTGTCAGAATAGGTGTTGAAATGAGTCTCCTCTTGAGTTCTTTAAAACTCTTCTCACATTCCTCGCTCTAACCGAATTTTGTATCTTTTCGAGTCAGCTAAGTTAATGGAGTAGTGATTCGAGAAAACCCTTCTACTAATCTCTGATAATAACCAACTAAGCCGAGTAAAGCTACGTACTTCAGTCACTGACTTAGGTTGTTCCCAACTTTGAATTGCTTCAATCTTTGTCGGGTCAACAGATATTCCTTGATTTGATATTATGTGCCCAAGGAATGCTACTTCCTCAAGCCAGAACTTGAATTTCTTCAACTTGGCATATAACTTGTTTTCATGAAGCTTTTGGAGTATCAGCCTCAAGTGTTGCTCATGATCTTCACAACTTTTGGAGTAAATGAGGATGTCATCAATAAAGAAGACCACAAAGTGATCCAAATATTCCTTGAATACTCGGTTCATCATATCCATGAAGGCAGCAGGAGCATTAGTAAATCCAAAAGACATGACTAGGAATTCGTAATGCCCGTACCGAGTTCTGAAAGCAGTCTTTGGAATGTCATCAATTTTAATCTTCAACTGATGATATCCAGAACGAAGATCAATCTTTGAAAAAAATTTGGCGCATTGCAACTGGTCAAATAGGTCATCAATGCGAGGCAACGGGTACCTATTTTTGATGGTGACATGATTCAACTCTTGATAATCAATACAAAGTCGCATACTTCCATCTTTCTTCTTCACGAATAGAACAGGAGCACCCCAAGGAGACGCACTAGGATGAATGAAACTGATGTCTAACAATTCCCGCAGTTGGGTTTTTAAGTCCTAAAGTTCAATAGGAGCCATTCGATATGGGGCTTTAGAAATAGGTTTTGTACCGAATTCATGGTTGATACAAAATTTAATTTCATGCTCTTGGGGTAGGCCAGGAAGTTCTTCAGGGAATACGTCAGGAAATTTATTAACAATAGAAATATCATTCAAATCTGACGTATTTTTATTTAAATCTGTGACATGGGCTAAGAAAGATTGACAACCATTTTTCAATAAACGAATAGCTTTATGGCTTGATATGATAGTGATTGACTTTAGTGGCTTGGTTGCATGAATTCAAATAATAGGTTGGTTAGGAATATGAAAGCTAACAACCTTACGAAAAACAATCAATTTTTGCATGATGAGTAGTTAACCAATTAATCCCTAAAATCACATCAAATGCAAGTATTTTTAAGGAAATAAGATCGACAGTTAATGTGAGGGTACCGAGTTAAACCAAACAAGACTTATAAACAGTGGATGTAATGAAGGTTTCTCCCAATGGAGTTTCAACAAATAAATCAAAGTCTAATTTCTCCGGAGTCAAATTTAAACGTTGAGCGCAAGTAGGAGAAATAAAAGAATGGGTAGAACTGGTATCAAATAAGATATAGACTTCGCTTACCCGTGATCACCTCTTTTGGATTCCTCGCTTTTTAGGAGGTTACTGAAAGTAGTATGCACACAACCCAATCATGATTGATGATAAAGCATATACTTTGTAACAATCTTATTCATTTATTAATAAAAAGTATTAATTTATTAAAGGCTTTTAATTATCTACATGTTGTTGTTTTATAATATGTGATAAACCCATAGTTTTAAGCAATGCTTTTAGAATAATGATGATGATCATTCTAATGAGATCTAAATTCTTAGAAAGCTTAAAACTAAAATAGTTCCCAATCATTGGATTACTAAATTGGGGATTAGTGAATCCGGATAGATTGGTACATACGTTGCTTGCTCATTGGATGAGGATGATTGATCTCACGATCATTTGTTGAACACTAAAACAAGTATGTAGGTGCTTATTAGAGAATAAGTTCATTTGAGCGTGGCTCGCTAAGGAATACCTAATGAGTTTTACTTGCCCGTCGATAGGAATTCTATAGTGATAGTAGTACTAAGTGATCCTTGGACTTGAGATCATCATAGTATCTTGTGTATGATGAGTTATACTTTGACTTATTCCTTAAGACCCTTAGGGTATATCAAAGGGTATGCTTGGGTATAATAAGTTGTACATGGAGATAATGTATGATCAATAAAGAATCTACCACTTATTAAAAGAAGAGAAATGTCCTATGTGATTCGATAAATGACAACCCAATAGTCCTTGGTTAAGGCGGAAATGAAATTAGAAAGGAGTTTCTAATTTGCATTATTTGAAGTTGTGCATTTAAGAGTCGAAATACATATAATTAAATAAAATAAGACTTGACAGTAATTCCATGTCTTATATTTAATTGGGACATTGTATGGTGGAAGAATTGAATTGTAACGGTAACTATTTACTCAAAGGTTCTTTTATGATTAATGTTGAAATCTATATTATCTGGAAAGTCGTTGATCGCTAGGAGGCTTATCCCTATTGTAGAATAAATATTATTTATTTAAATAAATTATTAGTTTAATTTATTTATTTAAATAAGATTAGAATTGTTCTAATTGATTTATTCACAACCGGTTTAATATGGAGAACCTAAAGGGTCACACCATAAAAGGAAGAATAATTATTTAAGAAGTTAATGGCATAATCGTAATAATAAGTTAAGTATATTTAATTTAATCTATGGTGATAGAATAAATTAAATAGCTTAATATTTATTATTTAATATTTTAGAAATATTAAATATAAATTAATAAGAGGAGTTATTATTATTATTATTATTATTATTATTATTATTTAATTCTAAAGCGGTTTGGGAATTAATTAATAAAAGTACTCTCATATTTCCTAATAGGATTAGGAGGAAAATTAGTTAAAGGAAGTTTAATTAATTATCCCTAATAAGATTAGGGAGCCCATTTAATTAAAAAGAGTTTAATTAAATAAATAATACCTTATTTTTAATAGGGTTACTTGATATCTTTATAAGAAGAGTCTCTTATATCGAGATATCAAGACGACGTTATAATTCCAATGGTTGTAGAAAGTACGCTCCTTTTCTATAGAGATAGAAAAACTAGGGTTTAGCCAACCACCCATCTTCTTGAATCCTTCTTCTTCCTTGGTGGATCACCTCTGAGGCCAAACACTTGGGTGGCTAACGTTGATCAAAGGAAGGAACCAAACCCGGTGGATTCAAGTTGAGCGAAAAGGATTGGAGGTGAACTTGTACTGAGGAAGCTTTCGGATCTTCAAGGGTATGTTTCTTATTCATCTTTTCGTTTAATTAATAATTGTGCATAAAGGGTGATCCGGGTATATGGTTTGTAAAATTTTAAACTCGATTTTCCACGTTTAAAACTATTTTTGCAATTTGATTGCGTTCATGAATATTACAAACCTAACAGTGGCATCAGAGCCAAACCTTTATGCGAATTATTAATTGTTTGATTTAATATGTATGTTGATATGTTTTTAGAATAATTTAATTGGGCATAATTTTGTTGTATAAAAAAATAAAAAAAAAAAAAAAAAAAAACGTAAAAGGCGTGTTTTTGGTTTCCTGTAACTCTGCAAATCCACCAAGATTCACGTGCTTGGCCAGTATTCTTTAAAAAAAACGTGACTTATGGTTTAATAAGTTAACAGGAGTAGCATACTGATTAATGGAATGCACGGAATTCGGATATATATATATATATATATATATATATATATATATAATAATCGTAATTATTTTATTATTAAAATAAATGTTATTTTAATTTTAAAATAAAAGGTTTATTTTAATATTAAAATAAAAGTGTTTATTTTAATTTTAAAATTAAATTTCATGCTAACTAATTAGAGTTGAAATTTGATTCCATGATAACTAATTGGAGTTGAAATTGGATTCCTAATTTCCTTAAATAAAGGAGTTTATTTAGATATGAAATAAGATTTCATATTATTCAAAATAAAGAAGTTTATTTGCGAATAGGAAAAGAATCCATCTTTCCTTAAATAAAGGAGTTTATTTAGATATGAAATAAGATCTCATATTATTCAAAATAAAAGAGTTTATTTGTGAATAGGAAAGAGAATCCGTGTTTCCTTTAATAAAGGAGTTTATTTTTATTATTTTTTTTATTTTTTTTACATGGAATTGGATTCCATAATTAATTAAAATAAAAGAGTTTATTTTGATTAAAGATTTTGATTAAAATAAAATAGTTTATTTTATTCAAAATTGGATAAATTAAAATAAAATAGTTTTATTTTGATTTAAATTTGGATTAAAATAAAGGAGTTTATTTTGATTCAAAACTAGATTTTATACTAACAAAATTTTGCCCATTAAATGATATCAATATATATATATTAAATATTTATTATTCATGAGATGAATATTATTTATTGATGCATATGATGATGTGTATGATAATAAATGAGATTGATTATGGACTATTGACCAATGTGATTGGATTTTATTTTAGTTGGATGCATGAATGTATGGGTTTTATTAAATGGGGTCTGCGTACCTCGTCTTCTCTAATTTTTTCTTAATGTAAATTCTAACTCCTTCCTATGTACTTCCCCTTGACTGCTGATCAAGGTTTCTATTTATTTTAAATAGTTTTGTAATAGGAATAGTTAGAATTAATTTTGAAAAATTGGAGAGCAAAGGAGCAAGGAGCGCTTGAAGACCCGTTGATAATGGAGCCCGGGTTTAAATGTAATAGTTATATTTAAATATTATTTCTTGCACCCCTAGATTTGACCTTTTGGTTCACTTGGTGGCTCTAGTGAACCAAACTAGAATAAAAGTCCATAATCAATCCGGGTAGAATATAGTATTCTATATGTGCATGCTTATACTATATATATTATATATTATGCAAACATGCTTCGCGTGTTAATTAATATAATAGCGTATTTTATATATATATATATATATATATATATATATATATATATATATGTGTGTGTGTGTGCAATGCAAAACAAGATGAGACATTTAATAATAAATCCCTCAAAAAAAATTATATTAAGTCCTAAGCGTTCAAAGATATTTGGAATATCGAGCGTATAAGCCTTCTAGCATGATAAAATTAATAGAGTATTAAATATTTAATATGAGTTTGTTGTGTCACCATAAGGCAAAAGTATATTAAGTATTTAAGATGTTAATTTATCATATTTGATGCTTATAAAGAAAATTGAACAATATTGTTTTGTTGTGTCACCACAAGGATGATATTTTTCTTTTTTGAATATATGGAGTGCTAGGTTGGACTTAACTTGGATAATTTTGATTCGGATGTGCCACCACTTGATCAAAATAATCTAAGAGGCAAAAATACAAGGAGTTGCATAGTTGATGTAATTGACAAGAGTTGTTTACCTATTTATTTATATATAGTTTGTTGTGTCACCACAAGGCTATATACATTTGAAATGGGATCCTTATTCTCACTAGCAGATCTTTAATTAGATTTTGCCAAACTATATATATTGAGGGTAATATAGTTTGAAGAAAATAGTGGGAGATACCAATTTAAAACAAGACCTAATTTATTTTGGTAATTAATAAAAGAATGTATGTTAAAATGTTGTTAATTACAAATTCATTTACAGAATTTTACAATGTCTAAATTACTATCACTGCGAAACATATTAGATGTTATTTAACCAAACCGTATTAAATGAATTGGTTAAGGAATTTGAGAATAGTTCTCATGGCTGAAAAGTTATCTTATGTCCTTAATACGTCTATCCCTGCAATGGTTGCAGACAATGCCTCTGAGGAAGACATTGCTACTTTTAGAAAGTGGCAAGATGATGCACAGTTGGCTCAATGCATCATGCTCGCATCTATGAGTAACGAGCTTCAGCGTCAGCATGAAACTATGGATGCTTCTACTATATTCCTGCACATCAAGTAGTTGATGGTGAGGAAAGTGGGGCCGATAGATATCGAGATATCTAAGGAGCTCTTCCGATCTAGAATGGCTAATGGCACTATAGTACTGAGATAAAAAGTTCTTAACATAATCAATTTGATTGATCAATTAGGACAACTGGTTTTGTCATGGATGGAGAGTTGAGCCAAGATTTGATCTTGCACTCATTCCCTACTCCTTTCACAATTGTTGTGAATTTTTCATATAAACAAGCCGGATATCGACTTTGTTGATTTGCTTAACATGTTGAAAAATGATGAGAGTCACTTTCCAACCAAGAAAGACCATGTCTTACTGGTAGGGGCCAAAGGATCTTCTGAAAAGAAGAACGATTCAAAGAAGGTATATAGAAAGGCAAAAACAAAGGATAATAAGAACAAAATTGATACGGATAGCAAAGGAGTTTGCTTCCACTGCTATAAGCCTGGACACTGGAAAGAAACTGCAAGAAGCATCTTGCAGAGGCTAACCAAAGAAGCTTAGTGAAGTTTTGGTTACAAATACAAATTTGTTCATGATTTAAAATAATTTTTTCTTTAAGTCAAGGTTCTACTTGGGTATTGGATACCGACTTTGGTTATCATAAATATAGATTTATGAAGGACCAAGCGAAGTAGAAAGTTAAAAAAAGATAAGTAATCCTATGTGTGGAAAATGAAGCAAAGGTTGCTGCATTAGCTATAGAAACTTATAGTTTAGCAGATCGCCTACTGGGCAAATCTATTAAGTCAATAAGTTGTTATTGTATTCCAATTCTTGTTAGAAACATTATTTCCATTTTATTGTTGGACAATAAAATTTTTGGTATTATAATTAAGAACAATTGTTGTTCTATTTATAATAATAATGTTTCGTATAGAACTGAAAGATTACTTAATGGATTTTGTATACTTGACTTACGTGAAAAATTATTTTGTAAATTGAACAAACTAGTATAAGAAAAGGAGATGATCATTCAAAGAGTTGAATGTATGTATTTGTTGAAATATAAGTGTGAATTATTTGAAAGGTTCAAAGAATTCAGAAGTGAAACAAATTGGCAAAGTATTAAGATTCTTTGATTAGATCAAGGAATAAATACTTGTGCAATAAGTTTCTAGATCATCTCAAATGGTTTTTCTCATAATGGACACCTCATGATACGTAATAATTGATTGATGTATCTAAAAGGAAAAATCATACCTTATTGAACATGGTACGGTCCAAAATGATTTTACCGACATTCCAGTATCCTTCTAGGATCATGTCCTAGAAATGGCTGCATATCTACGGAAAAGGTAACCTCAAAATCCAGCCCCAAGACTCCATAAAAGTTATGGACAGGGAGGATTCCTAATCTTAAGTATGTTAAGATAAGGGGTTGTCCAACTTATGTGAAAAGGTTTCGAAGGATAAGCTTGGGACAAGATTTGACATGTACAGATTTGTGGGACATCCTAAAGTAAGTTTAGGGCATATGTTCTATAATCTTACATAGCAAAAGGTGTTTATTGCTAAACACCCTGCCATTTAAGATAAAGGTGTTTATCATTGAAGGGGCTAGTGGGAGGATAATAGATCTTGAAGAGTTCAAGAACCACAAAACACTATAAGTCAAATAAGAGGAACCTATAGATAGACCTATTGTACCACAACCGAATCGTAAATTTGGAATAGTACCAAAGATACCTAGGAGGTATGGATTCATCATGGATGATGATATGAGGTACCCATCATAGAAGATGATGATCCAGAGTTACATTCGATGAGGTAAGATTTCTAGTGTGTACAAAAGGGTCAGTGGGAGCGTCGTGAAATTTCTAGTATTATATGTTGATATACTACGGATGAGGAATAACATACCAATGCTACAATCAGTAAAGATAAAGTTGTCTAAACATTCCTCCCCGAATGATTTGGGAAGATTATCTTAATTGGGGATAAAATCTATATAGATAGATTCAAGAGGATGCTCGACTTAACCCAAGGAACGTATATTCATTTGATGCTAAAGTCATTTAGCATGGCAAACTCAAGAGATGTCTCATGTTGATGAGCTATGGAGTGTATCTCTTTATAGTCCCCACAGACTCTGAAAAGAGAGATCGCATGAGTGACTATCATGTATGCAATGAAATATACAAGATCTAATGTTGATCGGTCATATTCTAGAGAAAACAATCGTAAGACAAAGAAAACATCTTAAAGTTCTTAACCCAAGCACTAAGGATGTGAGCATACATGGTGGGTCCGAATTAAAACTAGAGGGCTTTACAGACTCAAGTTTTTCGAATGGAGACAAGAGACGACCAGAAAATCCACTTTAAGGTAAAGTGTTACCTTGAACAATTAGTGCGATTGAATTGAAAGGTTCCAAACAAAGAAAGAGTTCTTGGTTTAGTGATAAAGACAAAGTATATAGCTATAAATGAAGTTGCAAGTTGATTGTTTGGATTAAAAGTTCATTAGAACTAGGAATAGTTCTAAGTCTCATCTTGGATCTAAACATGTGTTGTGGCACTTTCATTTGATTATTAGAATCATTGAAAGATGGGAAATCACTATAGAGATAGTGGACTCTCATGAACAACATTACATATCCATTAACTAAAGCTTATCCAACAAGGGATAATCGTCACTTAGAGAAGAAGAGTATGAGATACCATGATGATTGGCTTTAGTGCAAGTGGGAGATTGAAAGTAGTATGCCCACAAGCCAATCATGTTTGATGATAAAGCATATACTTTGTAACAATCTTATTCATTTATTAATAAAAAGTATTAATTTATTAAAGGCTTTTAATTATCTACATGTTGTTTGTTTTATAATATGTGATAAACCCATAGTTTTAAGCAATGCTTTTAGAATAATGATGATGATCATTCTAATGAGATCTAAATTCTTAGAAAGCTTAAAACTAAAATAGTTCCCAATCATTGGATTACTAAATTGGGGATTAGTGAATCCGGATAGATTGGTACATACGTTGCTTGCTCATTGGATGAGGATGATTGATCTCATGATCATTTGTGTGGAGACACTAAAGCAAGTATGTAGGTGCTTATTAGAGAATAAGTTCATTGAGCGTTGGCTCGCTAAGGAATACCTAATGGAGTTTTACTTGCCTGTCATAGGAAATTCCTGTAGTGATAGTAGTACAAGTGATCCTTGGACTTGAGATCATCATAGTATCTTGTGTATGATGAGTTATACTTTGACTTATTCCTTAAGACCCTTAGGGTATATCAAAGGGTATGCTTGGGTATAATAAGTTGTACATGGAGATAATGTATGATCAATAAAGAATCTACCACTTCTATTAAAAGAAGAGAAATGTCATATGTGATTCGATAAATGACAACCCAGTAGTCCTTGGCCAAGGCAGAATGAAATTAGAAAGGAGTTTCTAATTTGCATTATTTGGAGTTGTGCATTTAAGAGTCGAAATACATATAATTAAATAAAATGAGACTTGACACTAATTCCATGTCTTATATTTAATTGGGACATTGTATGGTGGAAGGATTGAATTGTACGGTAACTATTTACTCAAAGGTTCTTTTATGATTAATGTTGAAATCTATATTATCTGGAAAGTCGTTGATCGCTAGGGAGGCTTATCCCTATTGTAGAATAAATATTATTTATTTAAATAAATTATTAGTTTAATTTATTTATTTAAATAAGATTAGAATTGTTCTAATTGATTTATTCACAACCGATTTAATATGGAGAACCTAAAGGGTCACACCATAAAAGGAAGAATAATTATTTAAGAAGTTAATGGCATAATCGTAATAATAAGTTAAGTATATTTAATTTAATCTATGGTGATAGAATAAATTAAATAGCTTAATATTTATTATTTAATATTTTAGAAATATTAAATATAAATTAATAAGAGGAGTCTTATTATTATTATTATTATTATTATTATTTTTAATTTCTAAAAGAGTTTAGGAATTAATTAATAAAAGTACTCTCATTTATTCCTAATTGGATTAGGAGGAAAATTAGTTAAAGGAGTTTAATTAGTTATCCCTAATAAGATTAGGGAGCCCATTTAATTAAAAGAGTTTAATTAAATAAATAATACCTTGTTTTTAATAGGGTTACTTGATATCTTTATAAGAAGAGTCTTATATCAGATATCAAGACGACGTTATAATTCCAATGGTTGTAGAGTACGCTCCTTTTCTATAGAGATAGAAAAACTAGGGTTTAGCCAACCACCCATCTTCTTGAATCCTTCTTCTTCCTTGGTGGATCACCTCTGAGGCCAAACACTTGGGTGGCTAACGTTGATCAAAGGAAGGAACCAAACCCTGGTGGATTCAAGTTGAACGAAAAGGATTGGAGGTGAACTTGTACACGAGGAAGCTTCGGATCTTCAAGGGTATGTTTCTTATTCATCTTTTTGTTTAATTAATAATTGTGCATAAAGGGTGATCCGGGTATATGGTTTGTAAAATTTTTAAACTCTGATTTTCCACGTTTTCATATATTTTGCAATTTGATTGCGTTCATGAATATTACAAACCTAACAGTTACGACAAACGCTCTCCCTTGAACTACTAGTTTTATCTTGTCTGGGACGGCCTTTGATTCCTCCATCCCAACTGGACTTGACTTCGGTGCACGACAAAATTGGGCTAGGTGACCGTCTCTTCCATAATTGTAGCATGCCTTGGACTGTTGCGTACAGTTTGGACTGATGTGTCCCTCCCCTCTACATTTGTAACATACGACCGACAGTCATTCTCCTTCCTTAGCAACAGGTGTTGGTGCTGACGTCTTGACATCATTATTGAATTTTCTCTTCTTGAAATTTCCTCTTCTATTATCTTGGCCATGATTACCACCGAAGTGGTTACCATTTCTGGCATGGTGATTCCCTCCACGTTTATTGTCACCGCTTCGATGACTACTACCACTGGTATTATCGATTTGTCGGTTACTCTCTCTTGGTTGGGTTGAATCATTATCGCGCTCCAATAACTGAGCCCTATTTACAACATCTGAATATAAACACAGTTTGTGAGAAATTAGGTATTGACGTATCTCAGGTTTCAAACCTCTTAGAAACATTCGCGTCATTCTTTCCTCATTATCAACCAAGTGGGATGCAAACTGGGATAACTCGGCAAACTTAGCATCGTATTGTGACACGGTCATATTGTTTTGCTCCAGCTTGATAAACTCTACTTCCTTCATGTGACGAATACTTTCGGGAAAGTACTTGTCGTTGGACAGTTCTTGGAACTTCTCCGAAGACATCTTCAGTGCGGTAGGTTGAGTACGCTTTACAGATTCCCAACAGTAATCTGCCTCTCCTCGCAACATAAAAGTGGCAAAGGGAACCTTTTGCTCCTCGGAGCATCCCAAGACATCAAATATCTTGGTGATCTGCTTTATCCACGTCTCTACCTTAAGTGGTTTTGGCTCTCCAATAAACTCTGGTGGTCCCAGCTCCTTGAACTATTTAGCGGTGACCGTCCGAGAGTTTCCAGTGTTTCCACCTGCATTTTGAGCAAGAGCCACTCTCGCCTGATGTTGCATGAATTGCATAAAGCCTCTGAACATCCCATCGTTCATCATTTGATCGGTGTTATTGTTTACCTGAGGATTATTGTCTTCCTATTGCACATTTTCCTGGGTATTGATCGTCGATGACTCAACAATCTCATGTGCTTCATTGCTGATCTCAACATTTTTAGATGTCATTTTTAAACACTGCCACAAAACAAGGGTTAATTGACATGTCACATATTATCCCTATACTCTGACCGACCAATTAAATACCAAATAAACTTAGGTAGGTCATACTAGCGAAGGAATTCTCCGTCTCTCCCCTCCTAGTTCTTGTCTCACATCTCAGCCATGGATCATATCCCTAAGCTTTGATACCAACTGTAACACCCCCAAAATAGGTATACATCACCCATTCTGATTTGCCAAATACATGGTACATAAATCAAATACAAACTTCTTTTATACAATATGACAAAAGCGTAGCTTAGAGTTTTTACACGAATATTGTCTCATAGACAGTATTCAAACTCAAATGAAATCCTCATTACATTTATTATCACACTATTTCATAAAATAGTGAGCACTACTATAGCCACCATCTCAGACCGTCACTCTGTTCCTCGACTAGTCCCGGCTACGTTCTCATTTCCTGAAGATAACAATAAAAGCAAAAGGGTGAGCTCAACTAGCCCAGTAAGAAATATTATGACTAAGATAATACAGAATAAATTATTGTTAGCCTTTAACAGTGTTAAACTGATAAAATACAATAAACATCAAGTTTAACTATAGCAGAACAAGCAATCCATTAGAAGAGTCAAGTAGAGCATGATATCTACTATCTTCTATGATTTAAAAAGGTTTTTCATCAACTTTATCGTTGAGACTCAACTTAATAAATAAACCACATCATCGAATCATCCCTGCACTACGGGCCAAGGATATTCATGTAATCATCAATGATCATGATTATACCGAATAATCCATAGTTATAATCATACAAACAACTGTCCATCAATGCACTACTGGCTAATGAGGACTTTTAGCACATCATTTGTAACATTACGGGTCATGATTATAACGAATGATCCCTGGTCATAATCATACCAATCAACAGTCCATCTATGCACGTAAGCCAAAGATGACTTTCATCACAAAATAAGCATGAGGATGATGACAATGATATAAGAATTCAATTAAAAGAAAGCAAAGGATAAATTTTTAAAGATTTATAATTTAATTTATCTAGAATTCAATAATGTCCAAATTGTCAACATGATACTGCTTTGTGGAGTAAAATTCAAGAATAATATTGTATCATAAATGATTTGGACAGCAAAGAAATCAATTTTTGTCATGATAAATTCCTAGGGTGAATAGTATCCGAGTGAATAGTACCTCGTGAATAGTACTTCAAGATTAGTACCCCGTGAATAGTGTGATAACCCGAGATTTCGAATATTCCAAATTTTACAAATAACTTTTTTTTATTTAATATTAATATTGTACTGTGTATATGTGTTACGAGTCTCGAGAAGTGGTCAATTTGTGTATTGACTGATAAATAAGAGTAAAGTTGTGCATAACAGCTTTAGAAACCCTAACCCTAATTCTAGATAGGGAGTCGATAGAAAATATAACTAAAATAATTATATTGATGGGTACGTGTTTGTACTGTATTGAGTTATTGATCAATGATTGATCGGATAGGGTTTAAAATTTGTAAACCCTAATAAGGGATTAGAAACCCTAATCTAAGATTTTGAAAACCTAATGTACAGTTAAAAACCCTAAACGAATGTTGGGAAACCCTAATTTCATATTCAGGAATCCTAAACCCTAATTAGGAAACCCTAATCCTAATTAGCTAGCCTAACGTGATTATTAAACTCTAATATAATTAGTAAACCCTAATTGTAATTTAGAAATTTTAAATTTCCCAATTAAAACCCTAATTGGAAATTTTAGAAACTAAAGTTGTGAAACCGAAGGGTTAGGACCTTAGGGTTAAACCCTAAGGGTTGTGCAAATGTCTAGATTGACATTAAATTTATTATGCAATTGACTAAAATGCCCTTTTTACTTTCTTTAATTAGTAACTTGTAAAATTTTCTAAAACCTTTAGTTGGTGACCAACTAAATTGACTTGGTGACTTAAAATATCAGCAATTCAGCCTCTTAATTGACAGTTATATTATATCTTCAATGCATCTAAGTATTATTTAAGATTGAGAGAGAGAAAGTGTACTCATTTGCTCATTTTGCTCTCTAAAGCTCTCAACAACTCTTCCTCTCTCTAACCCTCCAAAATTATCAAGTATCTCAGTCCTAAATACAACCCCTAGATCACCCAAGATCAGTTAGGAAAATCAAGATCAAAGATTTGACTTGAAGGTATAAACTCAAAAATCTATTTTGATCTTGTATGCTTAGGAAAAATTGGTGTTTATGTGTTTAGAATTGTGTTATGGGATGTTTTATTATGATCTATGATGATCTATCACAGCTCTATAGCATCTAAGTGCCTTAAAAGTAAAAAATTTTAAAACTGCTCAAGAACATGGTTTGTGGTTTGACAAGCTAATGTCAAGAGCCACAGATTCGTGTTTCTTTATGATTCTTGTTGTTTTATGTTTTGGATCGATAGTTTGTTATGTGTTCTGTAATCTGGAAGTGAAATCACAGTCATTTGATGTCTAGATTTCATGTTATAGTTGGTCAAAACCCGTTGACCGGGCATGGCCGAAGCTTTCTGGGTAACCTAGAAAGTGTAGATTAACGTCTGACAAGATTTTTGAAGCCCGAGATTTGTCAGGTTTTATGTTGTTTGGTGATGTTGTTATATCTAGACTATAGCATGTTGTATGGACTATATATACATGCTTTTAGAATATTAAAACATTTTGCAGATCAAGTATAGTGAGTGGTCAAACTTGACCAGTTGATCACAAAGTGCAGTTTCTGGAATTTCTAGAAACCGTTAGAACAAAGCTTCCAACAAAGTTTGACCGAAGGATAATTTGTGATTCTTTAGTTGTTAGACCGATCTGTTGTTTTAATCATGTACATTGACATAACTACTATAGATTTGAACCTTAAGATCACTTGAATCAAGACCAGAACATAGAAATAATCGAGCCCAAAAATGGATAACTGTTCTGACAACAATATTGAAGGCCCGAATCTCTTTGTTGTGATGTTGTTTGAACAAGATGAAGATGGATAACCATAGTATTACATGTCATCTACAAAATCAGTGTCTTAGCTAGCCCAGATCATGCCTGAGCTGAGAATTAAAAGCGGTCAAATTTGGCATGTTGGTAACCGTCCTGTCAATGTTCTTGAGGCTCAAGAACACCAACAACGACGGTTACTGGCGTTATAGCCTATAGTGACGGTTTTAATATATTTATTTTTTGATTTCCCAAAAATTAATTAAAAATAGAAAATAAATTCTAAAAATTACCAAAAATGGTTTTAAAAATTATTTTAAATTATGAAAAATAACTTTTAAGTATTTGGGATATTTTTCATTAATATTTAAAATTATTTGAATATTAATGGTATTTAATTTATTTAATTAATATATTAAATAAATTAGAGAAAATGATTTTAATATTAAAAAATCATTTTAAATAAGAATAAAGTGTTTAAAAATATTTTGAATTATAAAATATAATTTTTAATATTTTTGGAGAATTCTCATTTATAAATTAATATTAATGATATTAGAATTATTTAATTATTAAATTAAATAAATGATAGAAAAATGATTTTATTGATTTAAAAATAAGAAAAATGATTTAAAAATATTTTAAGTTATAATTAATGACTTTTAATATTTTTATGATAACTCCATTAATATTTAAATATTAATGGTAATGGTTTAAAATGATTTTAATTATTTTAAAATCATTTAAGTAGAATATTGATGATTTTAAAAAAAAATATTTTAAGTTATTAATAATAACTTTAATATTTTGACAAGTATGTCATTATTAAATATTAATGATGATAAGATTATTTGATAATTAAATCATTTAAAAATGATATCGGTGTTTGAAAAATTATTACAAATTATAATAATTATTTATAAATTATTAAAAGCTTCCAAAAAATATTATAAACGATATTTGCTTTATCTAATATAATATTGAAGCTTAGAGACCAAGTTTAAATTGACAATCAATGTGTTAATTGTCGGATAGGGTGACTAGAACACCGAGAATAGACTAAAGTCCAACCAGACCGAACTAGTTGGACATGATAAGTGTTTATATAGGTTATAAACACTGATGTGGCTATGTGGTAATGTGTCTAGGAGAAAAAATTGACTGTGAATTACAGTGTTATGTGTTATAAATTATTGTGCTAATTGTGAGACCGATATTATTGGTTATAGGTCTTTCAAACGCAGATAAGTATATTGTGTAGCAATAATCAACGAAGAAGGCAAGTTTTCCTAACTCAACCTTGAGTTATATTCATTCAATTATTATGGTGGTTAATTATTGTTAATTGAACCACGTCCAAGAATTTATTGTTGATTATTCACAGTTAGTGCATGTTTATTAATTCAAATTGAATCAATGATTCTGAAAACATATTCGGAGAATAATTATTTTTGGATATTTACATCCGTAGAAGCTATTATTGACAGTACAGATAATTCCTGTCTATTGCTGAATTGTGTTGAGAAATGTCTTAGCTAATTATTCTGGCTAGACGAACATTTGTTAGAACTTGATAGGTTCGAGAAGAGAATTCAATTATTATTGACAGATTGATGCCAATTATTTCGGCTAGATCGAGAAAGTGATTAGATTTTGAAATCATAGTATTTTGTTGTTAAATCAAATTTTGATTCTAAGACTAAGAAGAATAACCTTTTATACATAGGAAACATTTTATTGGTCGTATATTCGGCCTTGCGCGCGTGTAAGTATTATGCATAATATAGGGTACAAGGAGTTGGCCGCTCTAAGTACTTGCAGAGGGGTATGATTTAATCTTTATGGTTATCTGATACACCTGGGTATATCAAAGTAAATCTTTGATAGTTACTCGAGAAGAGAAGTTCAAGATCCAATGGATCACTCAACATAAATATGGAAAACATTCCACTTTGTTATTGCGTAGAATTGATTCCTGATTATTCATTAGAATATAGTAGAAACTTTGAAAGCATTGTACTCTTTCATTATCAAATTATTGTGTTGCATAGATTGCGAGAAAACTTGTTTTTGATTAATGAATTGTTCAGCTATTTCAAAGTTCCCCGAACTTTGGTGTTATTCTATCAAAATAGATAGTCTGTTCTTATTGATTCTTATACATTTATTGTATGTCATAACTTGTGGGGCAAACTTGTTGCTCACCCTTGCTAAATAAAATATTTCAGCTAGGAACGAAGAGGCCAGCGGGGCTAAGAATAACAAAGGCGAAGACATAGTGCTGGAGTAGTTTTATGTTAAGCATAATTATTATGTTGTTTTGTAAACCCTTTTTTTATATCTAAAGGGTATGTTTGTAATGTTAAAGTTAGATGAACTGGGACTAATGTATTAACAATCTCTGTTAATGACATATGTATTACTATTTCTATATGAATGGGTAGTTAGATGTTATTATATTATGGATTGTGAGCACCAAACACGGGGGTCGGGTAACCCAGATTTGGGGGCGTCACAGGTTGGTATCAAAGCCGTAGGTTATAAACATTAAGTGGGGGGGGGGGAACTATAGGATTATAACCATAAGCGAGATAGAGAATACTCATTTAGAGTACTAAGTGAGAGATTGATAGAGCGTATCGATAGTGATATATGTGGACACATAGTGTGAGAAGTTTGTACTATTAAAGTACTAATCAAGTTGTTTAAACTGACTATAGGATGTCGGGAGAAGATGAGATGAGTTCGGAGATGCCAGCGGCTGTTGCACCACTGCCAGTAGCCGAGGTGCGAGTATAGAGCGAGTCAGTTGAAGAAGTGGGAAAAGATGAACCTTTGATTAATCTTGGGAGTGATCATGATGATTATCCCAAGATGTATCTGAGTGGAGATGAGGAGGCAGAGTCCGAGGAAGTTAAGGTGGAGAAAAAGAATAAGACCAAAGTCGGAGAACAAGATCAAGTATCTGCAGAAGTCTAGGAACTCCGGAGTAAAGTATTTCTCTTGGAGGAGTTGTAGAAGACGGAGCGAGCATTACGCAAAATGACTGAAGAATGGAACGAGTTGCAGACGCAAGTAGAAAGGATGAAGACTGAAGGTTGTGGATCGTCAGAGGGAACAGTCAAGCAGAAAGGCAAGAACAAGAGAAAGTGGGACAACGACAGCGATAATTCTAAAAATTCAAACCCAAAGAAGAAGCAAGTCTGTAGCAAGTGTGGAAAGACTCGCGTGGGAGAATGCGTGATATGGAAGAACGTGTGCTTCAATTGTAAGTAGGAAGGACATATTTCCTTACATTGTCCTAAGCTGAATATGAGGAAGTGTTACTACAAGAAAATGGCTTAAGACCTATGGAATTATTATCGACGGAAGATATTCAGTCGACCTTATTGTAATTTAGACCGAATATTCAGTCGATAGTATTTCCCTCAGAAATATGTTATCTTCGACGGAATTCAGTCGGGATATCACCAGTCCAAGGGCGCCAACATTTTGCGCCACATGAATTATAAGTTCGACGGAATCAGATTTATAGTCGACGGAATATCCGTTAGAAATATAGTAATCTCGAGGGAACCAATTTCAACATATATTCCGTAAAAAATAGTCGATTAAAAACCGTTCAGCTCCTTCTTTCTCTTATTTTATTTCTGATCTCTCTCTACCGCATCTTTCTTTTTGGTCTCTCTCTTTTCTCTAGCGCGACGGCAGCTCATACCCTCTCTATCCGGCCAACAGCTCCTCCCTCTCGCTGGTATTCTTTCTCACACACAGTATATATTGATCGTAAAGGGGAAAACCCTTGTCCTCACACTTCAACTCCTCTATCTCTCTGTCATGGTTAGTCGACTTTCCGGCGACGTCGTGGGTGTCGGCGGGGGTGTTGTGGTATATCGTCTCTCCTATTTCTAGCATTCAAATCAATTGAGGTACACAATTTTTATCTTCAGTTAATACCATTAAGGTTTGAATATTATATAGGCTATATATGCAATTGATTTTGGGGCTTAATTTAGGTTTTAATTTGTCTTGTTATATATGAAACTGATTGAGGCTTAATGTTCAATTTGAGTTATATATTTAATTTAGGGTTTAATTTGGTTTGGTATGAAACTAATTTTGAGACTGAGATGTTGCGCGGTGTTTACTAGTATTGGTTTACTGTACCTTTCAAAATAGTCTTTAATTTGTGCCCAGGCAGTTATAATGTTCATAATCAGTGGTGTGTTTAATTTATTTTCTGATATTGAGTTATAATGCAGTGTGATAAACTTCATTTGCAGTGTTTTGAACAGCATTGTGAATTTTAATTTGTGAATCAATTGAAGACTTCCCTTATTTTGGTGTTAAGTATTAATTCCGACAGAATTTCCAACTGAATTTCTGTGGAAGTTATAGATGGTAATAGATAAATATTTAATTAACTATATAAAAGACAATATATTATAATATAATAAATAAATATTTATATAAATTAATAAATTAATACAAAAAAAATACTAGAGCTTTAAATAACTTTAATAAATTATATAATATAATATAATATATTATAATATAATATATTATAATAGAATATAATAAACTTTAAAATAAAATAAATTTACTTTATTACTTAATATAATATAATTAAAAATAAAATTAATTTAATTTAAAATAATAAAATAAATTTACTTTATTATTTAAGATAATATTGTAAAAAATAAAATAAAATAAAATAAAATAAAATAAAATAAATAAATTTAATTTAATTTAACTAAATTAAATTAAAGTAAAACATATATAGTAAAATAAAATAAAATAAAATAATACAAAATAAATAAATTTAAATACATAAATTAATAAAAGTATAATAATAAATTAATTTTAAAATAAATTTAATAATAAACTAGAATATATTAAAATTAATTAATTTAAATAAAATAATATAATATAATAAAAAATAACATATAAAATAAATATAATAAAATAAAATAAAATACAATAATTATCTTAAACTAAGTACCATTTGCTTAGTTTTTCATTACATAAAAAACTGAAGTAACTGAATAAAATAATAAATTAAGTAGAATTTGCTTAGTTTTCTACAATTAAAACTGATCGAATAATAAGTTGTCTACATATTCAATAAATAAAATAAAATACATGTTAACTGGATAGCATTTACCTAGTTTTTCAATGGTAAAATAAACCAAATACCATATTTGCTTAGTTTGCAACAATTTTCAAATATAATAACATATAAATTACATGATGCACTTCCTTTTATGCAGGGTTCGACATAGTTGCAGCTAATAGCACTCCAACCGGTTCCTCGACAGCAATTTAAAAAAAAGGGTCGTAGTTTCTTTTTGTGTCTTATACTCGAATAATAAAGTTAATTGAATTATTGAAGACATTCCCCACTGTTCCATCATAACAGATGCCAACATATGGAAGGAGTGCCATTAAGTTGTTGAACAAAGTTATAGGTTAAGTAACCCTCTAGATTAGCGAACGATCACTTCCCTACTAGGAATGAATCATTGCCCAATCCATGACATAGACAGCTTTTCACCATTCCAAATTCCTCAGATGGGTATTTAGAGTGGTGAGAAGCTTTCTATGGCATGGATTGAACCCATATCAGGCAATGATTCATTCACAGTAGAGAAGTGATCATTCGTTCATCTAGAGGGTTGCTTAACTTTGAACTTTGTTCAATAACTTAATGGAACTCCTTCGGGATGTTGTCATCTGTTATGGTGGAACAGTGAGGAATGTACGCAGTAATTCAATTAACTTTATTAATAGAGTATAGGACATAAACAGGAACTTCGACCCTTTTTTTGTCCGATTACTGCTGAGGAATCGGTTGGAGTACTATTAGCTGCAACTGCAACTAATATGAAACTTAGATTGACTCTTCTCCTAGTACTATTATAGCTGCAATTGCTATGAAACTTAGAAACCCGTTTGATAATTGTGTTTATAGGAGTGGATGTCGAACAGTAATCTCTATAGATTCCAAATAACAATTCCCATAAACAAATTAAGCACCACTTACTTAGTTTATCATAGGCAAAATAAACTAAGACGCATTTGCTTAGTTTGCCACAATTTTTAATAAACTCAATAATACTCTCCCTTTGCTCTTCAATACACTCATATATATATATATATATATATATGTAATATACATTGAAACTTAAAAACCCGTTTGACATTCACTCAGTAGGAGTGAATGCCGAATAGTCCCCAGTTTGGGACTGTTACTGGATGTTATGTCTCTCACTTAGGTCGGTGCTAATTCACAAGGTGCGTACGTGTTTATAATAATTTATAATATTTTGAGGATTTTTTAGATGGTGTCTCTACATATGTTCTTCGAGTGCATACTTAGACTAAGTTGTCTTGGTCTATTTCGTGTACTTGGAGACCATGGGGAGGTGATGCTGAAATTTTCTTAAAATATTATAAACACACACCTTGTGAATGGCACTAGTGAGTAGACGCATCCAGGAATAGGATAAAAGCTATAACCCATGTAGAGTGGAGATATATACTAGGTAAACTAAATAAATGCATATATATTCTAATTGGGTATTTTCTTCAATTAAAGATGTCAGCCGACCGGAGTTGGATGTACCGTAGGATACCAATTGATGGGAGGGGATTAGTTGATCCGTACCGTGAAGGGGTGTCCAATTTTATGAACAAAGTAATAGAACATGTTGATGATCCGAACGGAAAGATGAGGTGCCCGTGTTTCAAGTGTAAGAACATGATATGGAAGACTGCCGATGAAGTTAAATTTGACTTATATTCACGTGGGTTTGTGGATGGGTATTCGGTATGGACTCATCACGGGGAATCAACTGAGTTTAGAGAACGGACAGATTGTACTGTAGACCAATCGGATCATAGGGATTCGCAAGCAGATAACTATGACATCGTGCAGATGTTGGTTGATGCATATAGCCCTACCAATATTGACTGGGCTGAAAACAAGCATGCATCAAGCAGTGCTTAGCAAAAGCCAAATGATTTAGCAACTACTTTCTACAAGTTGCTATCTGAATCGGGTGTTCCATTGTATCCTGGAAATGACAAGCACACAAGGCTTTCTGCAGTTACTAAGCTTTTACATTTCAAGAATGAGCATGACTGCAGTGAGAGAGGATTCAATAATTTGCTTGATATTCTCAGCGAGTTCTTACCTAGGGGTAATACGTTGCCCGCGAATTACTATAAGGTAAGGGGTTGAATCTCGGGTACGAGAAGATCGATGCTTGTGAGCAGGATTACATGTTATATTATGGGGAGGACAAAGATAAGGTGCAATGTGATATCTGTAACTCGCCAAGGTACAAGATCACAAAACGTGGGGGGAAGGAAAAATATGTTCCAAAGAAGATTTTACGGTATTTTCCTCTTGCGCCGAGGTTATAGCAGCTATTCATGTCTGCACACACTGCTCAGCATATGAGTTGGCATAGAACAAGGGATGTCGTGCCTGGTCAGCTGACTCACCCACCAAATGGAGATGAATGGAAGAATTTTGATTCCAATTTTCCACAATTTGCCGAAGAAGTTAGGAATGTCGGGCTTTGCATGGCTAAAGATGGATTCTGTCCATTTAATAATTTTAGTCAGCCTTATTCTGTTTGGCCAGTGATTATGGTAGCTTACAATCTTCCACCGTTAATGTGAATGAGGGATCCGTATATTTTCTTGACCTTACTTATACCAGGGGATAAGAGTCCTACAAAAGACGTTAACGTGTACCTCAGGCCATTAGTCGATGAACTTAAGATGCTATGGGAAACAGGTGTTCAGACTTTTGATAAATCTGTCAAGCAAAATTTTGTGATGAAGCCAGCCTTGTTGTGGACTATCACTAACTTTTTGGCACTTGGGATGATTAGTGGTTGGTCGACTCATTGCAAGTTGTCATGTCCAGTCTGCATGGGGGATGTGCAAGGCACTCAACTACGTCATGGTCGAAAAACTAGTTTTTTTGGAACTACTCGTAGATTCTTGCATGCTGAGCACAGTTATAGAAAGATGTCTACACAATTCAACAGAAAGACAAAGAAGGAAGGGGTTGTTGGTCGCTTGTCGGACAGCGACATATTGGGCTGGTTAAATGATCTAACATTTCCACCCCCTGTGAAGGAGCATGGTACGTTGAGAGCTATAGGATATGGGAAAAGTCATAACTAGACTCACTCGCCAATTTGGTTTGAGTTGCCATACTTGGTCACACTAGCACTTCGTCATTGTATAGATGTTATGCATACAGAAAAGAATGTATTTGAGAACTTATTTTACATCGTACTAGATACAAGTGGTAAAACAAAAGACAATGATAAAACACGTAAAGACTTGGAGGAAATGAATATCAGGTGGGAATTTTGGCTCCGACCTAACAACACAAAACCAAAAGCTCCATTTTGTCTTACCAAGCAACAGGTTGAAAACATTTGCAAGTGGCTTAGCACATTGAAGCTCCCAGATGGATATGCTTCTAACATATCTCGTTGTACTAAGGTTGAATAGTTGAAAATTACTGGGTTCAAAAGTCACGACAGTCATGTATTCAAGCAGAAGTTGATGCCAATTTCATTTTGTGAGGTGTTACCCAGGAATATTAATGATACTTTTACCGCACTTTCAAATTTCTTTCGGGATATTTGCTTAATTGTTATAAGGTATAGTGATGTAGAGCAGATGGAGAAAAATATAGTGTTGATAATGTGCAAGCTCAAAATGATTTTACCACCGGGGTTCTTTGATAGCATGGAGCATTTGCCTATTCATCTGCCATATGAACTTAAGCTTAGAGCACCGGTGCAATATCGATGGATGTATCTATTTGAGAGGTAATATGTGAGACCCCAGATTTTATGAATAAATATTTAATTTTCTCGAAATAATTTTTTGAATATTATAGTGTGGATTTGATATAATGTAATTTTGCAAAGAATGCAAGTTGTTATATAATATTCGATTGGTCGGGGAATATTCGTTTTAACAGGGAATATTCGTACGAGACGGGGAATTCTTTCGCTAGTATGATCTACCTAAGTTTATTTGGTATTTAATTGGTCGGTCAGAGTATAGGGATAATATTTGATATGTTAATAAACCATTGTTTGGTGGCAGTATTTGAAAATGGCATCCAAGAATGTTGAGAACACCAATAGAGCACAGGAGACTGTTGAGTCTCCACAGATCAATAATCAGGATAATGTGCATCAGGAAGGCGACAATCCTCAGGCAAACAACAACACTGACCTAATGATGAACGATGAAATGTTCCGAGGCTTCATGCGATTCATGCAACATCAGGCAAGGGCGGCTCCTGTACAAAATACAGGTTGAAACACTGGTAACTCTCGAACGGTCACCACTAAGCAGTTCAAGGAGCTAGGACCACCGGAGTTTTTTGGAGAGCTAAAACCACTTAAGGCGGAGACGTGGATAAAATAGATCAACAAGATATTTGATGTCTTGGGTTGCTCCGAGGAGCAAAGGTTCCTTTACCACCTTCATGTTATGCAAAGGCGATTCATCGTGGAAATCAGAAAAGCATACTCAACTCTTTGACTAAAGATGTTTTGGGAGAAGTTTTAAGAACTGTTCAACGACAAGTACTTTCCCGAAAGTATTCGTCACATGAAGGAGGTAGAGTTCATTAAACTGGAGCAAAATAACATGACCGTGTCGCAGTACGAAGCCAAGTTTGTCGAGTTATCCCGGTTTGCGTCCCATTTGGTTGATAATGAGGAGAGAATGACGCGGATGTTTCTAAGAGGTTTGAAACCCGAGATACGTCAATACCTCATTTCTCATAAACTTTATTTGTATTCAGATGTTGTTAATAGGGCTCAGTTATTGGAGCGCGATAGTGAGTTAACCCAACCAAAAGAGAGCAGCCGGCAAAATGATAATACCAGTGATAGCAATCATCGAAACAGTGACAATAAGCGTGAAGGGAATCAACATACCAGTAATGGTAACCACTTCGGTGGTAATCATGGCCAAAATGATAAGAATGGACTTTTTAAGAAGAGGAAATTCAACAATGATGGAAAGACGTCAGCACCAGCACCCATTGTTAAGGAAGGAGAACGACCACCTATCATATGTTTCAAATGCGGATGGGAGGGACATATCAGTCCAAACTGCGCGATGCCATCCAAAGTTTGTTACAATTATGGAAGAGAAGGTCACCTAGCCCGATTTTGTCGTTCACCGAAGACAAGTCTAGCTGGGAAGGAGGCACCAAAGGCCGTCCCAGAAAAGTCAAAACCGGTAGTACAAAGGAGAGCATTTTTCGTGACTTCTCAAAAGGCGAGTAACCTAAATGAAGTTAGCACGGGTTAGTTAATTATAAATTCTTGCAAAGTCTATACCTTATAAGATACCGGTTCTACCCATTATTTTATCCCTCTTGCTTGCGTTCAACGTTTAAATTTGACCACAGAGAAGCTAGGCTTTGACTTATTGGTTGAAATTTCGTTAGTAGAAACCTTCGTTACATCCGTTGTTTATAAATCTTGTTTGATTCAAATCGACACTTTCACGTTACTTATCGATCTTATCTCTTTGAAAATACTTGCCCTTGTTGTGATTTTATGAATTGATTGGTTAACTACTCATCATGCCAAAATTGATTATTTTCGTAAGGTTGTTAGCTTTCATATTCCTAACCAACCTGTTATGCGAATTCAAGCAACCAAACCACTAAAATCAATCATTGTCATATCAAGCCATATGTAAAAAGCCACGAGCCTTTCGTTGCTGACTTCCAAGTCTTGGAATACACCGAAGCCAGACTTTCTATAGGGGACGCCGTGAATGACGATGGCAAGTTGATAGGTATCAATGTGATGTACTACCCAAGTCTTGGATGAGAGTCATAGTTTTTAAATGATATTCCTATTGTTAATAAATTTCTTGATGTATTCTATAAGACTTCTTAGCCTACCCCTAGAGCATGAAATCAAATTTTGTATTGACCCTAGTACAATACCCATTTCTTCAACCCTTAAATATTTCTTCAACCAAAACGAACGTATAATGTGCCAAAGATGTTGACTCGAGCTGTTGAAGATTACGGTCATACCATTCAATATCATTGTGGAAGAGAGAACGTGGTAGCTGACGCGTTGAGTAGAAGATCATATGCATTTACGAGTGCGATGTTGTTAACATAAAAACCAATTTTGTATAACTTACAAATGATGAAGATAATT